>CM038681.1:547931211-548330449 GCA_021605205.1 Aegilops longissima
TACAGAGAAGGGAAAGTTAAAGATAAATTGGCCGCCTAGGCCAAGGGAGCAGCAGGCGGGTCCGGCAGGTTGGTGGAGTCGGCAGCGCCGGTTGGTGGAGTGGTCGGCTGGCGAATCTCGGCTTGGTCGTCTCCAGCAGCAGTCGACACGCTTGCATGCGGATCATTGCTCGAAGCACAGTCGAATTGTTGCTGGCCGTCCGCTCCGTCCTGCGGCGCGGCGTCTTCACCATCCTCGCTCTCCTCGTCTTCGCCCTCGTCGCTGGAGGTGATCTCCTCCACCAAGTCCTCTCCGTCTTCCGGGTTCAGCCCGAACAAGTCCGGCAGCACCTCAACACCCTCCTTGTTCAGCTCGGGGACGAAGAAGATGGTGTCGGTGTACTCGGCGATCGTCGTGGCGCGATGAATGGGAGCACCCCTCACCGCCACCAACTCTTCGTTGGCCTCCTGCCGGAACATGGCCAACTGGGCTAGATCTAGCCCAGGATACCATGCCCTGACAAACTCCAAGGCCCGCCGTGCGCCGGCCTGGGTCCATTCCATGCCTCGAAGCAGCTGACATCCATGCCCAGCCAGTCGGCAGTCCGACTGGCGGTGCGCGAAGCTTGGACGCCTGGCTAGAGGGCGGATATCACCTGGGCTCCGACACGCTACAGCCACCGGAGCATCCAATGAGCCGCAAGAAGCTGCTCGTCGAGCGACCGACGGGCGTTCGGCGCGATCTCCGCACTAGCCCGCCTTCGCTCTTTGCGGCGAGCTTCGATGGCTTGGCTGGCAGCAACGGCATAGCCAGGGAAGTACTCTGCACAAGAAGATAAAAAGAAGTATGAAGTCGGAAGCCGGTCATATAACAGTCGGTAGACAAAAGAAAGAAGAAGGCAACTCACCATCGACCATGTCCTCCATCCGGCCGCAGCCGTCGTTCAGCGCCCTCTCTGTATTGGCCCAACTCGAGCACTCAGTCTTGAACTCAGCATGGGGAGTGGCCTTGCTGTCCTTCGGCGTCTGAAGGGCCGCCTTGTGAAGCTCCACCTGGTCGGCCAGCTCCTTGACCAGACGGTCAAGGCCTCTGGGCCACCTTGCTGCCTCCTCCTCCTTATGCCAAGTAGCGGTTTGGGCCTCTCCCAATTGTTGCTGCAAGGCGGCATTGGCCTCTGCAAAGACAACAAAGAAAGACGGTCAGTAAGCAAGAAAGAATACAAGAAGTAGCCGGAGAGATCCGGCCCGACTGCTCGGGCAGTCGTCTTAATCTCGGGGACTACACTCCAGCTGGAGAGTGCCGACGCATACCGTGAGAGAGAGAGAAGGCTGAGTGCTTACATCGGCTCGGACAACTCATGGTCCGGCCCAGGCCAGCTCCTGCACCTGGGATTTGAAGGCGGCCGCGTGGATGTTGTGATAATCCTGCAACAAAGACAACAAAAAGAAAGCAAGTCAGCACTCGAGCCCACTTGAAAGTTCCAAGCCGCATGCTCAGCAGCCGGCCCGGAACTCGGGGACTACACCCAGTGGGTGTGCTGACGCGCCCCCACGGAAGAATACAAGAATCAAAAACAAGAAGCATACCCGGATGACTGCTCGCGATGCCAGGAACTCCTGCATGTAATGTTGGAGAGTGGCGTCCTGAGCCTGGAGCCAGTCACGGACATCCTGCGCGGCCGCGTTCAGCACGACCGTCCCGCCCCCAGGCGTCCACTCCGACGAGCCAATGCTGGTGGCCTCCACCTCCAGGGCCGACGAGCTTGCGGCCCCGACCTCCTACAGCCGTGGCGCCGAAGACGCCTTCGCGCACGCCGGCGTGCCGGGGAGCGGTCCGCGATGGTCGCCCCCGCTGCTAGCTCGCCATCAGCCGGCGGCACCGGCGACGCGTCAGGCTGACCGCCTTGGTCCTTGACGGTCGGCGCCGGCGGAGGCATCTCCGCCCCAAGGGTGATGTCGTCGCCCCCTTCCCTCTCCATGACTGGATGGTCGTGGCCGACTCCTCCAGGCGGCGTCGAGATCTTAGGCGCAGGGGCTGTAGCGCGAAGAGGGATGACGATTTGCGGAGCCTGGCCACGTGCGGCCTCTTCCGCTTGCGCCTTGGCCACGGCGTCTGTTTGGGCCTTGGTCACGGCGTTGGCCTGGACCTTTGCGGCCGCGTCGCCTCCTCTTGCGCCGCCTTGGCCGCCGCCACCTCTTCTCGCTCCTCGCGTGCCTCCTGCGAGTTCCTCTCTGTCGCAGCCTAGAGCTCGGCGCGTAGGTCTAGGCGGCGGGTGTTGGCAGAGCCCTCCGCTGTCCTGACCACGAAGGCGGTGCCAGACCGCTCAAGAGAGAGCGGGGCCCTGATCAAGCAAAGTAAGAAAGAACTCAGAATGACGTTTGCTAGGAAAAGGGAGAAAGGACGCAAGAAGAAATCAAATACTTACGCAGACACCATCTGGGGCTGCTTCACAGCCTTTCAAAATCGGTTCGCCTTCGAGGCGGCCTCCTCCTGCTTGGTCGCCGCCGCCGAGCTCTTGGATTTCTTTGGCCGGCTGCCGTACAGCAACAGCGCGGCTCGATGCTTCAATGCGCCGCCTGGGGCAGTCGGCGCGGCTGATGAGCTCACGCCATTGCTCGGCGCGCCTGGCGGCGCCAGACGTTTCTCCTCCTCCTCATCATCCGCCATTGCCGAGGCCGCCCACCTCCGGAGCTTCTCGCTCCGCCACCACCACCTGTGCGCCGCCGTTTCTTCCGTAGGCGGCTGCCCCCAAGTCAGGGTCGTCCGCGTCACTCACCGACCAGTCAGGCAGGTATTCGTGGCCCTGCTCCAAGGCGACGGCTGCCGACTGGGTGGTGAAGATCTGCTTCAAGGCCGACTGGTCAGGCGGACAAGAGGAACCCGTCAACTAAAGAGAAAAGAAAAAGAGTTGAGGACTCACCACGGGCGACGGGTGCACGCGGGAGTACGGCTCCTTGCCGAACTACCACTCCTCCTCCGGGAGCTTGCAGTTCGAGATATAGTTCACCATGCGAGCCACCTCTGCGCGCAGCATCTCCCTGGTGCACATCCGACATGGGTCTCGGTGCCTACTCATCTGGCTGATCATATGAGGCCGGCCTTGAAGGGGGATCACCCGGCGCACCACGAACACGGTCAACAGATCCGACCCCTTGAGGCCTTCTACCCCCGTCATCACCTTGAGCCGTGCAATGGCGGCGGAGGAGGTGGCCGACAGAGTCTTCGGGCGGAATGCCCAGTTGGTGCGGGGTTCAGTCGGCTGCCGGGTGGACATTCTTGACATAAAAATAAGATTTTTGCCACAGCTTGATCGACTGTGTCAAGCTGATGGCCGGGAAGGAGTTGTCGGCACCTGGACACCGCACCGCGATGAAGGCGCCGCATTGAGCCGCCTTCCCCTTGGCGTATGTGCCGAGCTTGGTGTAGAAAAACTCCCCCCAGAGCTCAAGGGTGGGGAGGATGCCGAGGTAGCCTTTGCAGAGAGTTGCGAAGGCCGACAACAGCACCACCAATTTTGGCGTGAGGTGGTGCGGCTGGAGTCGGTAGAATTGGAGGAAGGAGCGGAGGAAGCCGCTCGCCGGCAGGTCGAAGCCGTGAAGCCAGTGCGACTAGAATATGACGCGCTTGCCTTCTTCCGGCGCCGGTGAGATCTCCCTCTTGGGTGGCAGGCGTAACTCTACGAAGCCCTCGCCGGGCAGCCGCTGCGTTTGGCGGAGGAAGGCGAGGTGATCCTCGTGGACTTCGGAGATGTCCCAAGCCCCAGAGCTCGCCCGCTCGCGCGCCATGAGCACTTGGAGTTCGACGAAGGCGCGGTGCAACGGCGAGTACGCATGCCTGTGGCGAAGGCGCGGTGCAGCAGCGAGTATGAGAGCCTGTGGCGGAGGAACGGCGCTGCGGGATGGCTGGAAACAACGGCGACAAACTACGGCAGCAGAAGAGAGAGGAAAATGAAGATGGCAAAGGGAGAGGAGGGCGCGCGTGCGTCTACCGCCCCCTCCTCCCCCTACTTATAGCCCCGGGCGGCAGAGCCGAGGAGGCTGGGCGTGGGGGTCATGGGATTAACTGCACCCACGACCCCACGACCCCGTGTTTACCGTGCGGTAACGACGCACGTTTATTGCGCCCGAGAATTCCAACCGTCCGCCTCGGCCACAGCGGATCCGCGCTCGTGCCGAGGCACGGTAGTGGCGGGCCCCAGCCGGCTAGCGCTGCATGGCTCGCCGTCAGCGGGCGGCCGGCTCGACGCCCGGCGAGCTCGCCACCTAGCTCCCGCCTTCGCATTTCGAAATCATCGGACGGCACATTTGGTCACGACCGGCTCCTAGCTGTCGGATCTTTAGAATAGGAAGCTGCTGAGGCGTCTCGCCCTTTCAGCCGCGATGCCCCACCAGCTTCGGGGACTACTGTTGGAGTAAATGACCACGGGTAGCCTTATCTGCCCCCCATGATGTTTCAAGACATCAGGTCCAGCTGCGCCCCTCAAGCATCAAAGACAAAGGACCGCCTTCTTACGGCCGGCTGGTCCAAGCAGCCGGCTGTAGGAAGGCGACAAGGCTCAAAGACGGCCCCGAAACGGGCTGACTCCAAGCTGGCGGCCACCAGAGCGGCCGACTCCTAACAGGCGGCCACCAAAGCGGCCGACTCCTAGCAGACGGCCCACTCACGCGCCCTCAAAGTTTGCACCCACATAAGGGCGACGAGACGGGGCGTGGCAACAGTGCAGCCTGCCACCCCCGAATCGAGGGCCCCCCTCACAGCTACATTCGCATGCCCTTCGGCCTGCCGAGCGTGGCTGTCGCGTTTCCGCACCGCATGCTGGACGTCCTAGCGGCTTGAGAGGCTAGGCACCAGGCGATCCTGGCGGAAATGGAGATGCATCTTCAGAAGCCCCCCAGGCCCCCGGAGCCTCCCGAGGCTCAGGGCCAAGGCGGCTCGTGAGGAACGACTTCAGCGGCGCGCATCTTATACTACCCCAACATCTCTTCAGCAACGGTTCCAGGTGACATCTTTTTAGTTCTTTCAGTTTGGGGGCGCCCCTCGGGCTGCATTATCCCCAAGTCACGTGGGTCTGTCCCTGCGACATGTTTCCTTTTGCATTCATCTGAATTGCCTAACCATATCTCATGAGCTTATCTATGATCATCACCTGCTTGCTTTGAATCCTATCCGCCTCGTGGTCTCCCTACATTGCTGGCTTGTCCTTTGCCCATCCTGCAATGGGGACTACTCACGCTGGCACGGTGCTTGTGCTCGGGTCCATCCATGCAATGCTGATAAACACGAGGACCGAGCTCTGGCTCGCGGCCCGCCTCGCGCACGCCACCTCATCAGGTCCTTGGTGCCTTCGTCTTCCTGCGAAATGTCCAAGGACAGGCAGTCAGCACCATAGGAAATTGCAATCTCTTTTGCCAGCTAACACGCAGGTTCACCTGAGGCCAATCTACGGGCAGGCCCCGGCGGTCACCACCTTACCTTGCGAGTCGCTTGCACATTAAAGGGGGGGTCCTGAGCATCGCGCCTTAGGAGGCCCTACTAGCTCCCCAGCCCTCACCCCTTGGCCTTGACCACGGCATCGCGACCTGGCATACCAGCGGAGGCTGAGCCCGCTCGAGGGCCGGGACCCGAGGACGTAGAGCACAAAGGCAACCAAGGAAAGGGGATAAGCATCATGGGCCCCGCCTAGTGACGCTACCACAGAGGAAGGAATGGGCACCACCCAGGGGAATCGCAATGAGTCTGCTAAAATATAAGCCGCACATGCTACGATATGAGCCTCGCAACCCGCTCACCCAAGTCTCGCAGTCCCACTCCGCCAGTTTCACTCCCCTTTCCATTTCTTGGGAAGCTGCTTGCATGCGAAGGGGGACCTCGTGAGCATCGCGCCTCATGAGCTCCCACCGGACCTTGGGCCGCTCACCTCCTAGCCTTGACCATGGCATCGCGACTGGCATACTAGCGATGGATAAAGCCTGCTTGGGGACTAGGTCCCATCGATGTAGAGCGCTACGCTGCCTAAAGGGAAGAAAGTGGGGAATCATGCCAGATTGGGATACGCGATTTCATCATAAAAACCAAAAGAATGACGCTGGAATTAAAACATTTCGATCCTTACATGCCCCGTGGGGCTAGCCCTAATTCCACGCAGGGAAGCAAAAGAAGAAAGGCTCCGGCTAGGCCAGCGTGCATCACCGACGACGCCGAGCGGCAGTCGCTGCCGCGCTCTGGCCGCGGTGGGAGCTTGGCGGCACGTAGCTGTCGTCACTGGACTCCAGAGATTCGCTGGGCTTAGGAGAATCGCTGGATTCCCAAGAGTCGACGCTATAGGTGGAGGAGGTGCTGACGGGCACGGAAGCAGGTCCAGCGCCCACGGCCGCGTCCTGCGGGCTGCTTCCTCCGGGCAGCACTCCAGCCGTCGGCCCTCCTCGTCGAAGGCCTTGAAGAATAGGGTGGAGGCGCCATCGTACTCGAAGTGGATCGAGAGGGCCCCGTCTGGACGGCAGGCTCGAGAGACCTCACCCCATCCGCGGGTCATGAAGACATCGCCAGGGGGCACCACCTCGATCTCAGCCCCGGTGGCCAGGCTGCAGCACCCGGCGTGCTGCAGCCACAGCTCAAGTGGCCCCCTCGGCGGCAGCTCGTCGGCGAAGAACCTCGGGAGCCGAATCCATGAGTCAGGTGGCATCGCGGCCCACACCACGAACTCGCGTGAGCTGCCCTCGACGTGGGTCCGTGGTTCTGTAGGAAGAACGGTAGCGGCTCGTCCCTCACCGCCTGGGGTTGCCCGATGGCGTGCGTCGCCGTCCTGCGCTCGGGTGTACAAGGGAAGGGGGAAGCCAGGTGGAGGCCTTGATTGCCAAGGTCTGGAAACCTCCTGCCTCGTGCCGGCGTCACGAGGAAGACGAAACCGCTTCTTCAGCGGGAGAGGATTAGGCCCCTCCTGAGGGGCCTTTCCCTTCTCGGCCGCAGAAAACCTCCTAATCGGTGCCATAGATGCTACAGCAAGATGGAGAAGGAGAAGAAATGAGCAGCGGGGAGATAGAGGAAGAGATGAGCGAGGGGGGCTCTGCCCCTCCCCTCATTTATAGCCAGAGGGAGGCCAACCGTCCGCCTCCACGACCTCGCGTAATGATGATCTTCTGCATGCAGCATCCACTCGTCAAGTCAAACGGTTGCCGAGGCAGCATGGGGAAGTGGAGACGCCCACGTCCCATTAATCTCCATGCGTCATTCAAGGCTGCATGCGGTTAGGGCCCGCGGCGCTCCGCACTTGCCCTTTGGCTTCGCCTAGAAGCCAAGTCCGAGTGCGCCATGGGCCCGGGGGCTACTGTCGGCGTTGTGGGTATGGGGGTACCCAGACTTGCCTGCCTGCAGCCCACTATGTGGCAACATCGACGGCCTGGTACGACCCTGCTTCAGCATCAACAACTCAAGACCCTCGCGAGGGGCCAAGCCTCACGAGGCGGACAACGCCAAGACCTCCAAGGGGATCGACCTCCTCAGGCTGGATCCTGAGGGGCGGAGACTTCTATGCAAGGTGAACCTCACGAGGCTTAGCTGACGTGAGCCATGACGACCAAGGCCAGGCGGGCGCCAGCGGGCGCAGAGGACCAGTTTCCTCTTTGGTTCAAAGGAGGCAAGCGGCAGGCACGGATTCCGGAGGAATCAGCCAAAGTTTTCCATTCTAGTGCAACAAGACCAAGACCGCCAGGACGGCGGGACGGAGGTCATCGTCGAGCCCACCGTGGCGTCACGACCAGAGGCTTTTGCAGGCGAAGACCACTTTAGTCAGGATAGGATGTACTTCCTGTCCCCCTTCAAATCCGGCCGTTGTGGGATCCCTTCCTGCCAACATTTGGGAAGAGGACTAAGGCCACTATAAATAGGACTTAGCCACCAACATAGGAAGGGGGTTGAGGGGTCGAATCCAAAAGGAAAGAGTAGAACAGGGATCAGATCCATTCTCATCCGATCACCTCACTAGCTCTCCCGAGCTCAAGAACACCTCGCCTCCTGAGCCTAGTTCATCCACTATACTAGTTCATCCTCAGCCCCTCGAGGCAATCCACCAAAATGCTGGAGTAGGATAAACTGTTGTGTCTCTTTGTCCCCTTGAGCTCGACGCGCTAGGCTTTGAGAATTGCGAGTAGGCAGGCTGGGTAGGTTGAGATCTCCACACGCACTCCAGAGTTTGAACCATCAAGGGTTTGCGGAACCCGAAATCCAACAGCCTTCACGATATTTATGTTCATGGTGAATTATATCCTACTCATGCTTGCACTCATTGTTGGTTAATCTTAATGCATATTCATGACTGTTGTCGCTCTCTAGTTGGTCGCTTCCTAGTCTCTTTCTGGCCTTCACTTGTACTAAGCAGGAATACTGCTTGTGCATCCACTTCCATAAACCCCAAAGTTATTCCATATGAGTCCACCATATCTTCCTATATGAGGTATTTACCTGCCGTTCCAAGTAAATTTGTATGTGCCAAACTCTAAACCTTCAAATGAAATTCTGTTTTGTATGCTCGAATAGCTCATGTATCAACTAGGGTTGTCTATATCTTCCATTCTAGATGGGTTATTCTCACGATGAGTGGACTCCGATCATCATTCACGAGAAAATGGTCGTAACCATAATGCCCAGTCCCATGCTCAAATCAAATCAAAATAATTGCAAACAAAACTCCCCCAGGATTGTTGTTAGTTGGACGGTACCCGTTGTTTCGGACCAGCTGTGGAATGTGCTCGTTGGTGGTGGGGGAGTATAAACTTTACCATTCTGTTTGGGAACCGCCTATAATATATGTAGCATGGAAGATATCGAGATCTCTTGGTTGTTATGTTGACAATGAAAGTATGCCGCTCAAAATACAAAACTCGAGCTCTGGCACCTCTTCAAATCCCTGCTTCCCTCTGTGAAGGGCCTATCTATTTACTTTTATGTTGAGTCATCATTCTCTTATTAAAAAGCACTAGTTGGAGAGCACCGCTGTCACTTGTATGCAATGCTATTAATTTACATCGAGTATGATTGTGACTGGATCTCTTTTGCCATAAATTACAATGTCTAGTCAGTTCTTGATCTTCAGGGGTGCTCTGCATTTATGTTTTGTGGTCTCAGAAAGGGCTAGCGAGATACCATGTTGTTATATCATATTATGATAATTTTGAGAAAGTGTTGTCATCCGAGATTTATTATTATTGCTCGCTAGTTGATTATGCCATTGATATGAGTAAATGTGAGACCTAAGTGTTATTGTGAATGTGGTTAGTTCATAATGTTTGCTGAAAACTTGAATGCTGACTTTACATATTTGCAACAACAAGATGAAACAGAGTTTGTAAAAGTTTTTCTTTATCACTTTCAGTTTGTCAACTGAATTGCTTGAGGACAAGCAAAGGTTTAAGCTTGGGGGAGTTGATACGTATCTACTTTTCCAAACACTTTTGCCCTTGTTTTGGACTCTAACTTGCATGATTTGAAAGGAACTAACCCGGACTGATGTTGTTTTCAGCAGAACTGCCATGGTGTTATTTTCATGCAGAAATAAAAGTTCTTGGAATGACCTGAAACTTAACAGAGTTACATTTTGGAATTAATAAAAAATATTGGTGAAAGAATCAACAGAGGGGGACCCACACCCTGTCCACGAGGGTGCAGGGCGCGCCCCCTGCCTCGTGGGTCCCCTGGACATCCACCGACCTCAACTCCAACTCTATATATTCACGTTTAGGGAGAAAAAAATCAGAGAGAAGGATTCATTGCGTTTTACAATACGGAGCCACTACCAAGCCCTAATCTTCCTCGGGAGGGCTGACCTGGAGTCCGTTCGGGGCTCCGAAGAGGGGAATCCACCGCCATCGTTATCATCAACCATCCTCCATCACCAATTTCATGATTCTCACCGCCGTGCGTGAGTAATTCCTTCGTAGGCTTGCTTGACGGTGATGGGTTGGATGAGATTTACCATGTAATCGATTTAGTTTTGTTAGGGTTTGGTCCCTAGTATCCATTATGTTCTAAGATTGATGTTGCTATGACTTTGCCATGCTTAATGCTTGTCACTAGGGCCCGAGTGCCATGATTTAAGATCTGAATCTATTATGTTTTCATGAATATATGTGACTTCTTGATCCTATCTTGCAAGTTATAGTCACCTACTATGTGTTATGATCCGACAAACCCCAGAGTGACAATAGTCGTGACACTTCCCGGTGATGACCGTAGTTTGAGGAGTTCGTGTATTCACTAAGTGCTAATGCTTTGGTCCGGTACTCTATTAAAATGAGGCCTTAATATCCCTTAGTTTCCAATAGGACCCCGCTGCCACGGGAGGGTAGGACAAAAGATGTCATGCAAGTTCTTTTCCATAAGCACGTATGACTATATTCGAAATATATGCCTACATTACATTGATGAACTGGAGCTAGTTCTGTGTCACCCTATGTTATAACTGTTGCATGATGAATCTCATCTGACGTAATTATCCATCATTGATCCATTGCCTATGAGCTTTTCACATATTGATCTTTGCTAAGTTACTTCTCCGTTACCACTGTTATGATTGCTACAAAACTGCTACTATTATTTTGCCACTGTTACCGTTACTACCATACTACTTTTCTACTAAATATTTTGCTGCAGATATTAAGTATTTCAAGTGTGGTTGAATTGACAACTCAGCTGCTAATACTTGAGAATATTCTTTGGCTCCCCTTGTGTCGAATCAATAAATTTGGGTTGAATACTCTACCCTCGAAAACTGTTGCGATCCCCTATACTTGTGGGTTACCATAGCCCAAGGGTTTTGTCGATCCGACTAGCGCTAGTAAGGTATGCAAGATTAAGAGATCCATTCATGGGCTGAGGCAAGCATCTCAGAGTTGGAACATTCATTTTGATGAGGTCGTAACTGGTCTTGGTTTCATCAAAAGTGAAGAGGACGCTTGTTTATACAAGCAGTTAAGTGGGAGCTCGGTAGTGTTTTGGATCTTGTATGTGGATGACATACTACTGATTGGAAATGATGTTTCGATACTGAAATCGGTCAAGGAGTCATGACAAGTTTTCAATGAAGGACCTCGGTGAAGCAGTTTATATTTTAGGCATCAAGATCTATAGAGATAGATTGAGGAGGCTGCTCGGCTTAAGCCAGAGCACGTACATAGATAAAGTGTTGAAGCGGTTCAACATGAGTGAGGCGAAGAAAGGGTTCTTGCCACTCTCACATGGTATAAGGCTAAGCGAGACTCGGAGTCCTTCGACATCTGATGAGCGAAGCAGGATGAGTAGGATTCCGTATGCCTCGGCAATCTGATCCATCATGTATGCCATGATATGTACAAGGCCTGATGTTCCTTCTGTAATAAGCCTAACTAGCAGATACCAGGGCAACCCAGGTGAGAGTCACTGGGCAACGGTGAAGAATATTCTGAAGTACCTGAAAAGGACTAAGGAAATGTTTCTAATTTATGGAGGTGAGGAAGAGCTTGTCATAAAGGGTTACACGGATGCTAGTTTCCAAACCGACAGAGATGATTGTCAATCACAGCCCGGGTTCGTGTACATCATGAATGGAGGAGCAGTGAGCTGGATGAGTTCCAAGCAAGATACGGTGGCCGATTCTACCATAGAAGCCGAATACATTGCGGCTTGTGAAGCTGCAAAGGAAGATGTTTGGATCCAGAACTTTCTAGATGATCTTGGTGTTTTCCTAGCCTCGGTAAAACTGTTGGACCTTTATTGTGATAATTCTGGTGCCATCGCACAAGCCAAGGAGTCGAGGAATCACCACAAGACCAGACACATAGATCAGAAATATCACCTGATACGAAAGATTGTAAAGGGTGGTGATGTAGAGTTACGCAAAATTCACACAGGTGCAAATGTTGCGGATCCGTTGAGTAAGCCGCTTCCACAACCTAACAATGAGGGGCACGTTAGAGCTATGGGCATACGATGTCTTTTTGATTGACTCTAGTGCAAGTGGGAGACTGTTGGAGATATGCCCTAGAGGAAATCATGTATGATGATATTTCCTATGTGTTTATGAATAAAGATAGTCCTTGGACATTATCAATGATGTGTATCAGCAAGTACGTGACTTGTTTGTGGGACTATGAATTGTATGATGAGTGTCCTAAAAGGTCCCTAGTCGAAAGGGATGTGTGGATGCGTAGCCGACTAGACTAGCATATGACACGGTCGATGGCTTTGTCTCACTAGGCATGGAGCACTGGATGCTAATCGGATAATATGGACTCGGAAGGGTCTGGTCGGATACGACATAGTCGGATTCGAGTTGAGATAAGGTCCGAGTCGGAGAGATCCAACTATGAGACGCAGCGATATGTCATCTGTGAGTCTCTAGTACAACATACGTTCTATGTCCTAAGACCTGAGCTGTCGCATGTACTCGGAATGGTGATAGACCTACTTTGGGCCGACCAAACGCTACTCCGTGACTGGGTAGTTACAAAGGTAGGCTTCGGGCTTGTCCAGGCCCATGCTGCGAGGCATGGTCGAGCAAGATGAGATTTGCCACTCCGATCAGGAGATATATACTTTGGGCCCCTTGTGTCATCCGACCAAGATAAGCATGACCATACGACATGGATTATGAGATAATCTGGTTAGTGCTCGGCATCACGGGAACAAGAAAGAGGTCGGGCTAACACAAGGATGACAAATTCGCCTTGAGCCCGACAACATATATCGTGTGGCAAAGGGAACAGAAGTGTGACATGTTGTACAGGTTCGCCTAACCAGCTTTATAGTCTAGTTGGTGGTCGGCACACCTTGCTAGAGGCTGCTACCAACCGTCCAGGTCGGAGGTGATCCAAACTGTGACCAAGCCAACTTGAACCTAAGGGGTCGCACGCTTAAGCGAAGGAACCTATGATGTCGGATCCGAGGGCACTGATCGGATGTGATCCGAGCTGGACTTGGATCGTGGCCGAGTAGACTTGTGGGCTTTAGGATTCGTGCGAGGCCCAAGTGTTGATCCCGCGACGGATGCCTATATATAGTGGGGGTGCGACACACTCATGGAGGTGATCACTTCGGCGTTGTCACTAGGGTTTGCATGTGTTGCGGATAGCCACCTCCACTAGTCGCCGACTGAATGATCGGACCTAGCAGTTTGCCCCACGGGGTTCCTCCTGCACGCGTGGATACCGTTAGAGGCGGCGCACTTGCGCCGCTCCGGCGAACCTGTATATGGGATCCGAGACCAGCTGGTCGAGGAAGATCGGATGAGGAGGAGACGATCCACGCGGACGCGCTGCCCCAACTCTTCTTCCATTGCACGACACTGCGTGTCTAGTGGTAATGATCTGTGATCCGTCTCCCGTAGCATGTTCTTGGTTGTTCTGCACGTAGGAAAATTTTAATTTGCAGTCGATGCACCCTACCATAGATCCCAACACCCGCGGTCCCTACATAAGCCGAGGGGTTCGGCTCGTAGGGTTCAGTGAGAAGACATACACATACGATCTCGAGTTAGATCACCATGTACTTCGTACTTCATCTCAAATTAATAAAATAGAAGCATGATGTAGGGTTTTACCTATTCGAGAGGACCCGAACCTGAGTAAAACATCATGTCCCTCTTCATCCTGTTACCATCAAGATAAGATCACTAGCTCGGGACCCCCTACCCGAGATCTGATGGATTTAACCCCAACGTGCCCTTTTACGCAAGTTATCGGGGTGGATTATTTCACGGAGAAAGTGGCGGCTAACACGAGCGTCATTACGAGCAGTCATGATTGTACCACACACCGTCTTCTCCGTTGGACATTGCTTTGGCGACTCTGGTTGATTGGATTTGATCTTCACAACCATTACATTCCTTTTATGAGTTGATTTATCTATATCTATACCAATATAAAAAGACCCAAAGTGGCAGATCCAATTAATCTCGGCCATCAAATTATGTCAATCCAACGACCTAGACTACTTCAATGTCGAGCGCCCAACACGTTTAGTGTGCAGTTAATTTCATGCCAAATATAATGCTAATCACATAATAACACGCAAATAATATCCTACTTAATATCCACATGCACTTTATATACTTCTAAATTAACGTGCATTGCACGTACACATTGACTAGTCACCTAAAAAAACCATTTCTGCAAGGAAAAAATAAACAAGGATCTTCGCAATTCTTAGTTATTAGTAGGCATATCAAAGTGATTATCTTAGAAACCTGAGAATGTCTGGTCTAAACACGGGGGAAAACGAGTGAGAAATCCCAGTATCAAGGGCATCGGCCCATCGGCCAACACGTACCACTCGGGGAGCATACTGCAAAGGTTCCAGGATAACCCAGCCCTCCACAGAGCCATGATGCCACTGAAAATCGGGCCAAGCTGCCACAAAGAACTCACTAAACACGTACATGCCCACCACCCCCACGGTCCCAAGAGTGTGCTACCAAGGAGGGGATGACATTGGAGCACCTTCTTCGCCCAAGCCTAGGGAATTAGGGGTTTCATCAGGGATAGGGATATGGTGAAAGATACATTGAATTCACCCGAAGCGTCATGACTGATGCCGCAAGCCAAGCGATCACTCTTATCCAATGCTCCCAACCCATTCCCACCTGGCCAACCAGCACCCCTGCGAGATGATCGGCAAAATCCACAACCGGCAATGTAGACAAGCGGCACGTGACATGGACATTGTATTCAGATATGGCACCCTCTGCATGCAAACCATGATCATCGCCGAACATATGGGCGAGGATGGCGGTCCTCAACATCAGTGCACGCCACACGTCGCTAGTTCGCCGATGTCTTCTCCATTTGAGGTCGCCGCCATAGAGACATAGGCCCTCGCATGAGGAGCAATGCATCCCAAGACCTCGCCATCACCCTCATCAATGACGACAAAGGGGACGGAAGTACGGAGGGGGTGACAACATGGCTGAACCCCAATCGCCAGGGAGGGGGGACTGAAATACATTATAGTGTGCACTTGAACCGGATGAGAAATCTAGAACCGTGACGGCTAACTAGCCAATGACTTTTTTTGCCCCGGAAAACTAGGAGCCTCCTATTAGGCGATTAGGGTTTCGGTGGAAAGGCGGCGCTCGTCGACGGCTCGTCGGCGGGGCGCTTCGAATCTCTTGGTCTGGAGATGGCTGCGTCTACGGATCCGAGTGGCAGCTCGAGGGGGCCGCAATCCCCGAGGACGGCGAGGGCACGGATGGAGGAGGCGATGGGAAAGTTGGATCTCACCGAGGAAGAAGCCACCCCCTTGGTGGTTGACGATCTCGATGATGGAGTACCGCAGAAGTGGTCAATTGCCGGCAAAGTGTTGCATCGGAAGATCTTTCATATCCAAACCATGGCCAATGCTTTGAGACCGGCATGGGGAAACCCTAGGGGTCTGTCTTTCAGACCCGTGGGTGAGAACACCTTCGTGGCTGATTTTGAGAATCGCCGCGATCGCGATCGTGTGCGTGATGGCTCGCCGTGGCACGTAAGCAGGCATGCGGTGATTCTTGCGGACTTTGATGATTGCATGAGACCGTTAGAGCTAAAGTTTGACAGATTGCAGTTGTGGGCTAGGGTTCCAAATCTACCCTTCAATTTGCAGACTGAAAATTGGGAAAAACAGATTGCCAAACAGATTGATGTCAACGCGACGTCAGTTCACTTTGATCCCGTGGGGGGATTCTTGAGGACAAGGGTGACAATTGATGTACACAAACCTTTGCGTCGTTGGATCCTTGTTGATTCTGCGAAGATGAAGTCTCGGGACTGGTATGATATTCAGTATGAGCATGTGCTGAACTTCTGTTTCTCGTGTGGTCGGCTTGGCCACTCTGATCTAGTTTGTCCTACTCCGGGTACCCGTGATGAGAAAGGGGAGCTACCGTTCAACACTAGCTTGCGAGCGCCGGAGGATAGGAAGGGAGCTGCATCGAGTGATGGCTTAGCTAAGGAGCCACAAAACTCTGTCCCCAGTAAGAAAGATGCAGCTTCAGCGAACAGCAAAACGAGGGTCGATGAGGAGGTTAACTCCCCGAAGAAGAGAACTATATATAAGAGGAAGGGGGGTCCTCAGACTGAAAAAGTTTATCGAAGGGTCGAAACACTTGCCCTGCCAAGTGCTGGAAACCTGACGAACACTGATGACGCTCCTACTGATATGGTGGTGTTTAAAGCTCAGAAACCTAATGGTTCGACTGGTAAAGAGGGGGATGGGGGAGGAGAGGTTCGTGCTACGGAACCAGAACCCAAAAATAAGAAGCCAACCCCCACATCTTCTGAAAATTCGGCAGCGGCTGCGGGTCAGCCCTGCCAGGAGCCATGAAGTGCTTGAGTTGGAACTGCCGGGGGCTTGGGAACCCCGAGGCAGTTCGAGAGCTTCGGAAATTAACGAAGCAAGAAGGGCCTGCTTTGCTCTTTGTTTCAGAGACGAAGATCAGAGCTAAGAGGGTGGAGATCCTGCAACATAGCTTAGGGTTTGTGGGGTGCTTTGCGGTTGACAGTGAGGGTTTAAGTGGTGGAATTGGCCTGTTTTGGTCAAGGGATGTACAAATTGAGTTAAAGAGTTACAGTGCTGGACATATTGATGTCAATGTCCGAGCAGCTGATTTATCTACATCAGAGTGGAGGTTTACGGGGTTTTACGGAGCCCCAAGGTCTGAAGATCGCCACCACAGCTGGAGATGTTTGAGAATGTTGCATGCTGTTCCGCACCATGCGTGGCTGTGTCTTGGGGACTTTAACGAGACTATGTATGGCACAGAACACTTTAGCAGGGCTGCGCGATCAGAGACGCAAATGTTAGCGTTGTGAGAAGTATTGGAGGATTGTTCCTTGCAGGACCTAGGGTTCTCAGGGGTACCGTTCACATGGGATAACAAACAAGGGGGGTCAATGAATGTTAAATCCCGCCTTGACAGAGGTGTAGCGAATGAGGCTTTTCTTCAGCGATTTGATCCAGTACGTGTTCGGCATATTAGCACGGTGGAATCAGATCACTGCTTTGTTTTGGTTGAAACGCATTTTGCTCTATCAGCAAGGAGACCAAAACCTTTCCGGTATGAGGATGTTTAGCAGTCCCATGCAGAGTATGACAGTTTTGTTGCTGAGGCATGGAGAAGAAACCATGCTGGACAAGGACTTGAAGGAATACAAGACACCCTACATAAACTCCAGAGTGAGTTAGGAGCGTGGGGCGCTAAGGAATTCGGTTGCCTTGCCAAGAAAGTTAAAAAGCTACAATCAAAACTTGAGGTTTTGAGGAAGCAATCTATTGGTAGAGGCCCGACGGATGAGGAGAAAGCTACAGTGCTGAAACTTCGTGAAGCATTGAGGCAAGAGGAAAGTTGGATGCGACAGCGTTCCCGAGTGTCGTGGCTACGGAAAGGAGATCGAAACACTGCCTACTATCATGCACAAGCGGCGCAGCGGAAACGCGTGAACAGAACTGCCAACCTTCGCCGTGCAGATGGATCCTTTTGTGCATCTGAGGCTGAAGACATGGCGGAAGTACAGTCGTTCTATCAGAGATTATATACCTCTCAGGGGCATAATGATATGAACGAGCTGTTGCAGTTTGTTCCCGAGCGTGTCACTGGGGAAAAGAACACGATGCTGGATAAGCCATATGAACCGGAGGAGGTCCGAGCTGCGCTGTTCCAGATGTCTCCTTCGAAGGCGCCGGGTGTTGATGGCTTTACCGTTGGGTTTTTCCAGAGGCATTGGAATATCATTCAAGGAGATTTAGTACCCGCTATACTGGGATTTCTTAATGGGGGCGAGCTACCGGAGGGTTTCAATGACACCTCGATCACACTCATCCCAAAGGTACGAAACCCTCAATGCATTGCTCAGTACCGACCCATCTCATTGTGTCCGGTCCCTTACAAGATAAGGGCCAAAATGATCACTAATCGTTTGAAAGAGCTTATGGACACTGTGGTTGGTGAAGAGCAAAGTGCTTTTGTGCCAGGTAGATTGATTACTGATAATGTTGTGGTGGCTTTTGAGAGCATCCACACGATGAGGAGAAGGAAGAAAGGGAAGAACTATTCTTGTGCGGTTAAGTTAGACATGATGAAGGCCTATGATCGGGTCGAATGGCACTACTTGGAGGCGATTATGTCTAAACTTGGATTCAGCGATAACTTTGTGAACCTAATAATGAAGTGTGTTTCTTCAGTAAGGTTTACAGTGAGAGTTAATGGGGAGCTTCTGCCATATTTTACTCCTTCATGTGGCTTACGTCAAGGAGATCCCGTATCTCCTTTTCTCTTCTTATTATGTGCAGAGGGGCTTACTTCACTGCTGAATTCCTATGGCTCCCCATTTATTGATAGATCCGTGTGTCCTTTCGAGCACCAAGGGTGAGCCGCTTGTTATTTGCCGATGATAGCCTAATCTTCATCAGTGCAACGCCGGAGAGTGTGGTTCGGCTGAATGAAATTTTGATCGTATACGCTTCATGTTCCGGCCAGGCTGTTAATAGAGACAAAAGTGAAGTCTTCTTTTCGCCTAACACTCCAACAGATAGAAGGCATGAGTTGAAGATCCTGTTGGGCATACAAGTGGAGGCGTTCAGTGATCGGTATCTTGGACTTCCAACTGCGGTTGGGAGGATTACTAGTGGTACTTTTGACCACATTGGAGAGAGATCACGGAGTAAAATGAATGGGTGGGCCGAGAGACTCCTGGCATGCGCGGGAAGAGAATCACTTATCAAATCGGTCATCCAAGCAATCTCAATGTTCATTATGAGCTGCTTTCTTTTGACAAAGAATGTGTGCAAAAGTTTGACGGCCAGTATGGCAAAATTTTGGTGGAGCGGAACCTTGGATCGTCGATCTATGCATTGGTTGGCGTGGGACAAACTCGCTGCCCCGAAAGCTCGTGGGGGCATGGGTTTTAGGGATCTGAAGCTCTTCAACTTGGCGCTGCTCGGCAAGCATGGGTGGAGGTTTATCACCAACCCTGAATCACTTTGTGCTCGGGTAATGAAGGGCCGCTACTTTCCTGCTGGTGAGTTTATGGAGGCCACGGTGCCTAAGACTTCCTCTGCAATTTGGCGAGCGATAGTCACAGGCAGAACGGTGCTCCAAGCTGGTTTGATTAAGAGGGTGGGAGACGGAAATACAATCTCTGTTTGGCATGACAGATGGATCCCAGGCCTCACATCTTTGTCACCCATGGTGGTTCCGGGCGGGACTACTATTGGGACAGTTGATCAACTCATTGACTTCGAGAATTGGACGTGGCGTCGGGTCCTGATCAGAGATGTCTTTACCGCACCTGACGCCGATGCTATTCTGAATATCCCACTACGGGCAGGTGGTGGTGATGATTTCCTTGCTTGGGCCCATGAAAGAAGTGGCATCTACTCTGTAAAGTCGGTGTACCGTGCTCTTGTGACTCAGAAGGAGCTTACAGCTCTAGAGGAAGGGACGGTTACCGGATCCTCACAGACCGAAGAACAGATGTGGAAGTCGCTTTGGAAGCTCAAGGTATTGCCAAAGGTTCGTGTTTTCTGGTGGAGGGTGGTACGTGGAATACTCCCAGATGAATGTACCTTGAGGCATCGATATATAAAAGTAATCAGCAGATGTAATGTCTGTAATGCAATGGATGAGGACCTAATGCACGCCCTAGTGCATTGCTCCCATGCAAAGTTGTTCTGGGAACAAGCATTTGCTCTCTTCGATCTTTGAAGGCCAAGGTTGCACCCGGATACATGGTCCCGTGACATTTTATGTGAGGGGAGTTTTTCTGAAGTGGAAAGGGCTCAAATGATATCAGTTATGTGGGCGATATGGCACTCCAGGAATAGAGTTACTCATGCAGATGATCAGCTTGATCCTTATACCTCGGTTAAGAGGATCAGGGAGGACTTGGCTTTGCTTGATATGCCAGACAAGCATGCATTGATACTCCCGGGTTTTGGGTGGATTCCTCCAGAGTTGGGGATAGTGAAGATCAACACAGATGTGGCTGTGAATATGGATTCCAACAGGATAGGAGTGGGTGGTGTTGCTCGCTCCAAAGATGCTTTGTTGGGTGCATGGAGTAAACCCCATCCGGGGATTTCGGATCCGTTCATTGGGGAGACTATGGCGTTGCGTGATGGAGTTATCTTCGCTAGCCTTCGTGGCTTCTCCCATGTGATCATGGAAACAGACTGCCTGGAGATCGTGAATCTCTGGAACACTGGCCACAATAGCTTCTATTGTGGCTCCTTTACTTTTAGAAATTAGAGAGCTAGCTGTCTCTTTTTCATCTTTTGTTATTCAACATGTTAGTAGATCAGCCAATGTTCCGGCCCACCTTTGTGCTAAACATGCATGCACATTGATGGTTACCGAAAGTTGGACTGGATCTAGACCTTCTTTCCTACTCACCAGCCTCTTGGCTGATGATGCTAGGGGTTCTTTCGTTGAATAAAGCTCTCTATTTGGAACGCAAAAAAAAAGAAATCCAAAACCGTCTATGAAAACTATGTGTCAAAAAAAGAGAGAAATGCAGTGCTTTTAGCTTTACCTCTCCGCGTCCTAATTGTCCGGGCGGCTTCGTCAAAGAACACAAGAAAAGGGTTACCACAAACATGCATGATTGCTACCTTCAAATGTTTATTCTACCTGACACAACACTGCTAGCTAGCTACTCAATACATCTTTCCTTTTCCTTTTTCTTTTTCGTTTCTGCCTTTGGAGAGCTCCTTTTCTCTTTACATCGATGCACACATGTAATTTACAAAAGCAGATGTCCGTATATATAGAGAATAAGTTGGCCACCGGGAAACACGGGCATTTGGCGCCTTGAGATCGCCCATACATATATTGCTCTACAGCTAGCAAATAATTGTGGTAAAAGAGTTAACAGAACTATACCTATCTAGACGGCAGCTAGGCCAATAGAATAGGTACACCTATTGAACCAATGATACTGGTATATCTTGGTGATCAAAAGTATATCAACTTAAAGGTGAGGGAAGAGCCAGAGAAGTTGCCTCGAGGCCTCCCGAGCCGCCCCCCACGTGGGCGACCGGAAGGCCACCAGATCCCGTCGGCCGGACCTCCCCCACTCCTCCTCCTCCCTCGCCGCCGCCCAAGGGCGCGGCCAGGCGAAGCCTTGCCGTCGCCGGCGGCGGAGGGGACTCGGGCCCTCTCGCTCGGGTGGGGCTGGCGCGGGCGGAGCGTGGTGGGCGGGCCGGACGCCACGGCGGGTGGTGGCGGCGCCTCGGCGACTTTGCTTCCCCGCGGCAGGAGGCCTCGCGATCTGGTGCGTCGCGGCCGCTAGGGAAGGCGGCGGCGTGACAGGATCGGTTCGCGGCGGCGCGGCCGGATCTGTGCCCATGCGTGGGCCTTGATCGCTGGTCTGCTGTTGGCACGGTGGTGGGTGCGACTCGTCGGCAGCTGGGCAGATCCGCGGGATTCTACCCTTGTCTGGTCCTTGACAGCGCGGGCAACTCCGGGGGAAACCCTTGATCTCCTTGGGATCGAGCGATGGCGGCGCTTTTGCGTCGTAGTCCCTCTTTAGGGCATTGTTTTGGAGTTTGTTCCGGTTGAAGGGACCAGCAACGTCGGCGGCGCACGTCTGGTGGAGCAACTGCCGATGAAAATCGCGCCGACTACGGTCATGGCGGACGATGGCAACGTCATGGATGTCGTTCCCTTGTTGAGGCATCGTCGTTGCAGTCTGAGTCATCAGGCTCGGGATGCTCCAAGGGAAACCCTAGATCTGGGTCTTCCGGATTGGACAATGATGGCGTTTTGATCGCTTTTCCTCGTTTTGGAGTAAGTGCTGGCTGGGGGGATGGTGGAGCGGTGCTTCATCTCACGCATCGATGGCGGCGGATATCGGCGGCATGGCGTTGTGGAGGCTCGGCGTCCGATGCACGGAGATGGACTCGCGCAGGAGGAGGTTGCTGTCTGGCGTCATGGTGACGTCGATGGCAGAGTGGCCAGACAAAGTAGAAGCCTCAATATGATATGAAGACGGACCTGTGGAAGATGGCGGCGACGACACACGAGTGCGTCTGACCGGATTGTGGCCCAGACCCGGTATGTGGCTCGGTTGGGGCTTCCGAATGAGTTTCAGTTTCCGGCTTTTGATGTTAGGCTTAGGTGAGTGGTTTGGGTAGTGGCCCAGCTAGCACCCCTTCATCATTTTGGATAGGAGTAGCGGCATATGTTGCCAAGATGATGGATTCAAACACATTATTGTAATACTTTGTAAGGTCCTCGAGAATAATCAATAAAGTGGCCGTATGCATCTCCCAGATGCAGAGGCCGGGGGTCATCCTTCTTTTCTAAAAAAAAAACCACGCTTGTTATACTTGGCCCCGCAAAGTATCTCCATAATACTAATTAACATGCATGCATGCATGGCCACATGTTTTATTCAACCTAAAGCTTCCCAAGCCTTGGTTATATAAACCAACTCCCTGCTACTGATACCTCTCACCACAACGATCATCGCTTGAACCGTAAGCAGGACAGCACCAAGAAGCCACCAACTAGCTAGATCCGGTGTTTAGAGCTGCCTGGCATCCGTGAGAGCGATGACGAGGGGTGCAATGGTTGCCGCCGTCGCCTTGGTCGCCCTCCTCCTCTTCCCCGCCACCTTCGCATTTCCTCCGGCTGGCCAGCAGCAGCTGGACCCCCACTTCTACGACTATTCATGCCCTCAAGCGCAGCAGATCGTGGCGTCCATCGTCGGCAAGGCGCACGCCCAGGACCCCCGCATGGCGGCCTCCCTCCTTCGCCTCCATTTCCACGACTGCTTCGTCAAGGTACGTAGCAATCACATCACCCTCACGCGTGCGTGCGTCCATGGCGGCGTAATCGATCGATGGTAATCATCATATAGACGCCGTTTACACGTGCGTGCGTGCGTGCAGGGATGCGACGCGTCGATCCTGCTGGACAGCAGCGCGTCGGTGGTGAGCGAGAAGCGGTCCAACACGAACAAGGACTCGGCGAGAGGGTTCGAGGTGGTGGACGAGATCAAGGCCGCGCTGGAGGCCGCATGCCCTCGCACCGTCTCCTGCGCCGACGTGCTCGCCCTCGCCGCGCGCGACTCCACCGTCATGGTACGTCCCACTGTTGGCTTTACGTCATGTCGCTTGCTCCCAGCGCCCCACGAATCGGATTCGTTGGCTAATCACTCAAGCCTAGCGCCACCAATTTTCTTGCAAACGCCCATAACTGTTCTTGTTGTCCGCATATATTCTTTGCCCAGTTTGTCTGCGGACTCACAGCGATCGAGTTATCATGTTGCCGAAAATGTGAAGCTACAGACATGTGTTCTGTCCGAATTGACCCCCTCCCCAGAATTTCACTTATGTTGCCATGGTAAATTAATTTGTGTGACACATGTACGTACTGAACACATGGTTAAAAAAAATCCCTACTAAAAGAAGACACAAAAGTGGGGGCGCACTGCTCGGTAAAGCAGCGGCGAAATTATCTCATAGGTATATAAAGTAATATGGCATCCCATGCCACAGGATAAGGTCATGGTAAAAAGTGCTTAGCACACTTTGTATTGTACTACTAGATAACACGTACTCGAGTAAGTTGGTTTGTGAAACATTGGAAGCCCCCCGCAAAAAGAGAAGATATATATAAATGGCGTAGTGCAACACGTTCCTTTAGAAACACAGTACAGACGCTTTGTGTAAATTTGGCCCAAATAATTGGAACGTGTAAATTTGGCCCCAATAATTGTGGTTTGTGCAATTCCCTCACTTTTTTACTACGAAGTTCTGCTCCAGAAGTCCAGAGCAAAGATGTTCAGCACTCAGACTTCACAGTCACATACAATCCCACCTTGATTATTTTATGCCTGACAAAATTTAGTTCCTATGGAAAAATTTCACGTGCCAATCTTTTTGTAACCGTGCAGACCGGCGGCCCAGGCTGGATCGTGCCTCTTGGTAGGAGAGACTCTTTGGGCGCCAGCATCCAGGGCTCCAACAACGACATCCCTGCTCCCAACAATACCCTCCCCACCATAATCACCAAGTTCAAGCTCCAGGGCCTTGACATCGTCGACCTCGTCGCTCTCCTCGGTACGTACATCCACAGAGCTCTTACCGCATCGTTACATTATTACACCAAATGTTCGTCCCGTGCACTTGGATGGATGGATGTGATGGGGGCTCCACCTTGCAATGCACACCTCACAATTCAACTGTTAACGTAGAGTATGTAGCGACAAAGTCAATCCATGCAGGTGTAGACGTGACAATTCTGTCCATCATCATTAAATTGCGTGTAAGGTATCTATAGGTCGCTGCTGATAATTGGTACTACGCCATGTATGTTCTTGACTCATCGAGTCACGGGATTCATGCATCCATGCACCCGGCCGTAGCATGTCAAGTCATGCCCTACACATATCAAGCACACGTCAAAGGCCCGTTTCAAAAAAAAAGCACACGTCAAAGGCTACATGTTGGAAACTGCGGAGACCAGTGCTCACGTACAGTGACTGATTACATCATACTACCAGGAAGATGAATCTTGTCATGAACTCGTGATCGATCCCGGTTGGGAACTGAACCATTTTTTACAGGTAGCCACACCATTGGCGACTCGCGGTGCACGAGCTTCCGCCAGCGGCTGTACAACCAGACGGGCAACGGCCTCCCAGACTCCACGCTGGACCCGGCTGCGGCGGTGCTGCTGCGCCCGCGGTGCCCGCGCTCCGGCGGCGACCAGAACCTCTTCTTCCTGGACCACGTGACGCCATTCAAGTTCGACAACCAGTTCTACAAGAACCTGCTGGTGCACCAAGGCCTGCTCAGCTCCGACGAGGTGCTCTTCACCGGCAGCCCAGCCACCGCGGAGCTCGTCAAGCTCTACGCCGCCAACCAGGACATCTTCTTCCAGCACTTCGCGCAGTCCATGGTGAAGATGGGCAACATCTCGCCAATCACTGGCCGCAACGGCGAGATCAGGAGCAAGTGCAGGAGGGTTAACCACAACTGATCAATCAGTTGGATGATCCATCTTGAGCTAGTGGAGTGGTCTGATTGTTTCTGCAGGTTAATTATTTGCCGTTTCCAGGTCGTGCGCGTGCCTTGCTGCGATTTCTTGTTTCCGTTTAATTTGTATGTGGTTAGTCCTTGTGTTCTTTTGTGAGGGAATTAATCATTTGTGTTTATTTAGAGGAATCTGTCGATTTGGTGCTAAGAGGATGGAAACACTGCGTTGGCAATTGGCACTCTTACGTTTTCAGTTTTCAGGCCAAGAAAACTTTGTTTTTATTTTACGAATTCAAGTTAAGTCAGAACAACTCTAATAGAGTAGCCTCCATATCACATACAGAGCATGCATATGGAGGCTGCTAGGCCTATGCGCAAACTAAGAGTCCTGGTGCTCGCATTATTCCTGGACTTATTTCAGAATTTCGGCGATGCGCTTTAAGTGGGAGGAGATGTTCCCGTCGATGACGAGGCGCCTACGGTGACTTTATAAATTTCAAGATGACATGCCGGCTCAGTCTCTCGAAGGTGCTCATAGGGGTAGGATATGCGTGTGTGCGTTTATAGGGGTGAATGTATGTGCGTATGTATGAGCGCTTGCGTCTGTACTGATGTTCAAAAAAAATAGAGTAGCCATATTGGTAGCCTTTATATCACATACAGAGCGTGCTCCATACGGATATGGAGGCTGCTAGGCCTATGTGCAAACTAAGAGTCTCCATAATGGTTGCCTTCCTATCGTTGGACTCACTCTTCATTGTGACAACATTTTTCCAATCTCCAATACATATTCTTGTAAACCAACAATATTCAATTGTATTTTGATATATACATCATGGTGAGGTGGACATGGTTTAAGTTGCAAAAAATGTTTAGATAAAAATAACAAGAGTTAAGTTACCACAACATCTTGATGAGGTGCACTGGTAGAGGCAAGTGATCGCTCTCGCGACCGGGTCCGCATTTGCGGCCGCCTCAACCTTCCAGCCGCCGCCACAATCCTCCACGAGTTCCGCCACACACCTAGGGGTGCGGGGCATTTTTATCCACTTTCCTCATCACCTTCGTTAGCGGTGGAGGGAAGGGCCATGTTTAGATGCGCCGGAAGAGGATAGGCTTTGTATACCATGTAAAAGGAACGAGCATGGAAGAGTTTGCTACCACGGAGCAGGAACTTGTTCGTGTGTATATAACAAAGAGATTACATATATAGATTGGTTTGGTTGTGCTATGACTTGATAACCCACGACAACTATACAGGAGATAGAATCAAATCTCCACACCAACCAAACCAGGTTACAAAAAGCTCATATTTCCTCATTTTCGGTTTAGAGAGCTTATCTTGTTTTTTGTTAGTCCTATTTTTATGGAAAATGATTATGATCAGTCGGCCGATCTAACGCGGGGCATCCGCCGCCTCCATTGTTGGACACGTGGACTACTAGACCACGCACGGCTCTCTCATCTTATCTCTGCAACAACGGTGTTATTGTAGACGGTAGCAGCAAACGACGACCGCGCAAGTGCGTGAGCTGCGGGAAATGATGTTGCAATTTTTGTAAGGGTCTTGTTGCGGAAAATTTGATGCGGCGGAGATGCTATTGTAATTTCTGCGACAAGGGTCTTGTCGCAGAAAATTGGAGAAGAAGAGGTCGTGCAACATGGGTCTTGTCATAGAAAATTAGAGAAGAGGTGGTTTTGCATCAAGCGTCTTGTTGCAGAAAATTAGAGAAGAGGTTGTGCAACATGAGTCTTGTTTCAGGAAATTAGAGAAGATGTGGTTTTGCAACAAGGGTCTTGTTGTAGAAAATTAGTGAGAGAAGATTTTGCAACAAAGGTTTTGTTGCAGAAATACAAGGTTTCGTAACAAGAGTCATGTTACACAAAAGCAAAAAGAGAAACGATGCGGAGAGATCCATCAACAAATCGGCTCGCGAGCCGGCGGATCTTTTAGAAAGATCGGTCGGCCGACACGTAGCATGCCCCTATTTTTATTGCTCCCTATCATCTATTTAGATTTTCAGTTGCATCAAATCATTGCATGTAAGAATTAAGAGAAAACTTATCGATGCATGTAAAAGTTTTTAAAAAATTAGTGGTTACGCATGCATGTGTTATAATAAATGCATCATTAAACATAATTTTTAAGGAAAATTAGTGCAATAATTGAGTAATTTTGCAAGTTACAAAAATTATTCCATCCCTCATCATCTGCCTTGGTTGTGGAGATTTTTTAATTGACCTCTTTAAGAGCAAATATAATAGTGGTCTATAAACCCGAGGAAAGGGCCACAAGCTCCGGTGGCGCGCCCCCTGGGGGGGCACGCCGTGTGAGCTTGTGGGCCCCTCGAAGGTTCTCCTGGCCTAATTCCAGTGCTATAAATTCCCTAAAATCCTGAAACCCCCAGAGCAAGACCCAAAACCATTTTATCGCCGCAGTAAGCCCCTGTTCTTCCGCGATCCCATCTGGAGGCTTCTGTTGGAAATATGCCCTAGAGGCAATAATAAAATGGTTATTATTATATTTCTTTGTTCATGATAATTGTCTATTATTCATGTTATAATTGTGTTATCCGGAAATCGTAATACATGTGTGAATACATTGACCACAACATGTCCCTAGTGAGCCTCTAGTTGACTAGCTCGTTGATCAACAGATAGTCATGGTTTCCTGACTATGGACATTGGATGTAGCGACCTGACCCAAAATCGGTCAAATCTCTGTGTCTGTACCATCCCAAGATCATGCTGGTACTCACAGTACATCGATGAAATAATCAAAGTTCAATCACACCTGAATTTATTACACGTTTCTCATATAGAGTCTTTATTACAAGGGAATAAATTCGGCTCAAGGCCAACTCATGAGAAATAAACTACTAATGCTGCGGAAGCGTAGAAGATAAAGCGAGTCCATCCGACTCCAAAGGGCAATCGCCAAGCGCGGAGCGTAGCCTCACTCCTGATCGGAATAAATCTCTGCAACATAAGACGTTGCAGCCATGTAGGTCAGCTTTTTGAATAAGCTGGCAAGTCATGAAGAGAATAACAATAATAAAGTTACTAACACTATATGCATTTTTGGCTGTGGGGCTCTAAGTTTCATCATTTTGCGAAAAGCCAATTTTCTCCTACTACAGTGGATTTGCTTGCAAAAATTACTACAAATTGTTGGTAGTTATTGAGACGGTTCCACCAACCAATATCTCATTCCCAAATTATTAAGTCATAAAACCCCTCAAATTAATTCATTAGTTTTAGTGTTGAGATTTCCGAATACTTCCAAGTTCCAGAGGCTCAAATTGTCCGTAATCGGGGACACGGCTAATCGATTAGATCTTTAACTCGCAGAGGTTTGCGACTTTCCCGCAAGAATCATTCCCTCCTTTTAAGTCTTCGCACTTCATGGTGTTTGAAGACGGGACGAATGAAACAAGGTCTTCCAAAGAGTTCTTCCGCTACCGCGGTACCCATCCAATCCTACCGTTCTTCTACATCTCGTAGTACCGCCCAGCCAGCGTCACTACTAGGGTTGACCCAGCCGAGCCCATAATGGCTTGCGGCTGCACAGTAAGCTTCCGTCAATGGGGCATCCATCCGTCTCTTCGTGGCTGGGTGAAGCTTTCCGCAAGATGTCATGGCACTTCTCCATGCATCCCGGCCAACCTTTGGGTTCTCAGGGTGCCCGTCAAAATCCTCCACCCAAAGAGTGAATTCAAGTCCATCTTGATTCTTGTAGTTCATGGGGTTGTCATCATCATTGACTCTCACATCTTTCTTATAAATTTCACTCAACCAAAACCCGCTCACGAGCATAGCAAAGTAAACTACTTCGTCCCGGGGTCATGGTAACAAGGGGATTGGTTCATCCTACCACATGATACTACTCAAGATTAATAACTTCAAAATTTCAACTACTGCATGCATGGTGGGGTGCTGATAATTTCTAATGCACAAAAAACATAGATATAGAAAATAACATGATCAAAACTTGCCTTGCTGATGATCCTCGTAAGCTAAAGATTCGTAGTAGCAAGCTTCGCACTCCGGAAACTCTACCGAGACAAACAATGACCACAATAAGCATATAGTATAGGGTCACATAACACAATAGCATAGCAATAACAACATAACACATCAAAACAACCAAATCAAAACCCAAGGGAAAACTCAAAGAAAAACCAACTCAAGTTTCCTACTTCAAACAACAACTAGAATAGTCTTATATAACAAATATTTTCTCAACATAACCTAATCATGGTTTTAGGTTAACTTAACAGAAAAGATTTCATTCAGCAACTAGGAGCAAAAAGAATTAATTTAAAACCTATTATGAAACTCCTATTAGGCCTAATTCAATTTCTATTAAGAAAAATAAAATAAAACTTTTATTTATTATAAATAAAAGTTCATCCTATAAAGTGACAGAAACTATCCTAGAATAATCAATCACATGTTAAAAATAAATTTATTTACTAATTAAAATAATAGGAAAACAGTAGCTAGTTAATTAATTAGGATTAACAAGATTCTGCTTAAAACTATTTTTTATTAATCTTAAAATACCCAAATTAATTTCTATGGTTTGGCAATGTCAAAATAAAGTTGGGACAAAAGAATCATATAAAAATAATTTTTCTAACTCATGTTATAACAGATTTACTATTCTGACTAAAACTAAAATAAAGCAATTTTAATTAATTTTAACATAGCTAAATATATTTTCTACAGAAACTATAGAAAATTTGCAAACCAACAAAAAAGAATCACCTAAAATATTAAACAGAATAAAAGATATGAATTTTTCAAAATAGGAACTATTCTGTTAAAACAGAAAACAAAAATAAATGAAAAAGGGCCTAATGGGCCTAAACTACGCACTGAGCGTAATATAAACTAAATGGGCCTAGGGTTAAACGAGTCGGGCCGGCTAAATAAAAAAAAACCTAACTAAATTTAACCCAGAATGAACCGGCGTTTTTATTAAAAAAAATACCCCTTCGGGGTGTTCTAATCTACACCGTAGGTTTGAGATCCGACGGCGGGGTGGAGCTCCGGCGACTCACCGGAGCTAGACGGCGGCGGCGGCGGCGGCGGTGGCGAGTGCGTTGGCCTCTCCGGTCGTCGGGGAGGTCGGCGGAGAGCTCCGGCGGGTGTGGACGAGCTCGGGGAGGTGTTTGGTGGAGTCGGTGGAGGTCGGGGAGGGCTAGGGCGGCGACGGCGACGCAAATGGCGGCGGCGGTGAGTTCGGGCTCCGGCGACGGCGTGTGAGAGAGGGGTTTCAGCGAGGCGAGGGGAATGGGGTCTGGGGCCCGGTATTTATAGGGAGGGCCTCGGCAACGGGGCGATCGGGGAGATCGGATCCGGATCTCACTGGATCCGGCGATCGGCGGGTGGCAAGGCGTGGGCGAGGTTGAAGGAGGGTGGGGTCCACTGGCGGTGGGGAAGAGGGGCGGGGTGGGCGGTCGACCGAGCCAAGCGAGGTTCGGCGAGGGGTTGGCTGGCCGGCTCGGCTGGCTCATTGGGGTGGCGGATGGGGCGCTGGTGGGCAGTGCGGTCGGTGGCTTGGCACTGGCTGGGCAGGGGCTGGTGGCACTGGGGTGTTTTCTCTTTTTAAATTTATTTTTTAATAAAGCAAAAACAGAGATAAAACATAATCTATAAATATTTTATATAGCACATATATATACCAAAATGATCAGGGAATATTCCTATCATTTGAACATTTTCCAAAGGCAAAATCCAAACTTTATAAAATTTCATTTTTTCAAATTCAAATAAATCTCAAGTTTGAATTCAAAACTTTTGGCAAGGTTTTCCTCGATATTTTTGGAGTGTCATGTTTACTCCTCTCATACTTTTGCTCAAGTATTTATCGGTATAGTTTTGAAATGATTCCCACTTGCCATAGTTCAATTCAAATTCAAAACTCAACTCTCTTCTGAAACTCCAAATGGCATTCAAATTCAAACAGGATGCATAGATGCTTAGCTATAATTGTAAAACATTCCAAATAGGAAATTTGGGATGTTACAAACCTACCACCTTAAGATGAATCTAGCCCTCGAGATTCGGGTTGGCTAGCAAATAGGTGCGGGTGGTCTCAAGAAGGTCTTCTTGGCGCCCTGTGTGGCTTCTTCCTCGGTGTGGTGACTCCACAACACTTTCCAAAATTTGATGACCTTGCTGCGGGTAACTCTGCTCATTGTCTCAAGAATTGGACGGTTTCTCCTTGTAGGTCGATCACCTTTGTCAAGTCTGTATGGCCTCTAGGGCACTTGTGTCTCTCAACGGAATATCGGCCATGTCGGCATGACACTTCTTCAGCTGAGAAACATGGAAGACATCATGAACTCCGGACAATCCTTCCGGCAGTTCCAACTTGTAAGCAACTTCTCCACGGCGTTCGAGGATTTTGTAGGGGCCAATGAATCGGGGTGCTAACTTTCCTTTGACACCAAACCTCTTGATCCCACGAAGTGGAGACACACGAAGATATGCTCGGTCTCCCACTTCGTATGTTACTTCCTTGCGCTTACTGTCTGCATAACTCTTCTGTCTCGACTGTGCTATCTTGAGTCTGTCTCGAATCAGCTTGACTTTCTCTTCGAATCCTCGATAAGATCGGAACCGAAAAGTGATCGATCTCCAACACTATCCCACAAACAATGGTGTTCTCGCACCTCCTTCCGTATAGAGCTTGAAAGGGCCATCTTCGATTGGATTGATAACTGTTGTTGTATGAGAACTCTGCGACGGCAAATTATCATCCCAGCTAGACCCATAGTCTAGCACACAAGCTCTCAACATGTCCTCCGAATCTGATTGACTCTCTCGGTCTGTCCATCATGCTGCGGATGAAAAGCTCTTGAATTCCAGCCTCGCACCCAAAGTTTCATGCAAGCGCTTCCAAAACTTTGAGGTAAACTCGTTCCTCTATCGACACGATTTTCCTCGGAACTCCATGCGGACATACGATCCTGGTCATGTATATCTTGGCCAACTTAGCACTGGTATAGGTAGTCTTCACGGAATGAAGTGAGCTACCTTGGTCAAACGATCAACCACTACCCGGATAGAATCATAACCTGAACGGGTCCCGGTAATCCTGTGATGAAATCCATTCCAAGTTTCTCCCATTTCCAATCGGGAATCGGCAAAGGTTGAAGTAACCCTGCTGGCTTCGATGTTCGCCTTTACTCGTTGACAAACATCGCATCATCGCTACGCACTCGGCAATATCCTTCTTCATACCATCCACGAAACTTTCCTTCAAATCCGGTACATCTTGGTGTTACGGGGTGAATCGAGTACGGTGAATCATGAGCCTCCTGAAGAATTAGCTTCCTGAGTTCGGGATCATTGGGCACATAAATACGGTCCTCAAACCATATAGTTCCGTGTTCGTCCTTATGGAATCCTTTAGCTTTTCCTTCATTCATCTTCTTCTTTATCTCATCAATTTCCTTGTCCGACTTCTGGGCTTCACGAATCCTTTCGGCCAAAGTGGACTGAACTTCCAGAGTTGCAACATATCCTCTCGGAACTATCTCCACCGGAGATCTCGAGGTCATCGACTAACTCCTGGGTAATCCTCCTGCTGTAAGAGTATTCACATAACTCTTACGGCTCAAAGCATCGGCTACAACATTAGCCTTACCGGTGGTAATGCAATCTCATGTCGTAGTCCTTTATCAACTCTAGCCATCTCCTCCGCACGAGGTTCAATTCCTTCTGCGTGAAAATATACTTCAAGCTCTTGTGATCTGTAAACATCACAATGGTTTCCGGCGAGGAAATGTCTCTGTGTCTTGAGTGCGTGCACTACGGCTGCTAACTCCAAATCATGTGTGGCATAATTCATCTCATGAGGTCGTAGCTGTGCGGAGGCATAAGCTACAACTTTACCTTCCTGCATTAATACTCCTCCGAGTCCTTGACGAGAAGCGCCACAATAAACTTGGTATTCCTTGTGTATGTCCGCAAAATCAACCTTTGGGCTGTAACCAACCGCTTCTTCAATTCCAAAACGGCTTCACATTCCTCGGTCCAGACATACTTGGCTTCCTTCTTCAACAGCTCAGTCATGGGCTTGGCAATCTTCGAGAAGTTCTCAATAAACCTCCGATAATATCCCATGAGTCCGAGAAAACTGCGGATCTCCTTGATCGAGGTGGGTGACCGCCAATCGGTGGTGATTCAACCTTGGCGGGATCAACTGCTATTCCTTCTCCTGAAATAACATGTCCGAGGAATCCAACTTCCTTCACCAAAATTCACATTTGCTGAACTTGGCATACAACCGATGTTCTCGAAGTTTCTCCGTAACTAGACGCAAATGTTCCTTATGCTCTTCCTCGCTCTTGGAGAAAATCAGTATATCATCGATGAACACCACGACAAACTTGTCCAGATATTCCATAAACACCTTGTTCATCAAATTCATGAAGTATGCAGGAGCATTAGTCAATCCAAATGACATGACGGTATACTCATATAAACCATACACGGTAGTGAATGCTGTTTTGGGTATATCCTTTTCACGGATCTTCAATCGATGATACCACGATCGAAGGTCGATCTTAGAGAATACCTTGGCTCCAACTAGCTGATCAAACAGATCATTAATCATCGGCAGAGGGTACTTGTTCTTGATGGTTACTTCATTCAAGCATACGATAATCCACAACCATCCTCAAGCTTCCATCCTTCTTCTCTACCAAAAGAACTGGGGCTCCCCAAGGTGATGAGCTAGGCCGAATATATCCTTTCTCCAATAACTCATTAATTTGATCCTTGATCTCTTTCAACTCATTCGGTGGCATCCGATAAGGTCTCTTGGATATTGGGGCTGTGCCGGGCAATAACTCGATCAGAAATTCAATGTCCCTGTCCGGTGGCATTCCTGGTAATTCCTCCGGAAACACATCGGGAAAGTCTTGCACTACTGGAACTTCCTCATGAACAACTCCCGTGAGGGAATGCACCTGATTCTTCATCTGGCTGTGCCTAGCTACATACTTGATCCTCTTCTGCTCCGGGGTGGTGAGCAGAATAGACTTGCGGGCACAGTCTATGTTCCCTTCAAACTTCGTCAACCAATCCATGCCTAGGATTACATCCAAGGTCTGGGTTTCCAACACTATGAGGTCTGCGGGAAATTTATGGTTCCCGATGTTGAGGGTTGCATGACAGCCTAAGCTCGCCATCATTTCTCCTCTGCGGGCCCGACGCGAAGGGGCTTCTAAGGGTTTTAGTGGGCAACCCGCATTTTTCCACAACTACCCTTGATATGAATGAATGCGTTGCACCGAATCAAAGAGTACCAATCTGAACGTGAATTCAATAAAACTTACCAACCACGATTGTTCGGCTGATCATAGACGTCCTCCACGTCAATGTGGTTCACCCGAGCACGAGGGAACGGATTGGGCTTCTTCACTGAGCCTCCATTGCCGCTTTCCATTCCTCCGCTTGGCCTCCGGGCAGTCGGTGGCATAGTGCCCTGTCTTCGGCACTTGAAGCGGTGATGTGGCTCAGATCCTTGGAGCCGGGCAGAACGATGCTGATTGCCATTACCGTTTCCATTGCCATTGCCATGGCCTCGACTTGTTGTCCTGGTTGCGGTTGTTCCCATTTCCTCCATGGTTATGACCTCCATGGTTATGATGGGTGTGCCCTCCCGAGTATGGTGCATAACGGGCTTCTGTTGAGCTCTGAGTTGTGCTTCCCCGGCTGTACTTCCGCTATGGCTTTCAATCTGCTGCTGCTTGCCTTCAAGTATGGTGGCCTTGTGTACCAGCTCCCGGTAGTTGTTGAAGGTAGCCACAATAAGCTGCATACTCAGCTCGTCATTGAGTCCCTCAAGGAACTTCTCCTGCTTTGCGGCATCTGTGGCCACATCATCCGGGGCATAGCGAGCTGCGTGATCCTAAAGAAAAATTTGAACGGGAAGAGGAGTAATTCAAAACACCTACGTCAAGATTCCTCACCAGAGCGACGAAGGGGCAGAGGAGTAAAAAGAATTCCTACTCCGATATAACTAGACTCAAAAGTTTTATTCTAGACTCAAGCTGCGGCCAAACTACATGATCAATCAAGGGGCTCCTAGGGTCGGTCGAGGCTCTGATACCAACTTATCACGCCCAATATGCGACCCTATCCAAAAGGAACTCGACGGTCCCACCAAGGATAGACCCGCATATTGAAACGCTTTTGCAAGGTGGATATCATTACATCAACATTACATAATAGTGGGGATACATACAAGAGGCACAAATGCCACAAGAATATATCAACATCATATACAAGATCAACATCCGACTACGGATGAAACATAAACAGAGGCTCAAACGACATCCACCCTGCTAGCCCAGGCTGCCGACCTGGAACCTATCCCCTGATCGAAGAAGAAGCAGAAGAAGAACTCCAACACAAGCAAACATCGCTCTCGCGTCATGATCATCGCAAACCTGTACCTGCAACTGGTGGTGTAGTAATCTGTGAGCCACGAGGACTCAGCAATCCCATTACCATGGGTATCAAGACTAGCAAAGCTTAATGGGAGAGGAAGGGGTAAAGTGGTGAGGTTGCAGCAGCGGCTAAGCTTATATGGTGGCTAACCAACGCAAATGAGAGCGAGAAGAGAAACAAAGGAACGGTCGTCAACTAGTAATGATCAAGAAGTGATCCTGAACTCCTACTTACGTCAGACATAACCCAGAAACCGTGTTCTCCTCTCGATCAACCCCGAAAAGAGACACTCACGGTTACGCACACGGTTGGTGTATTTTAATTAAGATCAACTTCGGGTTTTCTACAACCGGACATTAACAAATTCCCATCTGCCACATAACCGCGGGCAAGGCTCTCGAAAGTTTATACCCTGCAGGGGTGTCCCAACTTAGCCCATGATAAGCTCTCGCGATCAACGAAGGATATTCCTTCTCCCGGAAGACCCGATCAGTCTCGTAATCCGGCTACAAGACATTTCGACAAACAATAAAACAAGACCAGCAAAGCCGCCCGAATGTGCCGACAAATCCCGATAGGAGCTGCACATATCTCGTTCTCGGGGCACACCGGATTGTCCAAACTTCCGTAGGCAAACCCAGAGTTGCCCTCGGTGGCCACAAAGCGGTCGACGGTTTGGACCAGCACTCACGACGAGCACGGCCCGGGGTAAAATAAGATGACCCTTGGGCTCTGGAAACCCAAGGGAAAAAGGGCTAGGTGAGGCAAATGGTAAAACCAATGTTGGGCCTTCTTTGGAGGAGTCTTATTCAAAGCGAACTGTCAAGGGGTCCCATAAATCACCCGACCGCGTTAGGGACGCAAAATCCGGGAACATAATACCGATATGACGGAAACTAGGGCGGCAAGAGTGGAACAAAACACAGGCATAAGGCCGAGCCTTCCACCCTTTACCCAAGTATATAGATGCATTAATTAAATAAGATATATTGTGATATCCCAACAAGTAAACATGTTCCAACAAGGAACAACATCTCCATGTTCCAACAAGGAACAAACTTCATCTTCACCGCAACTAACAACGCTATAAGAGGGGCTGAGCAAAGCGGTAACATAGCCAAACAACGGTTTGCTAGGAAGGGTGCAAAGGTTAGAGGCTGACATGGCAATTTGGGATGGCTTGATAAACAGGTAATAGGTAGCGCAGCATAGCGATAGAACGAAGCAACTAGCATGGCAATGATAGTAGTGAGATCCAGGGTAGCGGTCATCTTGCCTGAAATCCCGCTAGGAAGAAGAAAGAGTCCATGAAGAAGACGAACGGATGAAGCCGAACCAAGCGTAGACGAACGAATCCTCACAATCGCAACGAAACAGGAACTAACAAGAAGAAGCACACAACATGGTAAACACACCACACATGAACATGGCATGATGCACAAACAAGCATGATGCATGACAAAGCTACATGAAGCTACTCATGGCAAGGGATGATGCAAACAAGAGCAACACATCAAGGCAAGTTTAAATGAGGCCGGAAACAACATAGAACAACTCCGGTAAGTCCTCATATGCAAATTTCGAAATTGGTCCAGATCTGAATAAATCTTATGTTCAAGTTGTTAAACAGCAAGTTAATATGCACCACGATGATCTACACGAAATTCTAGTCAAGTTACATATAAAGTTCATTAGATTCGGAGCTACGGCCTAGAAGATATGAGCAAAACAAGTTAAACATGGCATTGATGCAAAATGCATATAAACATCAAGCAAACACCTCAAAACAAGGATGCAACATGATAATATGAAACTACATGCAAAAACAAGCAAGTTTCATATAGAGCACACTCAAAACGGAGCAACGGTTCAACACTTACACTCTATACAAGTTATAGCAACAATCTGTCCAAAACAGCAACTAGGCATATTGCAAGCATCAAAACAACATGCTACAGTACCACAATGCAATAACAAAAGGCATGGTCTTGATTTACAGGTAAAGCATTACAAAACATGAACACTGAGCTATCTCCAGAAATGGCTAGAACATGCTCAAAATGACATGGCAAGATTGCAATTAATAACAGTTTCAGACTTTAGCAGAAATAACATCAGGTTGCAATGTTTAGAGCTATCAAACAACATGTTACAGGAACTTATCATGGCAAACAAAGGCATGGCATGAATCTACTCAAAGCATATAACAAAACTCCCTTACTGACCATAAGCCACAAAGGATCAGAAAATATGATGGCACCCATGTAAACATGGCAAGTTATATTACAGATTCATACATGGCAGGAACAACAATAAGTAGGCATGTTGGTGAGCTTGAACCACTCACCAGAGAGCAATACATGGCATGGCAAGGCAACCAACAGTAAGAAGACATGGCATAGAAGCTATACATGGCAAGAACAACAACATAGCATACACGGATCAACTACAACAACCTTGGCAAAATTGAATAACATGTAAACAATCTGTCAGGAAACATTTTATAGCAAAAGTAGAGCTCGATTGACTCAAGCTATGGCACTCCATAATTGCAAACAAGGGCATGGATGCATAGAGCAAGACATGTATAACAAAACATCCTTACCGAAGTATCTAAAAATAAGCATGGAACTCTCTGTAGCATCAAGTTAACATGGCATCAAAATATCAGCAAAAACAGGGCTGAAATCAGCAACATCAGGAAGCCTAGTTTGCATGCTTGTGCTAGTCACCACAGAGATCACAAAAATACATGGAATACACCCCTGGAAAGATGGCATGGCATATTACAAAACACATGTAGGACTCAAGCCCATAGGATGCACACATCAATCATGGCAAAAATGACAAAAGTGCAAGGTCTGTTAAGAAACAGAAACTAACATCACATAGCACTCTTCTAACAGCATTTCGGGCATCAAGATGAGCTCAAATGAAAATTATGCAATGAGATGAAATGATCTACTCTTTGAGACGAACAATTTTACATATTATACGCACAAAATGGAGCTACATGCACAGAGTTATGACATGATGAAAATGCAACAAAATTTGCAACAATCTCGGGGACTTGGTGGATTTCAGAGGGGGGGGGGGGAAAGAAGTCAACCGCACGGATCGCGAGGTTCACCGGAGAACCTCGCCGGAGTTGGGCGCTGCGGGGAGGGGGTAGGGCGGCGAGGAGCTCCCGGGCCGGATCTCGCCGGATCCGGCCGGCGGCGAGCCGGAGAGGCGACGGGGCGACGAAGGGGCTGCGGCCATGGGCGGAGCTCGGGGCCGGGCCAGCGAGCTCGGGCCCGGTGAGCTCGGGCAGGCGCGGAGTCTGGCGTCAGCGGGAGGAGGCGCGCTGGGCGGCGGGAGCCGCGGCGGCCTCGGAGGCGCAAGGCCGACGGCGAGAGTCCTCCGGCGAGGCGCTTGGGTCACGGCCGGCGACGAGGAAGAGCAACGGCGGTGGCGCGGCAGAGCAACGGGCGGGCGGGCGGCCGGACGGACGGCACGGGCGGCGGCGAGGCCCTGCTGGCTCGCGATGGGCTCGGGCGGGGCGCGGTGGCATGGGCGGGGAACGGCGGCGAGGCCAGTGGCGGGCGCGGGTTGGTCGAGGGGGCGGCGGCGGACATGTCCGGCGGCGGGATGGACATGTCCGGCGCGCGGAGGGGGAGGTTGGCTAGGGTTCATCTGCGATTTTTCAGGGGGAGGCACCTATAAATAGGTAGAGGGAGCTAGGAGAGTCCAAATGAGGTGCGGTTTTCGGCCACGCAATCGTGATCGAACGACCGAGAGCATGGAGAGGGGTTTGCTAGGTTTTGGCCACTTTGGAGGGGGTGTTGGGCTGCAACAAAAGGGGGCTTTGCGGTTACCCGGTTAACCGTTGGAGTATCAAACGACCTCCAAATGATCCGAAACTTGACAGGCGGTCTACCGGTGCTATACCAAGGCCGCTTGACAAACCTCGGTCCATTCCGAGACCGTTTAACACCCGCATACCTAAAAGAGGTAAAAGGGGCGCCGGAGACATAGGAGTGCGGATTGCAAAACGGACAACGGGAAAAATGCTCGGATGCATGAGACGAACACGTATGCAAAATGAAATGCACATGATGGCATGATATGAAATGCATATGATGACATGACAAAGTGCAACACGCAAGCACATGACATGGCAACGACAGCGAATAACTGGCAGACACCTGGCGCATCGAATCCGGGGCGTTACAACACTCCTCCACTAACAAGAGATCTCGTCCCGAGATATTAGGGCCGAGACGGAAGGGAAAAAGGGATGAGGTGAAACAAGAACTCAAGAGAAGAAGCAAAGAATCGAGAGCACTCGAGAAGAAGAGAGGACGACGAGAATGACGAGAATTGAAAGCTCACGGAATTAGATAGACTATGAAAGCACTCGTTCTAACCGGAGTGGCTAGAATGAGAAAAGAAACGAATAAGACTGAAAGGATTTAGGCAGCACACCGGTTGAACAAGGAAAGAATAGAACATGAGCTTCAGAAGATGGAATGACACTTGATGAAGACATGACACAAAACCTCCGGAAATAATTGAAAAAGTTGAATGAAAAGAACGGATAAGAATATGACAACTTGTGCCACGAATGAAATAGAAAGCATCTTACAAGAAAGGATTGAACGGAGTTGTTGGAAATTCAACAACAAAAGAATAAGCTTGTTGTGGACTTATAGGTAACATCTCAAGATCATAAGGTGATAACCGGCCACAAACGGAAATGATTGGATAGCTGAGAAGAACGAAGAAATGCAAAACTCCACTTCAAAAGAATATGGAGAATTAATTGCACTTCGAGATGTAAGAAGAAAAGATACTTGAACTCCACCAACAAAATCTTGATGAACTCTTGAAGAATGAATTAAATCATGAAGAACCACCATGAAAAACTCCGGTAACAAAAAGGATGATGAGCTAGAATGAAGGAAGAAAGAATAAGATGAGCCTTGCGGTGATTTAGATGGAGGTTCCGACGAAAAGGCCAAGGAAATTGAACTCCAGAAAAGAAAAGATGAAAAGACTTGGAACTAGAATTTATTCAACAAGAACAAACTCCAAAGGAAGGGTTTACTCACTTGGATGAAATAAGAATAAGATTTATTGTATGCTTATCCTTCACCAAATTAAATTGATGACAAACAATGGATTTTGCATATTACTTATTCTCATTGGGAAAAGATTAAGGGAATATATACCGCCAAATTTGGGAAGGTCTTCATAAGCCACCGGTTGGATTGAAAAAAACGAATGGATTAAAATGATAATCAAGCAAAAAGAATCTTGAACGAGCCACTGTAAGAATTCGAAAATGACTGATGAAAGAGAATGAATCACCGGGAAGAATTAGAGAAGCACGGAGATACTTGAGGGAAATAAAATGCAAGAGAACAAAGAGATCGCGAACTGATTGACGAATGCTTGAACGAAGCACCGGAAGAATATTAAGACGAACGAAGGGGCACGGATATAGAATAATTGGAGAACGAATTTGAAAACTTAGAATGAAGCAATCTCCCGAAAAGATGGCCTCCGGATGATTGAGACGGAAAGTAACTCCTGAAATACTCCGGATGGATGAAAAGAATTTGCAAGACTGGAAACAATTAGGTAGGGTAACATCGAGCTAGCACCGGGAATCTCCGGGGGAACGGACAAGATTTAAGAGAAACTCTACTTCGGTCTTCAAATGACGACGAGAAACACTACCAAAATTAATGAGATACTCCGGAAGAAAGAAAAACAGAGAGGTTGAGCCAACAATGAAATGATTCGAAATCGATCTTGGAAAAGGCAAGTGAATGATGGAATCCATTCTTACGTCACACTTGAAAAGAATTGGTAATAGCTCCGGAGAAATTAGAAGAGTCAGGTAAGGTCCTGGGAAAAGACACGTGGGTTAGGCCCTTGAAAAAAACACCGTTGGAAAGGGATGTTGAACAGATAGATGATGCACCGGAAGAACTGAAATATTAGAATGAGGTGACAACCTCGAATTAATTGGAACACAGACGAATCTCCTGGGATGTCTTCGGAACTCCGGAATGATAAACTGGCGAGAGGCGAACGAGAATGGAAAACACTTGAGCTGAGGGAAAGAATATAATCACTCCCGAAAATTGAATTGAATCCACCGGAGAAGAAAAGGGATGAAGAATGACGAACGAGACGAGAATTCACCGGTTGAAATAATTTACGAAAGACTGAAGAGGTTCCGCACGAATGAAATTGATGGTCGAAACAAACTCAGGCTCCGGTAAGAAAAGGGTGGGAGGGCGGGTAAACAAAGACAACTTGGAGGGGAACCGACGAATAGCTTCAAGAGGAAACACCGGTTGAAATCATTGAGGAAAGAAAGCAAAGACTTCGCACGAGTAGGATGGATACTCGATTACGAACTCCGGTTCCGAGAAGAAGAAGGGAGGCGGGTGGGAAAAGAAAACAACTGGGGATTGAACTCAAAGATGAAGAGGCTCGGGTCAACTTGACGAGAAATGCACCGAATGAAAAGAGCTGAGGAACAACTACCGGAAAAACCAACTGCGTGATCCTAAAGAAAAATTTGAACGGGAAGAGGAGTAATTCAAAACACCTACGTCAAGATTCCTCACCCGAGCGACGAAAGGCGAGGAGTAAAAGAATTCCTACTCTCGATATAACTAGACTCAAAAGTTTTATTCTAGACTCAACTGCGGCCAAACTACACGATCAATCAAGGGGGCTCCTAGGGTCGGTCGAGGCTCTGATACCAACTTATCACGCCCAATATGCGACCCTATCCAAAAGGAACTCGACGGTCCCACCAAGGATAGACCAAGATATTGAAACGCTTTTGCAAGGTGGATATCATTACATCAACATTACATAATAGTGGGGATACATACAAGAGGCACAAATGCCACAAGAATATATCAACATCATATACAAGATCAACATCCGACTACGGATGAAACATAAACAGAGGCTCAAACGACATCCACCCTGCTAGCCCAGGCTGCCGAATTCGAACCTATCCCCGATCTAAGAAGAAGCGTAAGAAGAACTCCAACACAAGCAAACATCGCTCTCGCGTCATGATCATCGCAAACCTGTACACGCATGGCTGGTGGTGTAGTAATCTGTGAGCCACGAGGACTCAGCAATCCCATTACCATGGGTATCAAGACTAGCAAAGCTTAATGGGAGAGGAAGGGTAAAGTGGTGAGGTTGCAGCAGCGGCTAAGCTTATATGGTGGCTAACCAACGCAAATGAGAGCGAGAAGAGAAACAAAGGGCGGTCGTCAACTAGTAATGATCAAGAAGTGATCCTGAACTCCTACTTACGCCGACATAACCCGAAACCGTGTTCTCCTCTCGATCAACCCCGAAAAGAGACACTCATGATTCACGCTACGGTTGGTGTATTTTAATTAAGATCAACTTCGGGTTTTCTACAACCGGACATTAACAAATTCCCATCGCCACATAACCGCGGGCACGGCTCTCGAAAGTTTATACCTGCAGGGTGTCCCAACTTAGCCCATGATAAGATCTCGCGATCAACGAAGGATATTCCTTCTCCCGGGAAGACCCGATCAGTCTCGGAATCCGGCTACAAGACATTTCGACAGCAATGAAACAAGACCAGCAAAGCCGCCCGAATGTGCCGACAAATCCCGATAGGAGCTGCACATATCTCGTTCTCGGGCACACGGATTGTCCAAACTTCGGTAGGCGAACCCAGAGTTGCCCCGGTACACCGGCGGTCGACGGTTTGGACCAGCACTCACGACGAGCACGGCCCGGGGTAAAATAAGATGACCCTTGGGCTCCGGAAACCCAAGGGAAAAAGGGCTAGGTGAGGCAAATGGTAAAACCAATGTTGGGCCTTGCTGGAGGAGTCTTATTCAAAGCGAACTATCAAGGGGGTCCCATAAATCACCCGACCGCGTGAGGGACGCAAAATCCGGGAACATAATACCGATATGGCGGAAACTAGGGCGGCAAGAGTGGAACAAAACACAGGCATAAGGCCGAGCCTTCCACCCTTTACCCAGTATATAGATGCATTAATTAAATAAGATATATTGTGATATCCCAACAAGTAAACATGTTCCAACAAGGAACAACATCTCCATGTTCAACAAGGAACAAACTTCATCTTCACCTGCAACTAACAACGCTATAAGAGGGCTGAGCAAAGCGGTAACATAGCCAAACAACGGTTTGCTAGGAAGGGTGCAAAGGTTAGAGGCGACATGGCAATTTGGGATGGCTTGATAAGCAGGTAATAGGTAGCGCAGCATAGCGATAGAACGAAGCAACTAGCATGGCAATGATAGTAGTGAGATCCAGGGTAGCGGTCATCTTGCCTGAAATCCCGCTAGGAAGAAGAAAGAGTCCATGAAGAAGACGAACGGATGAAGCCGAACCAAGCGTAGACGAACGAATCCTCACGATCGCAACGAAACAGGAACTAACAAGAAGAAGCACACAACATGGTAAACACACCACACATGAACAAGGCATGATGCACAAACAAGCATGATACATGACAAAGCTACATGAAGCTACTCATGGCAAGGGATGATGCAAACAAGAGCAACACATCAAGGCAGGTTTAAATGAGGCCGGAAACAACATAGAACAACTCCGGTAAGTCCTCATATGCAAATTTCGAAATTGGTCCAGATCTGAATAAACCTTATGTTCAAGTTGTTAAACAGCAAGTTAAGATGCACCACGATGATCTACACGAAATTCTAGTCAAGTTACATATAAAGTTCATTAGATTCGGAGCTACGGCCCAGAAGATATGAGGAAAACAAGTTAAACATGGCATTGATGCAAAATGCATATAAACATCAAGCAAACACCTCAAAACAAGGATGCAATATGATAATATGAAACTACATGCAAAAACAAGTAAGTTTCATATAGAGCACACTCAAAACGGAGCAACGGTTCAACACTTACACTCTATACAAGTTATAGCAACAATCTGTCCAAAACAGCAACTAGGCATATTGCAAGCATCAAAACAACATGCTACAGTACCACAATGCAATAACAAAAGGCATGGTCATGATGTACAGGTAAAGCATTACAAAACATAAACATTGAGCTATCTCCAGAAATGGCTAGAACATGCTCAAAATGACATGGCAAGATTGCAATTAATAACAGTTTCATACTTTAGCAGAAATAACATCAGGTTGCAATGTTCAGAGCTATCAAACAACATGTTACAGGAACTTATCATGGCAAACAAAGGCATGGCATGAATCTACTCAAAGCATATAACAAAAGTCCCTTACTGACCATAAGCCACAAAGGATCAGAAAATATGATGGCACCCATGTAAACATGGCAAGTTATATTACAGATTCATACATGGCAGGAACAACAATAAGTAGGCATGTTGGTGAGCTTGAACCACTCACCACAGAGCAATACATGGCATGGCAAGGCAACCAACAGTAAGAAGACATGGCATAGAAGCTATACATGGCAAGAACAACAACAAAACATACACGGATCAACTACAATAACCTTGGCAAAATTGAATAACATGTAAACAATCTGTCAGGAAACATTTTATAGCAAAAGTAGAGCTCGATTGACTCAAGCTATGGCACTCCATAATTGCAAACAAGGGCATGGATGGATAGAGCAAGACATGTATAACAAAACATCCTTACTGAAGTATCTCAAAATAAGCATGTAACTCTCTGTAGCATCAAGTTAACATGGCATCAAAATATCAGCAAAAACAGGGCTGAAATCAGCAACATCAGGAAGCCTAGTTTTCATGCTTGTGCTAGTCACCACAGAGATCACAAAAATACATGGAATACACCCCTGGAAAGATGGCATGGCATATTACAAAACACATGTAGGACTCAAGCCCATAGGATGCACACATCAATCATGGCAAAATGACAAAAGTGCAAGTTACATTTAAGCGAAACTAACATCACATAGCACTCTTCTAACAACATTTCGGGCATCAAGATGAGCTCAAATGAAAATTATGCAATGAGATGAAATGATCTACTCTTGAGGCGAACAATTTTACATATTATACGCACAAAATGGAGCTACATGCACAGAGTTATGACATGATGAAAATGCAACAAAATTTGCAACAATCTCGGGGACTTGGTGGATTTCGAGGGGGGGAAAGAAGTCAACCAGACGGATCGCGAGGTTCACCGGAGAACCTCGCGGAGTTGGGCGCCGGGAGGGGTAGGGCGGTGAGGAGCTCCGGGCGGATCTCGCCGGATCCGGCCGGGCGGCGAGCCGAGAGGCGACGGGCGACGAGCGGGCTGCAGCCCATGACGGAGCTCGGGGCCGGGGCAGTGAGCTCGGGCTCCGGCGAGCTCCGGCCGAGGCGGCGGAGTCTGGCGTCAGCGGGGAGGAGGCGCTGGGCGGCGGGAGCCGCGGCCTCGGGAGGCGCAAGGCCGTGGTGGCGGAGTCCTCCGGCGAGGGCGCTTGTAGTCACGGCCGGGCGACGAGGAAGAGCAACGGCGCGGCGTGGCAGAGCAACGACGGCGGCGGGCGCCGGGCCAGCGGACGGGCACGGGCGGCGGCGACGGGCCCCATGGCCTGCGATGGGCTCAGGCGGGCAGCGGTGGTGCATGGCGGTGAACGGCGGAGGCCAGGTGGCGGGCGCGGGTTGGTCGAGGGGTGGCGGACATGTCCGGCGGGATGGACATGTCCGTGTGAGAGGGGAGGTTGGCTAGGGTTCATCTGCGATTTTTCGGGGGGAGGCACCTATAAATAGGTAGAGGGAGCTAGGAGAGTCCAAATGAGGTGCGGTTTTCGGCCACGCGATCGTGATCGAACGACCGAGAGCATGGAGAGGGGTTTGCTGGGTTTTGGCCGCTTTGGAGGGGGTGTTGGGCTGCAACAAAAGGGGGCTTTGCGGTTACCCGGTTAACTGTTGGAGTATCAAACGACCTCCAAATGATCCGAAACTTGACAAAGCGGTCTACGGTGCTATACCAAGGCCGCTTGACAAACCTCGGTCCATTCCGATACCGTTTAACACCCGCACACGAAAAGAGGTAAAAAAGGCGCCGGAGACATAGGAGTGCGGATTGCAAAAGCGGACAACGGAAAAATGCTCGGATGCATGAGGCGAACACGTATGCAAAATGAAATGCACATGATGGCATGATATGAAATGCATATGATGACATGACAAAGTGCAACACGCAAGCACATGACATGGCGACGACAGCGAATAACTGGCAGACACCTGGCGCATCGATTCCGGGGCGTTACCCCCATCTAGATGGGATCTAGAGGGGCCGGCGCCCCCCCCTTGGCCCCTATATATAGTGGGGGGAGGGAGGGCAGCCGCACCCTAGCCCCTGACGCCTCCCTCTCCCTCCCGTGACACCTCTCCCTCTCGTAGTGCTTGGCGAAACCCTGCCGAGATCGCCGCTGCTTCCACCACCACGCCGCCGTGCTGCTGGATCTCCATCAACCTCTCCTTCCCCCTTGCTGGATCAAGAAGGAGGAGACGTCTTCCCCAACCGTATGTGTGTTGAATGCAGAGATGCCATCCGTTCGGCGCTCGGTCATCGGTGATTTGGATCACGACGAGTACGACTCCATCAACCCCGTTCTCTTGAACGCTTCCGCTCGCGATCTACAAGGGTGTGTAGATGCACTCCTTTTCCCCTCGTTGCTAGATAACTCTATAGATTGATCTTGGTGATGCGTAGATTTTTTTTGATTTCTGCTATGTTCCACAACAGCCTCTGCCAGTACTCTGTCGGAGGGGGAATCGATTTTGGAGGACATCTTCATTAACCTTGTTGCCTCCATGATGATGCGTGAGTAGTTCCCCACAGGACCTACGGGTCCATAGCAGTAGCTAGATGGCTCTCCTCTCTCTCTCTCTCTCTCTCTCTCTCTCTCTCTCTCTCTCTCTCTCTCTATCTCTTTGATCTTCAATATAATGTTCTGTTTGGAGATCGAATCGATGTAATCCTTTTGCGGTACGTTTGTTGGGATCCGATGAATTGTGGGTTTATGACCAGATTATTCATTCAAAGTAATTGAGTCTTTTCTAGACATTATCATGTCTGGTTTATATAGCTTTGTATTTCTATCTGATCAATCCGACTAGTTTGGACAAATAGATTGATTTATTTTCAGTCGAAGAGGTGCTTTGTGGTAGGTTCAATCTTGCGGTGTCCTCACCTAGTGACAGAGCGGGTAGCGAGGCACATATTTGTATTATTGCTACTAAAGGTAAACGACGAGGTTCGATCATATTGATTGGTCTTACTTTGTCTACATTATGTCATCATGCTCCAAGCATTACTCTGTTGTTATGAACTTAATACCTTAAGATGCATGCTAGTTATGTTATGCTTTATTATTGTTGATTCGTATGTTAAATGGTTATGCTTCCTATTCATGCTCATGTTGTTAACATGCCCATATTGCATTGTCAGTTCATCATGTTATTCTATTATTATGACTCAGCTCATCACCATTCAAGTTTAACCAGACATTAATTAAACTTGAGCAAGTCTGTTGGCTGAGTCATAGTGCCATCGAATCGAGCTGACAAGTGCAGCCACACTTGCCTTATGGGGGCCCCTGATTCGGTCTATTGTCATGCCTCTCGTTGGTGCCTCCAACTTGGGAAGGTTATGTGCGCGCGCTACCCTAATCATGTAGGCGGCCATAAGTCTTGTGCGCTCGAGTTGTATGGTACCACTGTCCCCGTTTGGGACCGTTTTTATTTTGCCACGACGTGGTCGGCCACGTAGGTGGAGGATGTCACGCGGTGACATCGGGGCCACCCGTGACTTAGCCCAAAAGCGGAGTTTGTCGGAGTGGCCGGGAGAGTGTCATGCAATAGATCAGCTTTGTCGAAATGTCGTTGGTCCACCCAAATGGGATCACGAGGCCATGGGTTCCATGGTGCGGGTACAGTGTACTAACCTTTGCAGAGTGTATAATCTATCGATAGCCGCGCCCGCGGATATGGACCCAGTTCGTAGTAGGTCACACTACGGGTGAGCAGTAATAATAACCTGACTAATAAACAACTCTGGTTCAATGAGGACAGAAGTTGGTTGATCTTTATGTGATCGTGAGAGGATGACAATGCTATCGTTGATACCAAAGTTGGTTGATCTTTATGGTGTCATGTGATGACCGCGGGTAAAGATCAAGCTCCTTGTGGTCGTGTGATGATCACTATGGTATTGTTAATACCAATCTTGATTGATCCTGAGGTGATTGTGTGATGTCCATAATGGTAAGTCGATACATGTGGTGGTTACGAGGTAACCTCTGAACAGAGTAAGTTGGTCCATAATATTTTAAACATGTTGCATGCTAGTTTCATCATTGTTCATACCAGGAATCATGTTCATGCCATGCTCATCTGATATTGTTCTAGTTGTATCTTGCTCACCATTAACCTATAAATGCCATGCTATTGTTTGTCTTGATTGCTTTTGGTTGCTGTGAGCTTGCGAGTACATTCAAAGTACTCACCTGGCGTGTCATGGCAGATTACAGGTCATCTCGTGATTGCTTGCTTGTCGAGGATCCCGAGTTTGCGAGCTAGGATATGTGTTCCAGCCAGAGTCCCTGCGGAGTGGAGTTCATCACCGTTGTTGTCGATCCGTTGCTAGAAGTTATTCTGCTTCCACGAGTTGTTCCGCTGCTAGCATAGAGCTACCTTGGTAGGCGTAGTGTCGTCGTGCCTTTGTGATCCGTTGTTATATCATAACCCTTGTACCTCGAGTATTTGTAATAAGAGTTGATTTGTTCTATGCCAAGTAGTGCCGAATTCCAGAAGACTCGATCTCTGGGCTAGGATACGGGGTGTTCCGGCCTCTCTGAGCCGGGGTGCCACAGCAACGAAGCGGAATAGAAACATGGTCCGAACTGGGAGCCACCAAGTGCTCCACCTTTGCATGCGCAAACAGATCCCTCCAGGAGTTATTTGCCACAGCCCTGTCTAGGCGGACCTTGATGTTCGCTCGGCCCCCGCGCCGATTATCATATGTATAGGGAAGCCTTGCAAAACCAAGATCACCCAGGCCACAAACTTCAAGCACATCACGGAAATCGATCATCTGACCTGCCGATCTTGGTATTGCCAAAAAGTGTCTGAAGCCCCACATGGCTTCGTAGAAGCCGCCAATCACTGCCCATGGCAAGTTGGCTTGTCGGTGAAGATCATGGAGGACGCATACAATGTCGGTCTTCCTTTCGGGGCTCGCCATAGTGTAACGCCCCGGTTTCGATGCGCCAGGTGTTCGCCAGTTATTCGTCGTCTTTGCCATGTCATGTGCTTGCGTGTTGCACTTTGCCATGTCATCATCTGCATTTCATATCATGTCATCATGTGCATTTCATTTTGCATACGTGTTCGTCTCATGCATCCGAGCATTTTCCCGTTGTCCGTTTTCCAATCCGGCACTCCTATGTCCTCCGGCGCCCCTTTTACCTCGTTTTCGTGAGTGGCGAAAAATATTCTCGGAATGGGATGCAACTTGTCGTGCGGTCTTATTATAGTGTAGACAGACCGCCTGCCAAGTTTAAATCGCATTGAGCTCGCTTGATAGCCCAACCGTCATTAAATGAAGCGGCACCGTTGGCGGTTTAATCGTCGGACGTTTGGTCTCCAAACTGTCGTCGGCTGCCCTTCTCTTCTCTCTTCTCAGCCCAAGGCTCTCTTCACAGCCCACACCCACTCTAATCCAGCCCACTAACTCCTCCTCGTGTCCGGAGCCGTCCGATCCTGATCCGAGGGTCCCAAACGGAGCAAAACCCTAACCCTAGCCTCCTTTTCTAGTTATAGACGCCTCCCGCCATTTTGGCCTCCTACCAACCCCTCCTCAATTCCCATGATCAGCCGCCGCCTCCTCTTCGTTTTCCTTGGCCCCTCCTCCGCCGCCACTTGGCGCTGTCCCGCCGCCAACGCCACCAGCGCCGCCGCCAAGTCAGCGCGCCGCCCCGCGCCCACTCCCGCCTTCCGCGTCCCGGCCAGCGCCTCCCGCCGCCGCAGCCCACGAAGCTCAGCGAGGCCCGCCTCGGGCGGAACCGGGCCCGATCGCGTCCCGGGCTCGAGCGCCCCGCGCCTCCCGCTCCATCGCTCCCGATCTGGATCGAGGGGAGGAACCCCTCGACCCCGACCCCGCCGACTCGCCGGAGTCGCCGCCGGCGACCACCTCCGCCGCAGGTCACGCCGCCCCGCGCCATCTCTCTTTTCCCTCGCCCTCTCTCTCATCCCGAGCTCCCTCTCTCTCGGTTTCTTCCCAGGGAACCCTGCAAGCTCCATGGCGCCGCCGCCCCCGTGCTCGTCGCCGGAGGGCCAAACCCCGCCGAATCTGGCGTCCCCTCACCGGATCCACCCCGTTCCCGGCCTCGTCGACCCCGCCTCCGCCCGGTGTCCCCTCGCCGCCGGCCTCCCTGCACCGCCTGACGCCATGTCGCGGCCACCGCCCGCCGCCTCCGCCTCCCGATCCAGGCGGGATCGGGGGGACGAATCCGCGTGGGCCCAGCGGCCCGATGCTTGCCGGCCCGATCCACCGCCCCGTCGTCCTGGGCCGAAGCCCATGGTGAGCGCCCGCTATGCCCCGCTCAGTGCAACGTTTAGCTATAGGACGCCCATCTGGTTTTTTTTCAAAACGACTAAGTCCCCGAATTTTGCACTTTTTCATGCCATGTTCATGCCATCATAACTCTGCATCCGTAGCTCCGTTTTGCGCGTGTAATATGTCAAATTATTCGTCTCTAGTAGATCATTTCATCTCATTGCATCATTTTCATTTGAGCTCATCTTGATGCCCGAAATGCTGTTAGAAGATGGCTATGTGATGTTAGTTTCAGATTCTTATCAGAACTTGCACTTTTGTCATTTTTGCCATGATTGATGTGTGCATCCTATGAACTTGAGTCCTACATGTGTTTTGTACTATGCCATGCCATCTTTCCAGGGGTGCATGCCATGTATTTTTGTGATCTCTGTGGTGACTAGCACAAGCATGCAAACTAGGCTTCATGATGTTGCTGATTTCAGCCCTGTTTCTTGATATTTTTATGCCATGTTAACTTGATGCTACCGAGAGATCCATGCATATTTTGAGATACTTCAATAAGGATGTTTTGAACATATGGTTGTTCTCTATCCATCCATGCCCTTGTTTGCAATTATGGAGTGCCATAGCTTGAGTCAATCGAGCTCTACTTTTGCTATAAAATGTTTCCTGGCAGGTTGTTTACATGTTATTCAATTTTGCCAAGGTTGTTGTAGTTGATCCGTGTATGCTATGATGTTGTTCTTGCCATGTATAGCTTCTATGACATGTCTTCTTACTGTTGGTTGCCTTGCCATGCCATGTATTGCTCTGTAGTGAGTGGTTCAAGCTCACCAACATGCCTACTTATTGTTGTTTCTGCCATGTATGAATCTGTAATATAACTTGCCATGTTTACATGGGTGCTATCATATTTTCTGATCCTTTTTGGCTTATGGTCAGTAAGGGACTTTTGTTATATGCTTTGAGTAGATTCATGCCATGCCTTTGTTTGCCATGATAAGCTCCTGTAGCATGGTGTTTGATAGCTCTAAACATTGCAACCTGATGTTATTTCCTGATAAGTCTGAACTGTTATTATTTGCAATCTTGCCATGTGTGTTTGAGCATGTTCTAGTGATTTCTGGAGATAGCTCAGTGTTCATGTTTTGTCATGCTTTACCTGTACATCATGCCCATGCCTTTTGTTTTCATGTTAAGGTGTTGTAGCTTGTTGTTTTGATACTTGCAATATGCCTAGTTGCTGTTTTGGACAACTTGTCCTTTAAACTTGTATAGTGTGTATGTGTTGCACCGTTGCTCCGTTTTGAGTGTGCTCTATATGAAACTTGCTTAGATTTGCATGTAGTTTCATATTATCATGTTGCATCCTTGATTTGAGGTGTTTGCTTGATGTTTGTATGCATTTTGCGTCAATGCCATGCTTATCTTGTTTTGCTCATATCTTCTAGGCCGTAGCTCCGAATCTAATGAACTTTATATGTAACTTGACTAGAATTTCGTGTAGATCATCGTGGTGCATCTTAACTTGCTGTTTAACAACTTGAACATAAGGTTTATTCAGATCTGGACCAATTTAGAAATTTGCATATGAGGACTTACCGGAATTGTTATATGTTGTTCCCGGCCTCATTTAAACTTGCTTTGATGTGTTGCTCTTGTATGCATCATCTCTTGCCATGAGTAGCTTCATGTATTTTGTCATGCATCATGCTTGCTTGTGCATCATGTCTTGTTTATGTGTGGTGTGTTTACCATGGTGTGTGCTTCTTCTTGTTAGTTCCTGTTTCGTTGGGATCGTGAGGATTCGTTCGTCTACGCTTGGTTCGGCTTCATCCGTTCGTCTTCTTCATGGACTCGTTCTTCTTCCTTGCGGGATTTCAGGCAAGATGACCGCTATCCTGGATCTCACTACTATCATTGCTATGCTAGTTGCTTCGTTCTTTCGCTATGCTGCGCTACCTATCACTTGCTGCTCAAGCCATCCCAAATTGCCATGTCAGCCTCTAACCTTTTGCACCCTTCCTAGCAAACCGTTGTTTTGCTATGTTACCGCTTTGCTCAGCCCCTCTTATAGCGTTGTTAGTTGCAGGTGAAGATGAAGTTTGTTCCTTGTTGGAACATGGAGATATTGTTCCTTGTTGGAACATGTTTACTTGTTGGGATATCACAATATATCTTATATTATTAATGCATCTATATACTTGGTAAAGGGTGGAAGGCTCGGCCTTATGCAGTGTTTTGTTCCACTCTTGCCGCCCTAGTTTCCGTCATATCGGTATTATGTTCCCGGATTTTGCGTCCCTAACGCGGTCGGGTGATTTATGGGACCCCTTGACAGTTCGCTTTGAATAAGACTCCTCAAAGAAGGCCCAACATTGGTTTTACCATTTGCCTCACCTATGCCCTTTTTCCCTTGGGTTTCGGAGCCCAAGGGTCATCTTTATTTTAGCCCCCGGGCGGTGCTTCTCTAAGTGTTGACCTGAACCGAGCTACTGGGGCCCCTCGAGCAACTCGAGGTCTGGTTTTACTCGTAGCTAGTCTCATCCGGTGTTTCCACGAACGAGGTACGTCGACTCCTATCGGGATTTGTCGGCACATCGGGCGGCTTTGCTGGTCTTGTTTTATTGTTGTCGAAATGTCTTGTAGCCGGATTCGAGACTGATCGGGTGTTCCGGGAGAAGGAATATCCTTCGTTGATCGCGAGAGCTTATCATGGGCTAAGTTGGGACACCCTGCAGGTATAAACTTTCGAGAGCCGTGCCAGCGGTTATGTGGCAGATGGGAATTTGTTAATATCGGTTGTAGTAAACTTGAAGCAAACTCTTCTAAAATACACCAACCGTATGCGTAACGTGAGTGTCTCTTTTCGGGTTGATCGAGAGGAGAACACGGTTTCGGGTTATGTCGGCGTAAGTAGGAGTTCAGGATCACTTCTTGATCATTACTAGTTGACGATTGTTCCTTTGTTTCTCTTCTCGCTCTCATTTGCGTATGTTAGCCACCATATATGCTTAGTCGCCATCGCAACCTCACCACTTTACCCCCCTTCCTTTCCCTTTAAGCTTTGCTAGTCTTGATACCCATGGTAATGGGATTCTTTGAGTCCTCGTGGCTCACAGATTACTACACCACCGATTGCGGTACAGGTCTGCGATGATCATGGCGTGAGGCGATGTTTGCTGTGTTGGAGTTCTTCTTACCTTCTTCTTCGATCGGGGATAGGTTCGGTCGGCAGCCTAGGCTAGCAAGGTGGATGTCGTTTGAGCTTCTATTTATGTTTCATCCGTAGTCGGATGTTGATCTTGTATATGATGTTGATGTATTCTTGTGGCATTTGTGCCTTATGTATGTATCCCCATCTATTATGTAATGTTGATGTAATGATATCCACCTTGCAAAAGCGTCTCAATATCTTGGGTCTATCCTTGGTGGGACCGTCGAGTTCCTTTTGGATAGGGTCGCATATTGGGCGTGACAAGTTGGTATCAGAGCCTCGACCGACCCTAGGAGCCCCCTTGATTGATCGGGTAGTTTGGCCGTTGTTGAGTCTAGATAAAATCTATTTTCGGAGTTTAGTTATATCGGAGAGTAGGAATTCTTTTTACTCCTCTGCCCCTTCGTCGCTCTGGTGAGGAATCTTGACGTAGGTGTTTTGAATTACTCCTCTTCCCCTTCAAATTTTTCTTTAGGATCACGCAGTTGGTTTTCCGGTAGTTGTTCCTCAGCTCTTTTTATCCGGTGCATTTCTCGTCAAGATTGACTCGAGCCTCTTCATCATTGAGTTCAATCCCCAGTTGTCTTCTTTTCCCACCCGCCCACCCTTCTTCTTCTCGGAACCGGAGTCCGTAATCGAGTATCCATTCTACTCGTGAGAAGTCTTTGCTTTCTTTTCCTCAATGATTTCAACCGGTGTTTTTCTCTTCAAGATATTCGTCGGTTCCCCCTTCCAAATTGTCTTTGTTTTCCCGCCCTCCCACCCTTTTCTTCCCGGAGTCTGACTCTCTCTTGACCAGCTATTTCATTCGTGTGGAGCCTCTTCAGACTTCCCTCAATTATTTCAACCGGTGAATTCTCGTCTTGTTCGACATTCTTCATCTCTTTTCTTCTCCGGTGGACTCAATTCAAGTTTTTCGGGTTGATCTTATTCTTTTCCCTCGGCTCAAGTGTTTTCCTTGCTCGTTTGTATCTCGCCATTCAATCATCCCGGAGTTCGTAAGATATCTCAGGAGATTCGACTGTGTTCCAATTGATTCGTGGTTGTCACCTCATTCAAATATTTCAATCGTTCCGGTGCATCATCTATCTCTTCAACAATCCTTTCCAACGGTGCTTTCCTTTAGTGGGCCCTAACCCAGAGGTCTTTTCCCAGGATCTTACCTGAATCTTCTAATTGTCCGAAGCTATTCTCTAATTCTCTTTGGAGTTTGACGTAAGAATGAATTTCATCAGTCAGATGTCTTCTCCAAGATCTCATTCAAATTCTTTTCATTATTGGCTCAACCTCTCTGCCTTTTCGTTTCACCGGAGTACCTAAATAATTTGGGTGTTGTTTCTCGTCGTCATTTGAAGACCGAAGAAGATTTTTTCCTCTAAATCTCGTCTGTTCTCCCAGGAGATTCATGGTGCTAGCTCGATGTTATCCTATCAAATTGTTTCTAGTCGTGCAATTCTTTTCATCCATCCGGAGTATTTCAGGCGTTACTTTCCGTCTCAATCATCCGGAGGCCATCTTTTCGGAAGATTTCTTCGTTCCAAGTTTTCAAAGTCGTTCTCAAATTATTCTATATCCGTGCCCCTTCGTTCGTCTCAATATTATCCCGGTGCTTCGTTCAAGTATTCTTCAATCAGTTTGTGATCTCTTCGCTCTTTTGCATCTAAATCCCCTCTAGCTTATATGTTCTTCTAATTCTTCCCGGTGATTCATTCTCTTTCATCAGTCATTTCCAAATTCTTACGGTGGTTCTTTCAAGATTCTTTTCCTTGTTTATCATTTCAATCCATTCGTTCTTTCAATTCTACCGGTGGTTCATGAAGACCTTCTCAAGTTTGCGACATGTCACTTCTTAATCCTTTTCAAGAAGAATAAGTAGTATGCAAAATCCATTTCTGGGCATCAATTTAATTTGATGAAGGATAAGCATACAATAAATCTTATTCTTATTTCCTCAAAGTTATTAACCCCTTCCTTCGGAGTTTGTTCTTGATGAATAAATTCTAGTTCCAAGTCTTTCCATTTTTTCTTTTCCGGAGTTCAATTTTCCTCGGCCTTTTTGTCGGAACCTCTATCTAAATCACCGCAAGGCTCATCCTATTCTTTCTTCCTTCATTCTATCTCATCATTCTTTTTGTAACCGGAGTCTTCATGGTGGTTCTTCATGATTTCAATTTATTCATCAAGTGTTCTTCAAGATTTTGTTGGAGGAGTTCCAGTATCTTTTATTCTCCCGTCTCGAAGTGTAATCAATTCTTCATTTTCTTTTGAAGTGGAGTTTTGCATTTCTTCGTTCTTCTCAGCTATTCTATCATTTCTGTTTGTGGCCGGTTATCACCTTATGATCTTGAGATGTTACCTATAAGTCCACGACAAGCTCATTCTTTCGTTGTTGATTTTCTCAACAACTCCATTCAATTCTCTTTCAATTCTTTCCGGAGATTTTGTGTCATGTCTTCATCAAGTATCATTCCACCCTATCAAGCTTGTGTTCTATACTTTCCATGTTCAATCGGAGTTTTACCTAAATCCTTTCAGTCTTATTCGTTTCTTTTCTCATTCTAACCATTCCGGTTAGAACGAGTGGTTTCATAGTCTATCGGATTCCGTGAGCTTTCGATTCTCGTCATTCTCGTCGCTCATCTCTTCTTCTCGAGTGTTCTCGATTCCTTGCTTCTTCTTTGAGTTCTTGTTTCACCTCATCCCTTTTTCCCTTCCGTCTCGGTCCTAAGATCTCGGGACGAGATCTCTTGTTAGTGGAGGAGTGTTGTAACGCCCCGGTTTCGATGCGCCAGGTGTTCGCCAGTTATTCGTCGTCTTTGCCATGTCATGTGCTTGTGTGTTTCACTTTGCCATGTCATCATCTGCATATCATATCATGTCATCATGTGCATTTCATTTGCATACGTGTTCGTCTCATGCATCCGAGCATTTACCCCGTTGTCCGTTTTCCAGTCCGGCACTCCTATGTCCTCCGGCGCCCCCTTTTACCTCGTTTCGTGAGTGGCCGAAAAATATTCTCGGAATGGGATGCAACTTGTCGTGCGGTCTTATTATAGTGTAGACAGACCGCCTGCCAAGTTTAAATCGCATTCGAGCTCGTTGATAGCCCAACCGTCATTAAATAGCGGCACCGTTGCGGTTTAATCGTCGGACGTTTCGGTCTCCGAAACTATCGTCGGGCTGCCCTTCTCTTCTCTCTTCTCAGCCCAAGGCCTCTCTTCACAGCCCACACCCACTCTAATCCAGCCCACTAACTCCTCCTCGTGTCCGGAGCCGTCCGATCGTGATCCGAGGGTCAAAACGGAGCAAAACCCTAACCCTAGCCTCCTTTTCTAGTTATAGGCGCCTCCCGCCATTTTGGCCTCCTACCAACCCCTCCTCAATTCCATGATCAGCCGCCGCCTCCTCTTCGTTTTCCGTGCGGCCCTCCTCCGCCGCCACTTGGCGCTGTCCCCGCCGCCAACGCCACCAGCGCCGCCGTAAGTCAGCCGCGCCGCCCGCGCCACTCCCGCCTTCCACGCGTCGGTCGGCGCCTCGCCGCCGCAGCCCACGAAGCCAGGCGAGGCCGCCTCGGGCGAACGGGCCCGACCGCGTCCGGGCTCGGCGCCCGCGCCTCCGCTCCATCGCTCCCGATCTGGATCGAGGAGGAGCCCCTCGACCCGACCCGCCGACTCGCGGAGTCGCCGCCGGCGACCACCTCCGCCAGCAGTCACGCCGCCCGCGCCATCTCTCTTTTCCTCGCCTCTCTCTCATCCCGAGCTCCCTCTCTCGGTTTCTTCGAGGAACCTGCAAGCTCCATGGCGCCGCCGCCCGTGCTTTCGTCGCCGGAGGGCTAAGCCCTCGAATCTGGCGTCCCTCACCGGATCCACCCGTTCCGGCCTCGTCGACCCGCCTCCGCCCGGTGTCCCTCGCCGCGCCGGCCTCCTGCGCCGCCCGAGCGCCATGTCGCCGGCCACGCCGCCGCCGCCCGCCTCCCCGATCCAAGCGGGATCGGGAGGGGACGAACCTCGTGGGCCCCGGCCCGATGGCCCACCAGCCCGATCCACCGCCCGTCGTCTGGGCGGAGCCCATGGTGGCGCCCGCTATGCCCCGCTTCGATTGCAACGTTTAGCTATACGACGCCCATCTGTTTTTTTTTCAAAACGACTAAGTCCCCGAATTTTGCACTTTTTCATGCCATGTTCATGCCATCATAACTCTGCATCCGTAGCTCCGTTTTGCGCGTGTAATATGTCAAATTGTTCGCCTCGATGAGTAGATCATCTCGCCTCATTGCATCATTTTCATTTGAGCTCATCTTGATGCCCGAAATGCTGTTAGAAGATGGCTACGTGATGTTAGTTTCAGATTCTTATCAGAACTTGCACTTTTGTCATTTTTGCCATGATTGATGTGTGCATCCTATGAACTTGAGTCCTACATGTGTTTTGTACTATGCCATGCCATCTTTCCGGGGGTGTATGCCATGTATTTTTGTGATCTCTGTGGTGACTAGCACAAGCATGCAAACTAGGCTTCATGATGTTGCTGATTTCAGCCCTGTTTTGCTGATATTTTTATGCCATGTTAACTTGATGCTACCGAGAGATCCATGCATATTTTGAGATACTTCAGTAAGGATGTTTTGAACATATGGTTATTCTCTATCCATCCATGCCCTTGTTTGCAATTATGGAGTGCCATAGCTTGAGTCAATCGAGCTCTACTTTTGCTATAAAATGTTTCCTGGCAGGTTGTTTACATGTTATTCAATTTTGCCAAGGTTGTTGTAGTTGATCCGTGTATGCTATGATGTTGTTCTTGCCATGTATAGCTTCTATGCCATGTCTTCTTACTGTTGGTTGCCTTGCCATGCCATGTATTGCTCTGTAGTGAGTGGTTCAAGCTCACCAACATGCCTACTTATTGTTGTTTCTGCCATGTATGAATCTGTAATATAACTTGTCATGTTTACATGGGTGCCATCATATTTTATGATCCTTTTTGGCTTATGGTCAGTAAGGGACTTTTGTTATATGCTTTGAGTAGATTCATGCCATGCCTTTGTTTGCCATGATAAGTTCCTGTAGCATGGTGTTTGATAGCTCTAAACATTGCAACCTAATGTTATTTCCTGATAAGTCTGAACTGTTATTATTTGCAATCTTGCCATGTGTGTTTGAGCATGTTCTAGTGATTTCTGGAGATAGCTCAGTGTTCATGTTTTGTCATGCTTTACCTGTACATCATGCCCATTCCTTTTGTTTTCATGTTAAGGTGTTGTAGCTTGTTGTTTTGATGCTTGCAATATGCCTAGTTGCTGTTTTGGACAGCTTGTCCTTTAAACTTGTATAGTGTGTATGTGTTGCACCGTTGCTCCGTTTTGAGTGTGCTCTATATGAAACTTGCTTAGATTTGCATGTAGTTTCATATTATCATGTTGCATCCTTGATTTGAGGTGTTTGCTTGATGTTTGTATGCATTTTGCGTCAATGCCATGCTTATCTTGTTTTGCTCATATCTTCTAGGCCGTAGCTCCGAATCTAATGAACTTTATATGTAACTTGACTAGAATTTCGTGTAGATCATCGTGGTGCATCTTAACTTGCTGTTTAACAACTTGAACATAAGGTTTATTCAGATATGGACCAATTTAGAAATTTGCATATGAGGACTTACCGGAATTGTTATATGTTGTTCCCGTCCTCATTTAAACTTGCTTTGATGTGTTGCTCTTGTATGCATCATCTCTTGCCATGAGTAGCTTCATGTAGTTTGTCATGCATCATGCTTGGTTGTGCATCATGTCTTGTTTATGTGTGGTGTGTTTACCATGTTGTGTGCTTCTTCTTGTTAGTTCCTGTTTCGTTGCGATCGTGAGGATTCGTCCGTCTACGCTTGGTTTGGCTTCATCCGTTCGTCTTCTTCATGGACTCGTTCTTCTTCCTTGCGGGATTTCAGGCAAGATGACCGCTACCCTGGATCTCACTACTATCATTGCTATGCTAGTTGCTTCGTTCTTTCGCTATGTCGCTACCTATCACTTCTGCTCAAGCCATCCCAAATTGCCATGTCGCCTCTAACCTTTTGCACCCTTCCTAGCAAACCGTTGTTTGGCTATGTTACCGCTTTGATCAGCCCCTCTTATAGCGTTGTTAGTTGCAGGTGAAGATGAAGTTTGTTCCTTGTTGGAACATGGAGATGTTGTTCCTTGTTGGAACATGTTTACTTGTTGGGATATCACAATATATCTTATATTATTAATGCATCTATATACTTGGTAAAGGGTGGAAGGCTCGGCCTTATGCAGTGTTTTGTTCCACTCTTGCCGCCCTAGTTTCCGTCATATCGGTATTATGTTCCCGGATTTTGCGTCCCTAACGCGGTCGGGTGATTTATGGGACCCCTTGACAGTTCGCTTTGAATAAGACTCCAAAGCAAGGCCCAACATTGGTTTTACCATTTGCCTCACCTATGCCCTTTTTCCCTTGGGTTTAGGAGCCCAAGGGTCATCTTTATTTTAGCCCCGGGGCGGTGCTTCTCTAAGTCTGGCCTGAACCGAAGCTGTCTGCGGGGCCCCTCGAGCAACTTCGAGGTCTGGTTTTACTTGTAGCTAGTCTCATCCGGTGTTGCCGAGAGCGAGTGCGTCGCGACTCCTATCGGGATTTGTCGGCACATCGGGCGGCTTTGCTGGTCTTGTTTTATTCTTTGTCGAAATGTCTTGTAGCCGGATTCGAGACCGATCGGGTCTTCCCGGGAGAAGGAATATCCTTCGTTGATCGCGAGAGCTTATCATGGGCTAAGTTGGGACACCCTGCAGGTATAAACTTTCGAGAGCCATGCCCGCGGTTATGTGGCAGATGGGAATTTGTTAATATCCGGTTGTAGTAAACTTGAAGCAAACTCTTCTAAAATACACCAACCGTATGCGTAACGTGAGTGTCTCTTTTCGGGTTGATCGAGAGGAGAACACGGTTTCGGGTTATGTCGGCGTAAGTAGGAGTTCGGGATCACTTCTTGATCATTACTAGTTGACGACAGTTCCTTTGTTTCTCTTCTCGCTCTCATTTGCGTATGTTAGCCACCATATATGCTTAGTCGCTGCTGCAACCTCACCACTTTACCCCCTTCCTTTCCCTTTAAGCTTTGCTAGTCTTGATACCCATGGTAATGGGATTCTTTGAGTCCTCGTGGCTCACTGATTACTACACCACCGATTGCGGTACAGGTCTGCGATGATCATGGCGTGAGGCGATGTTTGCCTATGTTGGAGTTCTTCTTACGCTTCTTCTTGATCGGGGATAGGTTCGGTCGGCAGCCTGGGCTAGCGAGGTGGATGTCGTTTGAGCTTCATTTATGTTTCATCCGTAGTCGGATGTTGATCTTGTATATGATGTTGATGTATTCTTGTGGCATTTGTGCCTTATGTATGTATCCCCATCTATTATGTAATGTTGATGTAATGATATCCACCTTGCAAAAGCGTTTCAATATGCGGGTCTATCCTTGGTGGGACCGTCGAGTTCCTTTTGGATAGGGTCGCATATTGGGCGTGACACATAGACACAAGTGAGCCCCCAGAGTGGCTCGCCCGTGCCATTCATCACTTACGCATCAATATATCTCATTTATTGTTTTTTACGTCCAAACACAAAGATTCATGCCAATACAAAGCAAGACCTCCACTAAGACCAACACTATCTGAGGCATCAAAACCCTTTAAGCCTAAACGAGCATGATACCTACTCATTTTCTTTTCTGACTATCTAGTTTCTGTTGGAGATATGCCCTAGAGGCAATCATGTATGATGATATTTCCTATGTGTTTATGAATAAAGATAGTCCTTGGACATTATCAATGATGTGTATCAGCAAGTATGTGACTTGTTTGTGGGACTATGCATTGTATGATGACTGTCCTAAAGGTCCCTAGTCGAAAGGGCTGTGTGGACGCCAAGAACCGACTAGGCGTCATATGACACGGTCGATGGCTTGGTCTCACTAGCCATGGAGCATTAGATGCTAAGCTGGATAATATGGACTTGGAAAGGTCTGGTCGGATTCGGCGTAGTCGGATCCGAGTCGAATAAGGTCCGAGTCGGACATACCCAACTATGAGGCGCAGCGATATGTCATCTGTGAGTCTCTAGTACAACATCGTTCTATGTCCTAAGACTGAGTGATGCATGTACTCGGGATGGTGACAGACTTGCTTTGGGCCGACCAAACGCTACTCCGTGGTTGGGTAGTTAGAAAGGTTTGGGTTTGTCCGGTCCCATCTTTGCGAGACCTGGTCGAGCAAGATGGGATTGCCCTCCGATCGGAGAGATATACTCTGGGCCCCTCGTGTGATCCGACCAGGATAAGCATGGCCATGCGACAAGGATTATGAGATAATCCGGTTTGTGGTCGGTATCACCGAGCGAGAAAGAGGTCGGGCTAGCACAAGGATGACAGATCTCGCCTTGAGCTCGACAACATATATCGTGTGGCAAAGGAGCGAAGTGTGACACGTTATGCAGAGTTCGCCTAACCAGCTTCATAGTGCGCTTGGTGGTCGGCACGCCTTGCTAGAGGCCGCTACCGACCGTGCAGGTCGGAGGTGATCTGAGCGTGACCAAGCCGACTTGAACCTAAGAGGTCGCGCTTAAGGGAAGGAACCTCACGAGGTCGGTTCGTAGGACCTTTGGTCGATGTGATCCGAGCTGGACTAGGAGCGTGATCGAGTAGACTTTGGGCTTTAGGGTCCGTGCAAGGCCCAAGTGTTGAGCCTGCGACGGACGCCTATATAAAGTGGAGGTGCGGCACACTCATGCGGTTGATCGCTTTGGCGCTGCGACTAGGGTTTGCATGTGTTGTGAATAGCCACCTCCACTCGTCGCCGACTGTGTGATCGAACCTAGCAGTCCGCCGCACGGTGTTCCTCCTGCATGCGCGGATACCGTTAGAGGCGGTGTGCTTGCGCCGCTCCGGCGAACTTGTACGTGGGATCAAACGATCGGCTGTTCGTGGGAGATCGGACGAGGAGGAGACGATCCACGCGGACGCGCTGCCCCAACTCTTCGTCCGCTGCACGGCAGCGCGCGTCTAATGATAACGAACTGTGATCCATCTCCCGTAGCATGTTCCTGGATGTTCTACGCGTAGAAATTTTTTAATTTGCAATCGACACACCCTACCGTAGAACCCAACAGTTTCACAAAGAAAAACAATGTTAGAGGAATGAGCCTGTACAAGACTCACGAGATCACGAATTATTTGAAGGTTCTCACCACCGTCTCCGGGCAGTTCCAACTTAATATATTCATTGCTCCTGGCGTGGCACTGTCCGCCCCGTCAGTTTGTTGGTGGCCCCCTGGCCGACTGTCTTCGATGTGTTGGTATCCTCCACCATGTCTGATCACGGTCCTCTCCCGCTGCATAAGTCTGCGGCCCCTCCTGCTTCTCAATTCTTCTCATCTTTGGTGTACCTGAAAGAGCACAATCGGGCGAGGTGGCCGCATTAGTGTACAACACCATGGCCTTCTCTCCCACGTCTCCTTGCACAGCCGACGAGACCTCATGTCCCGCGTTCCTCTTGCCCAGCGAAGAGGTGTCCGGCAGCTCTGTGTTGGCCACCTCCACCTCATTGGAGAGGTCCCGTAGAGCCGGTATGATGTCTGAGCTCCTTGGGATGGACTGATGTTGTACGTTGGTGGACGTCTTATGCTTCTGGCCATGCACACTAGTACCGCCAGCAGAGTGCTGCTCCTTCATCCCACCTTTGTCCCTTCCTGATATGTTCTTCATGTGATCTGCTAGCATCTCGTCAATGTCTGGGTTCCCACTCTTGTAATCTACTCCCTCCGTTCCGAATTACTTGTCTTGAATTTGTCTAGATACATTCGTATCTAGACTCATTTTAGTGCTAGATACATCCGTATCTAGACAAATCTAAGACAAGTAATTCGGAATGGAGGGAGTACATGAGCCCGGTTGCGGCGGGCCTGGCGTCCTTCCTCTGTATGCACAGTGCGGTTCCCACGACCTCTCCCAGAAGAGGTCGAGCTCTCGACTAAGAACTCGAGACCATGGTAGGCTGTTGGATTAGTCCTTGCTCGAACTATACCATAGAGCCGCATGAATCACCGCGGCGGTGAACATCTCAGCTTGCCACTGAACTTCCCTGTTGGTGCACCCCCCTTCAACTTTGTTCCCACATGATTTCTCCTCATGGCCAAGGTATTCGTAGGTATAACAGAAGTTGGGCAGTTTTTCATACTGAATCTCCAACTCGACCTTAGTGCGCTTCTCTTTCAGTGTAGCGAACATCGCCACCGATGTTTCTAGTGGCTGATTCACTGGCATCACGACCTGAACGCGTACGTAGTTCCCTTTGTTCTCATCAAGCCCGGCCTGCAAAAACGTTCCCAGCTTCACACATAGAGCTTTCATTATTGCCTCAGTCGTCCAATTCGTTGGCACATCCGAATCCTCACCCATATTCTGACTTTATCCAGCTTGTACTCAGATACCTTTCTCATCCCATCATATACCTCAACGATCAAGGGGTTGTGTTCGTACTGCCATGGCCCTCCCCACAGAATACGCACCATGTCTGCCTCACATCCAAAGTGGAGGGTACCCTGGTACTCTTTTGATAGGGGTGGGAGTACCAATTAAATCCTACCATTGGTTTGAAAGGGTAGTTCAGACCTTTTTCTTTCCTAACATAAGGGTAATGTTTATATTATTTTCGAGATCTAATTTCCTCCCGGTGTCTTCACAATCACTCGCTGCCGGCCTTGATCGAGTGACTATGCACGGCCATGGCTACATCGCCGGCTGCGCTTCACGGAAACTTGATTACAACCATGGTCGGCGTCAAGGCTTATCGGACATGCGCCTTATCTAAGAGGGTGTTTGGATCCAAGGGACTTATTTTAGTCTGACTAAAAATAGTCTGTTTAAGAGGCTAAAGTTTTAAGCACCCCTGATTAAAGAGGAGCTAAAACTAGTCTTGAGACTAAAACTTTTTAGTCAGGGGTACCCTACTAAAATGTGGATTAGTCCTCTCTCTCCTCATTTAACTCCTCTCCTTTAACACATACGAATTCTGGATTGAAGGGTTTGGATAATAATAAATGCTCATTAACTTGATTTTAGTCTCTTTAGTATTTGGATCCAAGCATGGGTGAAGCTAGCAAGTTTTAGTCCCACTACTTTTAATCATGAGACTAAAACGTATCAAGCATCCTCTGAGTACTCGGCTAAACCGTCGGCTAAACCTGGGCAAACGTCGAGCCGGGCCGGGTTTCGGGCCGGGCTTGTAAAAGCCCGACCTTCATTTCTCAAGCCCAAGCCCGGCCCGAAGCCCGAAATACTCTTTGATTTGAAGCCCGAGCCCGGCCCGAACTCAAGCCCGAAGCCCGAGAGCCCGGCACGAACGCTGTTTTTAGTACGTGTATGTGCAAGCCCGGCCCGAAAAATAAAAAAAGAGAAGCCCGAGCCCGGCCCAAACTACCTTTCGGGCTGCAAAACAAAGCCCAAGCCCAGCCTGATTGTCAAGCCCGGCCCGGGTTTTTCGGGCCGGGCTCGGGCCGGGTCGTCGGACTGGGCTGCCCATGCCCGGGTTTACCGTCGGCAATTGCATCTCCGGAGTTATGATCTAGCGATTTTAATTATTAATTAATGTGCATCTCTGGGTGTTAGTTCGAAGATGCTAACAAATCCTCCCGATGCATCGGCGCATCGTAAGTGCAAATCCTGGCCAAGATATCCGGCTGGCTCGTTAAACACATCCCGTAATTAGTGGGGAATAAAACGACACCTCGCATAATAGCAAAGTAACAGCTGGTATGGTTTACCAATTTACCCTTGCAATGAAGGTACTCCCAGACTATTGGTTGCGTTACTCCCGGGCATCTATATTGGAGTACCAAACAATACTACCCATCAGATTAGAGTAAATGTATGGCTCATGGGCACAATTTTGGTGGGTACCGTAAAAAAAAGCTCCCGCGGGGCGAGGCTTTAAGGGGGCCGGGTCCAAGTCCAACGTTTCCTTGCGGCAGGATCTAGGAAACCCTAGCCGGCCCTTGCCGACGCGTGGTTCCGGGGACTCCTGGTCGCTCCTTCCATGTCTGATACGGCAAGATCGACGGGACCTGGGAGTCCACGCGGTCGCAAGGCGGACGAGGCCGCTGCTGATCCGTCATCCCGCGTGGGCAGGGGCATGGAGGTGGGGCCACACTTGGCCGGAGCGGCGTCCGGCGAAGGTGGCGGCGGGGGAGTCGCATCCTGATCGCCTGGGCCTGGAAACCTTAGCGAAGCCATGACCCACCTAATATGACGCGCGCACCTAATATGCCTCAAATATTATCATGAAACTCTATTGGATACAACCAACAATCATCCAAACCAAAGCGCACACGCACACACTTAATTACTGTACTGTATTAACATTGCAGCTTGCAAGCATCCACCGTGCTGGGAGCGTCAGCTCATTTCCCCGGCTTGCCGCCGGCGCCGAAGCCCCTCCTGCGCTCCTCAATGAAGTTGGACGACTTCTCATTGATGTTGGACGGCACCCTCAGGTTCGTTGGCGGTTTAATCGCGTCGGACGCTTTCGTCTCCAAACCGCCGTCGCTGCTTCTCTTCTCTCTCTCTTCTCAGCCCAAGGCCTCTTCACAGCCCACACCCACTCTAATCCAGCCCACTAACTCCTCCTCGTGTCCGGAGCCGTCCGATCCTGATCCGAGGGTCCAAAACGGAGCAAAACCCCTAACCCTAGCCTCCTTTTCTAGTTATAGACGCCCCCGCCATTTTGGCCTCCTACCACCCCTCCTCACCTCAGCAGTCAGCCGCCGCCTCCTCCGCTGGCCGCCCACTCCTCCGCCGCCACTTGGCGCTGTCCGCCGCCAAACGCCACCCAGCGCCACGCCAAGTCAGCCGCCACGCCTCCCGCCACTCCCGCCCACGCTGTCTCAGCCCAGCGCCCGCCACAGCCCACCGGCTCAGGCGAGGCTGGCGGAACTGGCCCGATCGCTCCCGGCTCGAGCGCCTGCTTCTCCGCTCCATCGCCCCGATTCGGATCGAGGAGGAACCTCGACCTCACCCCGCCGACTGGCCGGAGTCGCGGCTGGCGACCACCTCGCCAGCAGTCACGCTTCGCCATCTCTCTTTTCCTCGCTCTCTCTCATCCCGAGCCCTCTCTCTCTTTCTTCCTGTGGAACCTCTGAGCCCATGGCGCCGCCGCCTCTTGCTTCGCCGAGGCCAAACCTCGCGAATCAGGCCCCTCACCGGATCCATTCGCTTCCCGGCTCGCTGACCCCGGCCTGTGTCCCTCGCCGGCCTCTACCGCCGACGCCATGTCGCCTGCCACCGCCACGCCCGCCTCCCGATCCAGGGATCGGAGTGGACGAATCCTGCCAGGCCTCATGCCAAAGGGGCAGCCGCCCGATCCACTGCTGCCCCTGGGCTGGCCCATGGTGAGCGCTCGCTATGCCCGCCAAGGCAACGCTTAGCTATAGGACGATCCGTTTTTTTTCAAAACGACTAAGTCCCCATTTTGCACTTTTTCATGCCATGTTCATGCCATCATAACTCGCATCCGTGAGTCTGGCTTATGCTGTAATATGTCAAATTATTCGTCTCTAGTAGATCATTTCATCTCATTGCATCATTTTCATTTGAGCTCATCTTGATGCCCAAATGCTGTTAGAAGATGGCTATGTGATGTTAGTTTCAGATTCTTATCAGAACTTGCACTTTTGTCATTTTTGCCATGATTGATGTGTGCATCCTATGAACTTGAGTCCTACATGTGTTTTGTACTATGCCATGCCATCTTTCCAGGGGTGCATGCCATGTATTTTTGTGATCTCTGTGGTGACTAGCACAAGCATGCAAACTAGGCTTCATGATGTTGCTGATTTCAGCCCTGTTTTGCTGATATTTTTATGCCATGTTAACTTGATGCTACCGAGAGATCCATGCATATTTTGAGATACTTCAATAAGGATGTTTTGAACATATGGTTGTTCTCTATCCATCCATGCCCTTGTTTGCAATTATGGAGTGCCATAGCTTGAGTCAATCGAGCTCTACTTTTTGCTAAAATGTTTCCGGCAGGTTGTTTACATGTTATTCAATTTGCTGCAAGGTTGTTGTAGTTGATCCGTATGCTATGATGTTGTTCTTGCCATGTATAGCTTCTATGACATGTCTTCTTACTGTTGGTTGCCTTGCCATGCCATGTATTGCTCTGTAGTGAGTGGTTCAAGCTCACCAACATGCCTACTTATTGTTGTTTCGCCATGTATGAATCGTAATATAACTTGCCATGTTTATATGGGTGCTATCATATTTTCTGATCCTTTTTGGCTTATGGTCATAAGGGACTTTTGTTATATGCTTTGAGTAGATTCATGCCATGCCTTTGTTTGCCATGATAAGCTCCTGTAGCATGGTGTTTGATAGCTCTAAACATTGCAACCGATGTTATTTCTCGATAAGTCTGAATCATATTATTTGCAATCTTGCCATGTGTGTTTGAGCATGTTCTAGTGATTTCTGGAGATAGCTCAGTGTTCATGTTTTGTCATGCTTTACCTGTACATCATGCCCATGCCTTTTGTTTTCATGTTAAGGTGTTGTAGCTTGTTGTTTTGATACTTGCAATATGCCTAGTTGTTTTGGACAACTTGTCCTTAAACTTGTATAGTGTGTATGTGTTGCAATCTGTTCTTTTGAGTGTGCTCTATATGAAACTTGCTTAGATTTGCATGTAGTTTCATATTATCATGTTGCATCCTTGATTTGAGGTGTTTGCTTGATGTTTGTATGCATTTATGCCAATGCCATGCTTATCTTGTTTTGCTCATATCTTCTAGGCCAGTAGTTCTAATCTAATGAACTTTATATGTAACTTGACTAGAATTCGTGTAGATCATCGTGGTGCATCTTAACTTGCTGTTTAACAACTTGAACATAAGGTTTATTCAGATCTGGACCAATTTAGAAATTTGCATATGAGGACTTACCGAATTGTTATATGTTGTTCCCGGCCTCATTTAAACTTGCTTTGATGTGTTGCTCTTGTATGCATCTCTTGCCATGAGTAGCTTCATGTATTTTGTCATGCATCATGCTTGCTTGTGCATCATGTCTTGTTTATGTGTGGTGTGTTTACCATGGTGTGTGCTTCTTCTTGTTAGTTCCGTTTCGCTGGGATCGTGAGGATTCGCTTCGCTACGCTTGGTTCGGCTTCATCCGTCGTCTTCTTCATGGACTCGTTTCTTCCTTATGGATTTCAGGCAAGATGACCGCTATCCGATCTCACTACTATCATTGCTATGCTAGTTGCTTCGTTCGCTATGCTGCGCTACCTATCACGCTTGCTCAAGCCATCCCAAATTGCCATGTCGCCTCTAACCTTTGCATTCCTCCTAGCAAACCGTTGTTTTGCTATGTTACCGCTTTGCTCAGCCCCTCTTATAGCGTTGTTAGTTGCAGGATGAAGTTTGTTCCTTGTTGAACATGGAGATATTGTTCCTTGTTGGAACATGTTTACTTGTTGGGATATCACAATATATCTTATATTATTAATGCATCTATATACTTGGTAAAGGGTGGAAGGCTCGGCCTTATGCCCGGTTTTTGTTCCACTCTTGCCGCCTAGTTTCCGCCATATCGGTATTATGTTCCCGGATTTTGCCCCTAACGCTGGCGGGTGATTTATGGGACCCCTTGAGTTCGCTGAATAAGACTCTCCAAAGAAGGCCCAACATTGGTTTTACCATTTGCCTCACTCTATGCCCTTTTTCCTTGGGTTCCGGAGCCAGGGTCATCTTTATTTAGCCCCCCGCCGGCGCTTTAAGTGTTGACCTGAACCGAGCTGTCAAGGGCCCCTCGAGCAACTCGAGGTCTGGTTTTACTCGTAGCTAGTCTCATCCGTGTTTCCGAGAACGAGGTACGCATGACTTATCGGGATTTGTCACATCGGGCGGCTTTGCTGGTCTTGTTTTATTGTTGTCAAATGTCTTGTAGCCGGATTCCGAGACTGATCGGTGTTCCCGAAGGAATATCCTTCGTTGATCGCGAGAGCTTATCATGGGTTGTTGACACCCCGCAGGTATAAACTCGAGAGCCGCGTCGGTTATGTGGCGATGGGAATTTGTTAATATCCGTTGTAGTAAACTTGAAGCAAACTCTTCTAAAATACACCAACCTGTGCGAATCGTGAGTGTCTCTTTTCGGGTTGATCGAGAGGAGAACACGGTTTCGGGTTATGTCTCGACGAAGTAGGAGTTCAGGATCACTTGATCATTACTAGTTGACGACTGTTCCTTTGTTTCTCTTCTCGCCTCATTTATGTATGTTAGCCACCATATATGCTTAGTCGCCACGCAACCTCACCACTTTACCCCCTTCCTTTCTCTTTAAGCTTTGTAGTCTTGATACCCATGGTAATGGGATTGTTGAGTCCTCGTGGCTCATGACACACACCACCAACAGGTGTACAGGTCTCACATGATCATGACGTGAGAGCGATGTTTGCCTGTGTTGGAGTTCTTCTTCCGCTTCTTCTTCGATCAGATAGGTTCAGTCGGCAGCCTAGGCTAGCAAGGTGGATGTCGCTTGAGCTTATTTATGTTTCATCCAGTCGGATGTTGATCTTGTATATGATGTTGATGTATTCTTGTGGCATTTGTGCCTTATGTATGTATCCCCATCTATTATGTAATGTTGATGTAATGATATCCACCTTGCAAAAGCGCCTCAATATGCGGTCTATCCTGGTGGGACCGCGAGTTCCTTTTTGGATAGGGTCGATATTGGGCGTGATGTTGGTATCGAGCCTCGACCGACCCTAGGAGCCCCTTGATTGATCGTAGTTTGGCCGTTGTTGAGTCTAGATAAAATCTATTGGAGTTTAGTTATATCGGAGAGTAGGAATTCTTTTTACCTCCGCCTTTCGTCATTCGGTGAGGAATCTTGACGAGGTGTTTTGAATTACTCCTCTTCCCTTCAAATTTTTCTTTAGGATCACGCAGTTGGTTTTCTCCGTAGTTGTTCCTCTTTTTATCCGTGCATTTCGTCAAGATTGACTCGAGCCTCTTCATCATTGAGTTCAATCCCGCTTGTCTTCTTTTCCCACCCGCCACCCTTCTTCTCGAACCGAGTCCGAATCGAGTATCCATTCTACTCGTGAGAAGTCTTTGCTTTCTTTTCCTCAATGATTTCAACCGTGTTTTTCTTCAAGATATTCGCGGGTTCCCTTCCAAATTGTCTTTGTTTTCCGCCTCCCACCCTTTTCTTCCCGGAGTCTGACTCTCTTGACCAGCTATTTCATTCGTGGAGCCTCTTCAGACTTCCTCAATTATTTCAACCGTGAATTTCGCCTTGTTCGACATTCTTCATCTCTTTTCTTCTCCGTGGACTCAATTCAAGTTTTTCGGTTGATCTTATTCTTTCCCTCGCTCAAGTGTTTTCCTTGCTCGCTTGTATCTCGCCATTCAATCATCCCGAGTTCGTAAGATATCTCGTGAGATTCGATGTTCCAATTGATTCGTGGTTGTCACCTCATTCAAATATTTCAATCGCTCCGGCATCATCTATCTCTTCAACAATCCTTTCCAACGGTGCTTTCCTTTAGTGGGCCCTAACCGCAGGTCTTTTCCCGTGATCTTACCTGAATCTTCTAATTGTCCAAGCTATTCTCTAATTCTCTTGAGTTTGACGAAGAATGAATTTCATCAGTCAGATGTCTTCTCCAAGATCTCATTCAAATTCTTTTCATTATTGGCTCAACCTCTCCTTTTCGCTTCACCGAGTACCTAAATAATTTGGGTGTTGTTTCTGTCGTCATTTGAAGACCGAAGAAGATTTTTTCTCTAAATCTCATTCGTTTCCTGTGAGATTCATGGTGCTAGCTCGATGTTATCCTATCAAATTGTTTCTAGTCGTGCAATTCTTTCATCCATCCGGAGTATTTCAGCGTACTTTCCGCTCTCAATCATCCGGAGGCCATCTTTTCGGAAGATTTTTCGTCCAAGTTTTCAAAGTCGTTTCAAATTATTCTATATCCGTGCTCCCTTCGCTCCCCAATATTATCCCGTGCTTCGCTCAAGTATTCTTCAATCAGTTTGTGATCTCTTCGCTTTTGCATCTAAATCCCTCTAGCTTATATGTTCTTCTAATTCTTCCGGTGATTCATTCTCTTCATCACCATTTCCAAATTCTTACGGTGGTTCTTTCAAGATTCTTTTCCTTGTTTATCATTTCAATCCATTCGTTCTTTCAATTCTACCGGTTCATGAAGACCTTCTCAAGTTTATGACATGTCACTTAATCCTTTTCAAGAAGAATAAGTAGTATGCAAAATCCATTTCGGGCATCAATTTAATTTGATGAAGGATAAGCATACAATAAATCTTATTCTTATTTCCTCAAAGTTATTAACCCCTTCCTTCGGAGTTTGTTCTTGATGAATAAATTCTAGTTCCAAGTCTTTCCATTTTTTCCTTTCCGGAGTTCAATTTTCCTCGGCCTTTTTGTCGGAACCTCTATCTAAATCACCGCAAGGCTCATCCTATTCTTTCTTCCTTCATTCTATCTCATCATTCTTTTTGTAACCGGAGTCTTCATGGTGGTTCTTCATGATTTCAATTTATTCATCAAGTGTTCTTCAAGATTTTGTTGGAGGAGTTCCAGATCTTTTATTCTCCCGCCTCAAGTGTAATCAATTTCATTTTCTTTTGAAGTGGAGTTTTGCATTTCTTCGTTCTTCTCAGCTTTCATTTCTGTTTTGCAGGTTATCACCTTATGATCTTGAGATGTTACCTATAAGTCCACGATAAGCTCATTCTTTCGTTGTTGATTTTCTCAACAACTCCATTCAATTCTCTTCAATTCTTTCCGAGATTTTGTGTCATGTCTTCATCAAGTATCATTCCACCATCAAGCTTGTGTTCTATACTTTCCATGTTCAATCGGAGTTTTACCTAAATCCTTTCAGTCTTATTCGTTTTTTCTCATTCTAACCATTCCGGTAGAACGAGTGGTTTCATAGTCTATCGGATTCCGTGAGCTTCGATTCTCGCCATTCTCGCCTTTCATCTCTTCTTCTCGAGTGTTCGATTCCTTGCTTCTTCTTTGAGTTCTTGTTTCACCTCATCCCTTTTTCCCTTCCGTTCGGTCCTAAGATCTCGGACGAGATCTCTTGTTAGTGGAGGAGTGTTGTAACGCCTGTTTCGATCGCGCTGTGTTCGCCATTATTCGTCAGCCTTTGCCATGTCATGTGCTTGTGTGTTTCACTTGCATGTCATCATCTGCATATCATCATGTCATCATGTGCATTTCATTTGCATACGTGTTCGCCTCATGCATCCGGCATTTACCCCGTTGTCCGCTTTTCCATCCGCATCTTATGTCCTCCGGGCGCCTTTTACCTCGTTTCGTGAGTGGTCGAAAATATTCTCGAATGGGATGCAACTTGTCGTGCGGTCTTATTATAGTGTAGACAGACCGCCGCCAAGTTTCACGCGATTCGAGCTCGCTTGATAGCCCAATCATTATTCAGAAGGCACTGCGGTTTTGACCGTCGGGCTAACGCCAGCCGAGCCCGCCTCCTCCTCTCTTCCTTCTCCTCCTCCACTTCTCCTGCTCACCTCGCCGACCCTTTCCTCCGCAGTAGCCACCGCCGCCATGGAATCGCCGTCGCCCGCCACGTCTTCACCGAACCCGGCACTGGATCCACCGGATCCGGTTGCCCCGGCCGGATCTGCTCGTTCCGTCCATCCGGACCTCTCCGGTCGGTCCCGCCCGTCTTCGCCGCTTCGCCGCGAGGCAACCGCCGCCGCCGCCTTCCACGGCGGTGGGAGAAGCCCGATCCGCCTCGCCCGCTGACCGGCCGTCCGGCCGTGGGTCCCGCCTGCGTCTGGCCCGACCTCGACTGCTGCCCCAGAGCCCCAAGCCGGCTGCCTCCTTCCCGCGTGGGCCTCCCTCACTCGGCCCGACATCGTGAGGCCAGGCGCCCCCCACCGGCCTCCCCTCGCCTCCCGTGGGCTTGGCCCAATGTGAGCAGCTCCCAGCCAAAGCGGGCGCCCGATTTGGCCGTGTTGTTTTTTCCTCTGCTGAGTTTTTCTCTATTATCCGATACTAGCAGTTTCTGAAAACCCTTAGACTTCATGCATGTAATAACTAATTAACCGTGCATCGGTTTAAACAAACTTTATATGTAAAATGCTTAGAAAATTGTGTAGATTAATAATATGCCATTTTCATCCCATGTTAAAATGTTTAGCTTGCTGTTTATTTAAATTTGCTAATATGCCATGCTAAAATGATTTAATTCATAACTAAATAACCGTAACTCGAATTAAATGTTCTCTATATGTAAATGGGGTGGAAAAATGCCTAGTTTAACATGGTCCACTTTATTTTGCTGTTTAACAACATTAAAATTGTGTTTAGGGCAGAACAGTACCGAATCTAAAATATTGCTCATGAGGTTTTAGGAATTGTTGTTTCTTATTTCGGCCTCATTTAAACTTGCCTAAATAGTTAGTTTAATTATGCTCCACCTCTTGCCATGTTTAACAACATTTAATATTGTTGAGTACCTAAGCGAGATCAAACTAAATATGTCAATGTGGTGTTTTGTCAATATGCAACCCGTTGCATATTGAGCTCCACTAATTTGTAGTATTGTTTGTTGCATATTGCCATGCCATGCCTCATTAAACCGGACATGCATCATGCTTGATTGTGCATCATGCCATGTTTATGCTGGTGCATTTATCATGTTGTTTGTTTCTTTCGGTGTTGCTTCTCGGTTCGGTAATGTTGCGATTGTGAGGATTAGTTCGACTACTTCCGTTCGTCTTCTTCATGGACTCGTTCTTCTTCCTAGCGGGATTTCGGGCAAGATGACCGCTACCACGGATCTCACTACTATCATTGCTATGCTAGTTGCTTCGTTCTTCGCTATTTGCGCTACCTATTACCTGTTTATCAAGCCATCCCAAATTGCCATGAACCTCTAACTGTTGCACCCTTCCTAGCAAACCGTTGATTGGCTATGTTACCGCTTTGCTCAGCCCTCTTATAGCGTTGTTAGTTGCGGTGAAGATGAAGTTTGTTCCTTGTTGGAACATGGAGATGTTGTTCCTTGTTGGAACATGTTTACTTGTTGGGATATCACAATATATCTTATTTAATTAATGCATCTATATACTTGGTAAAGGTGGAAGGCTCGGCCTTATGCAGTGTTTTGTTCCACTCTTGCCGCCCTAGTTTCCGTCATATCGGTATTATGTTCCCGGATTTTGCGTCCCTAACGCGGTCGGGTGATTTATGGGACCCCTTGACAGTTCGCTTTGAGTAAGACTTTTCCAAAGCAAGGCCCAACATTGGTTTTACTATTTGCCTCACCACCACCTATATTTCCCTTGGGAGTAATTAACCCAAGGGTCATCTTTATTAGCCCCGGACGGTGCTTCTCTAAGTCTTGGCCCGAACCAGTAGATCTGGGGGCCCCTCGTGGCAACTCGAGGTTTGGTTTTACTCGTAGGATGTCTCATCGGTGTTGCCTCGAGCGAGATATGTGCAGCTCCTATCGGGATTGTCGGCGCATCGGGCGGCTTTTTGGACTTGTTTTATTCTTTGTCGAAATGTCTTGTGGCCGGATTCCGAGACTGATCGGGCTTCCGGGAGAAGGTCTATTCGCCGTTGATCGCGAGAGCTTATCATGGGCTAAGTTGGGACACCCTGCGGGTTTGAACTTTCGAAAGCCGTGCCAGCGGTTATGTGGCAGATGGGAATTTGTTAATGTCGGTTGTAGAAAACCGAAGTTGATCTTAACTAAAATACACCAACCGTGTGCGTAATCGTGAGTGTCTCTTTTGGGGTTGATCGAGAGGAGAACACGGTTTCGGGTTATGTTTGGCGTAAGTAGGAGTTCAGGATCACTTCTTGATCATTACTAGTTGACGACCGTTCCTTTGTTTCTCTTCTCGCTCTCATTTGCGTATGTTAGCCACCATATCATGCTTAGTCGCTGCTGCAACCTCACCACTTTACCCCTTCCTTCCCTTTAAGCTTTGCTAGTCTTGATACCCATGGTAATGGGATTCTTTGAGTCCTCGTGGCTCACAGATTACTACACCACCGATTGCAGGTACAGGTTTCGCGATGATCATGGCGTGAGGCGATGTTTGCTTGTGTTGGAGTTCTTCTTCGCTTCTTCTTGATCGGGGATAGGTTCGGTCGGCAGCCTGGGTTAGTGGTGGATGTCGTTTGAGCTTTTGTTTATGTTTCATCCGTAGTCGGATGTTGATCTTGTATATGATGTTGTTGTATTCTTGTGGCTTTCGTGCCTTATGTATGTATCCCCACTATTATGTAATGTTGATGTAATGATATCCACCTTGCAAAAGCGTTTCAATATGGGTCTATCCTTGGTGGGACCGTCGAGTTCCTTTGGATAGGGTCGCATATTAGGCGTGACAAGTTGGTATCGAGCCTCGACCGACCTTAGGAGCCCCTTGTTTGTTGGCCGTTGTTGAGTCTAGAAGAAAACTATTTTGAGTCTTAGGATTATATATATCGAGAGTAGGATTTTTTTACTCCTCGGTCCCTTAAATCGCTCTGGTGAGGTTTCGGCGTAGATGTTTTGTCTTTCCTCTTCTCAAATTTCACTAAATTTTTTTAGGATCACGCGGGTATCTTGGAATCGTTCGATGGTTTTGTGGCGAGAACATTGTTCTTGGTGCCTCGACATTTAGGGGTTGTGGCGGTGTCCGGGAGTTGAGCTCCGAGGTGTTGTCGTCACAATTTTATCGTTGCGATTCTGGAATACGAGTTTTGCCGACATCGAAATCTCTTTTGTACAGTTGTTGGTGAGATAACCCGATAACCCGATCTTGAGGTGAGTCGGGGAGTATTGCCATGACTTCGTATAACGGATGCTTTTGAAGGTCGAGGTACCACGATTTCGAAGGTTTCTTGGTTATGTGTTGACGGATGGATACAATTTGGATCTAGGTATTGTTAGTTTGGGTGATATATTTTGTGTCCCTGTATCCCCAACACCAGATTGCATAACCAGAAAGTTTGGGAGTTTATAGGTGGGAATTCAAGTAGCTCCTAGAATATCTTTCCGACGGATGCATGATATGGGATTGGGTAAATCTCTATCATATGTATTTGTTCCGCTTATCTCGCAAGCCAAATCCTTTGTTTTGTTTTATTTGTGGTATTCGAGTTGCTTGAAGTCAAATGTTGAAACCATACCTTTTCCTAAGCGGTGTTCTCATATTGCTATATAAATACTAATCCTTCTTGATCAGCGAGGTTGTCATGTTAATTCTTTTCCAACGGCGTGCTTCTCTTTAAGTGGATCCGATCATTTCAACATCCATAAGATCAATTCTAAGTTTTTCTCAGCGGTGTTTGTTTCATCCATCCCAAGTTGTCTTTGTTTTCCGCCCTCCACCCTTTTTCTTCAAGGACTCAGATTTCTTAATCATGTGTCTTTTTATTTGTGGAAGTCTCTTCATTCTTTTCTTTCAATGTTCTTATCCGGTGATTTCCCATGAAGATGCCCAACAGTTTCAAGTTCATCATCCTTCATTGTTGTTTCTTCTCCGGTGGATCCAATTCAAGCTTTCGATATTCATCATATTCCTTTCCTCGTTTCTAATGCTCTCTCTTGCCGATGCACCTCTTAATCATTCACTTCTCGCTATTCATTTGTTCTGGAGTGTTGAAGATATCAAAGAAGAATCATGTTTCCTTTCTTAATCCGTTTGAGTTACTTCAAGTTTTTCTCTCATTCAAGCTATTTAATTCAACGGTGCAATCTCTCTTCAAAATCGTTCAACGTGTTTTTCTTGTAGTGGGCCATAACCCACAGGTTTTTTCGAGGATCTTACGACTCTTCTAATTTTCCGGAGCTATTCCCAAATTCTTTTGAAGTTTGGCGTAGAATGAATTTTCATCATCACATGCCTTCTCCAAGATCGCTTTCAAATTATTTTTCACTGTTGGCTCAACATCTTTGCTTTTCATTCTCCGGAGTATCTCAGTAATTTGGTGTTGTTTCTCCTCGTCATTCTTAGCATGTGAAGACCGAAGAAGGATTTCTCCTAAATCTTGGTCCATTCTCTTCAAGATTCATGGTTCTAGTTTGATGCCATCCTCTCATAATTGTTTTTGATTGTGGGAACTCTTTTCACCCATCCGGAGCATTTCACGAGTCTTTTCAGTTTGATTCTTCGGAGGCCATCATGTCATAATTCTTCATTCTCAGCGCGTAGCTATCGTTCTCCAAATCTTAATGGTGAATCGTTCAAATATCCTCTAATCAGTTCATGATCTCTTCATTTCTCTTGTATTTAAATTCTCTCAAGTATCTTCATTCGTTTTCAAATTCTTCCCGGTGAATTGTGCCTTTGCCATGTTCATTTTTAATTCTTACGGTTGTTCGTTCAAGATCTCTCTTCCTTTGTTATCATATCAAATCATTCGTTGTTTCCAAATTCCACCGGTGGTTCCTTGAAGACCTTCACAAGTTTGCGCCATATCTCTTTTAATCCTTTCTATGAGAATAAGTAGTATGCCAAATCCGTTGCTTGTCATCAATTTAAATTGGTGAAGGATAGGCATGACATAATTCTTATTCTTGTTTCATCAAGTGATTAATTCTTTTCTTCCGAGATTGTTCATGATGAAGTAATTCTCGGTTCTAGTGTTTCATCTATTCTTTTCGGAGTTCCAAGTTTTCCGCATTATCTTGTCGCGAAGATCCATCTAAATTCATTGCAAGGCTTCACCTTGTGTTGTCAACTTCTCTTTCTTTTTATCATCCTGTTATTACGGAGTTCTTCTTGGAGGCTCTACATGATGGTTTGTCAAGGATTCTTTTCATTCTTCAATTGCTCTTCAACATTTTTCTCGAACTTATGATCCGCCAAGCTATACTCTAAAATAAACATGGTGCTCAACACATGTTTTGTTTTGACTAGTTCAAGCATTCTTCATCGTGCATTTCGAAGTACAATTCTTTCTACCTTATCTTTGAGGTGGGGTTATGTCACTCTTGACAATTTTGTTCATGTTTCATGATTCATATTGTTGTCAAGAATGAGGTATTTAAATCCATCAATCCCTTTGTTGGAGTTATCTTGGGTCATATTTCACCTAAAGCCTTCCATTGGGAATGTTGCTATTTATGGTGCTTGTAAATGAACCAAGTTCTTCATTTGTCCTCCCGGTGAAATAAGTTTCTCTTATCTTCTTGATCTCAATCAATCAATTGTTTCTGTTAATGGCGGGTTGTCACCTCATAGTCTTGAGATGTTTCCATAAGCCCACTACAAGCTTATTCTTTTCGGCGTTTGTTTTTCAACAACTCCGTCAAATTCTTCTTTGCAAGGGTGCTTTTCCAAGTTCATTTGTGGCAGAAGTTGGCATTTTCTTCTCCATTCTTTTATTCCAATGATCTATTTTCTATTCTTTCTTCCGGAGGCATGGTGATGTTGCTCTATCCACTCATCATCTCGATTGTGAGGATCATGTTATTTTCCTTGCTTATCCGTTTAGCCGGAGTGTTGTGTTCTCATTCAAGTTCTTTCATCTTACCAAGTTTTGCCTCTCTTTTCAACCTGAGTGCTGTCTGAAATCCCTCTTACCCATTACAGTGTGTTGTTGATTTCATCAAGTATCCTCTCATTTGGCAAGTTCATGTTCAATTTCTTCCATTTACGATGGAGTGCTGTCCAAATTATATCATTCTTATTCATTCTTATCTCGTTTCAAGCGAGTGGTTTCAATTCCTTCTTGTCCATTGTGCTCGTCATTTATGTCTTGGCAACCTTCAAGCTCTCGTAATGTTCCTTGTTCCTCTTTTCGACCGGGTTGTTTGCAATTTCGTTCATCTCTGTTGTACTCTTTCTTTTAAATTGTTAAACCTCTCAAGGTTCTTTGGTTTCACTCATTGGTCGAAGAAGCAATTTAGTTTACCTCTTATCTTCCTCTTCCTTTTCTCTCCGGTGCCATCCTAGATCTCGGGACGAGATCCTCTCGTAGTGGTGGAGTGTTGTAACACCGGATACAACTTTCCATATTCGTAACTCCAACTCTTGCCTTTTAGGAGATGTGATTTATTATTTCCTCCGTGGTTGGGTTTTTGTCATTGTTTTGCATTTTGTTCATGTCTTGCATTTCATCTCATGGCATCATCTGCATTTCATCCGCATGTTTTCAAAACTTGCATCCGTTAAATGTTCGTCAGTTCTCTCTGTTGTCATTCGAGCCCGATACACGCACGCGCGCGCTGCACCTCGAAATATTATTTTATAAGTGGCATAAAATGTTCTCGGAATGGGTTGCAACTTGTCATGCGGTCTTATTATAGTGTAGACAGGCCGCCTGCCAAGTTTAAATCGCATTCGAGTCCGTTTGATCGCTTAACCGTTAAACATTGCGGTACCGCTGCAGGTACCTTCGTCGACGTTCGGTCTCGGCTGCTGTCGGGTCTCTCTCTCTTCTCAGCCTAGCCCATCTACACAGCCCCAACCCTCTCCTAGTCCCTCTCCGCTCCGGAGCCGTTCGATGGCGATCGTACGGTCCAAAAATGGAGCTAATCCCCTAACCCTAGCCCCCTTTCCTATTTAAACACCATCCCTTGTCCATTTTGGGCAGCCTAGCCCCTCCACCTACCTCTGGTCTTCCTCCTCCTCGAATCTCGCGCCCCAATCATCAGCCGCCTCCCACCTCCGTTTCGCGCCACCCGCTCCCTCCTCGCCACTTGGCGCCCGCCATGCGCCCGCAGCCAACCAGGGCTGGCCACGTGCCCCAGCGCCTCCCGCCGCCGCTGGTCCTCCCGGCCGTCCACGGCCGCCCGAGCCGATTTGGGCCGAGGTGCCCGCACCGCGCCGCTGCTCGAGGAGGAGCTCCTTCCTGCGCCTCAGGGATCCGGCGCCCGACCACGCCGCCTCGCGCCTCCGCCCGGCGACCCGGCAGCCAGCGCCGCGGCGCCAACGCCGGCCGGGCCCCGCCTCCTCCTCTCTTCCTTCTCCTCCTCCACTTCTCCTGCTCACCTGCCGACCCTTTCCTCCGCGGTAGCCACCGCCGCCATGGAATCGCCGTCGCCGCCACGTCTTCACCGAACCGGCACGGATCCACGGATCCGGTTGCCCCGCCGGATCTGCTCGTTCCGTCCATCCGGACCTCTCCGGTCGGTCCCGCCCGTCTTCGCCGCTTCGCCGCCCGGCAGCCGGCCGCCGCCGCCGCCGCCTTCCACAGCGGTCGGGAGAAGCCCGATCCGCCCTGCCCCGTTGACCGCGCCGTCCGGCCCCGTGGGCCCCGCCCCGCGTCTGGCCCAGCCTCGGCCTGCTGCCCCCAGGCCCCAAGCCGGCCTGCCTCCTTCCCCGCGTGGGCCTCCCGGCTCGGCCCGACATCGTGAGGCCCAGCGCCCCCCCAGCCGGCCTCCCCTCTGCTTCCGACTGGGCTTGGCCCAATGTGAGCAGCTCCCCCAGCCCAGCAGTGCGCCAGATTTGGCCCGTGTTGTTTTTTTTCCTGCGCTGAGTTTTTCTCTATTATCCGATACTAGCAGTTTCTGAAAACCCTTAGACTTCATGCATGTAATAACTAATTAACCGTGCATCAGTTTAAACAAACTTTATATGTAAAATGCTTAGAAAATTGTGTAGATTAATAATATGCCATTTTCATCCCATGTTAAAATGTTTAGCTTGCTGTTTATTTAAATTTGCTAATATGCCATGCTAAAATGATTTAATTCATAACTAAATAACCGTAACTCGGAATTAAATGTTTTCTATATGTAAATGGGGTGGAAATATGCCTAGTTTAACATGGTCCACTTTATTTTGCTGTTTAACAACATTAAAATTGTGTTTAGGGCAGAACAGTACCGAATCTAAAATATTGCTCATGAGGTTTTAGGAATTGTTGTTTCTTATTTCGGCCTCATTTAAACTTGCCTAAATAGTTAGTTTAATTATGCTCCACCTCTTGCCATGTTTAACAACATTTAATATTGTTGAGTACCTAAACGAGATCAAACTAAATATGTCAATGTGGTGTTTTGTCAATATGCAACCCGTTGCATATTGAGCTCCACTTAATTTGTAGTATTGTTTGTTGCATATTGCCATGCCATGCCTCATTAAACCGGACATGCATCATGCTTGATTGTGCATCATGCCATGTTTATGCTGGTGCATTTATCATGTTGTTTGTTTCTTTCCGGTGTTGCTTCTCGGTTCCGGTAATGTTGCGATTGTGAGGATTCGTTCGACTACTTCCGTTCGTCTTCTTCATGGACTCGTTCTTCTTCCTAGCGGGATTTCAGGCAAGATGACCGCTACCTCGGATCTCACTACTATCATTGCTATGCTAGTTGCTTCGTTCTTTCGCTATGCTGCGCTACCTATTACATTTATCAAGCCATCCCAAATTGCCATGAACCTCTAACCTGTTGCACCCTTCCTAGCAAACCGTTGATTGGCTATGTTACCGCTTTGCTCAGCCCCTCTTATAAGCGTTGTTAGTTGCGGTGAAGATGAAGTTTGTTCCTTGTTGGAACATGGAGATGTTGTTCCTTGTTGGAACATGTTTACTTGTTGGGATATCACAATATATCTTATTTAATTAATGCATCTATATACTTGGTAAAGGTGGAAGGCTCGGCCTTATGCCCGGTGTTTTGTTCCACTCTTGCCGCCTAGTTTCCGTCATATCGGTATTATGTTCCCGGATTTTGCGTCCCTAACGCGGTCGGGTGATTTATGGGACCCCTTGACAGTTCGCTTTGAATAAGACTTTTCGGCAAGGCCCAACATTGGTTTTACTATTTGCCTCACCACCACCTATATTTTCCTTGGGAGTAATTAACCCAAGGGTCATCTTTATTAGCCCCCGGACGGTGCTTCTCTAAGTCTGGCCCGAACCAGTAGACTCATGGGCCCCTCGTGGCAACTCGAGGTTTGGTTTTACTCGTAGGATGTCTCATCCGTGTTGCCTGAGCGAGATATGTGCAGCTCCTATCGGGATTGTCGGCGCATCGGGCGGCTTTGCTGGACTTGTTTTATTCTTTGTCGAAATGTCTTGTAGCGGGATTCCGAGACTGATCGGGCTTCCGGGAGAAGGTCTATTCTTCGTTGATCGCGAGAGCTTATCATGGGCTAAGTTGGGACACCCTGCAGGGTTTGAACTTTCGAAAGCCGTGCCCATGTTATGTGGCAGATGGGAATTTGTTAATGTCCGGTTGTAGAAAACCGAAGTTGATCTTAACTAAAATACACCAACCGTGTGTGCGTGCGTGAGTGTCTCTTTTGGGGTTGATCGAGAGGAGAACACGGTTTCGGGTTATGTTTGGCGTAAGTAGGAGTTCAGGATCACTTCTTGATCATTACTAGTTGACGACCGTTCCTTTGTTTCTCTTCTCGCTCTCATTTGCGTATGTTAGCCACCATATCATGCTTAGTCGCTGCTGCAACCTCACCACTTTACCCTTCCTTCCCTTTAAGCTTTGCTAGTCTTGATACCCATGGTAATGGGATTGCTGAGTCCTCGTGGCTCACTGATTACTACACCACCAGTTGCAGGTACAGGTTTCGCGATGATCATGGCGTGAGGCGATGTTTGCTTGTGTTGGAGTTCTTCTTACGCTTCTTCTTGATCGGGGATAGGTTCGTGTCGGCAGCCTGGGTTAGCAGGGTGGATGTCGTTTGAGCTTTTGTTTATGTTTCATCCGTAGTCGGATGTTGATCTTGTATATGATGTTGTTGTATTCTTGTGGCTTTCGTGCCTTATGTATGTATCCCCACTATTATGTAATGTTGATGTAATGATATCCACCTTGCAAAAGCGTTTCAATATGCGGGTCTATCCTTGGTGGGACCGTCGAGTTCCTTTTGGATAGGGTCGCATATTGGGCGTGACATTTCCCTCCTACCGATCTGTGTCCTAACTAGCTAAGATCTCAAGAACGAGCTCGACGAACTCACAATCACAAAAGACACGAGATTTATACTGGTTCAGGCCACCGTTGTGGTGTAATACCCTACTCCAGTGTGGTGGTGATGGATTGCCTCTTGGGCTTATGATCTACAATACAAGGGGAAGAACAACCTCCTGAGGTTGAAGCGTTCTTGTGTTGGGTGTGTGGCTAAGGATCAGGCGAGATGCCACTAGATCAGATGCCTCTATTGTGGTGGCTAGTTCTACTTATATAGGCCCTGGTCCTCTTCCCAAATATTGAGCGGGAAGGGAGCCAACAACGGCCAATTTGAAAGGGGATAGCTAGTACAGCTTATCGACGACAAAGCGGTCTTCGCTTTGCAAAGGCTCTGGTGGTGGCGCCGCCTTGGGCTCCATGGTGACCTCCGTCTTGCCGTCCCGCTGGTCTTGGTCTCGTTGCACCAATATGAAAACCTTTGCTTGATGCCTCGGTACTCTGCGCCTGCGCTTGCCTCCTTATCACCGAAGAAGAAACAAGGACACTGCGCGCACTGGCGCCCGCCTGATCTTGATCATCATGGCTCACGTCACGAGAACCTCACGAGGTTTGCCCTACCTTGATCTCTCTGCTCGTCGCGAGGCAACCTGGTGAGGCCGCTCCCGAGGAGGTCTTGTGTCATTTGCCTCGCGAGGCTTGGCCCCTCGCGAGGGTCTTGAATGCCTCGTTGGTGAAGATGGGTCGTACAGGCCTGCTAGTGCAGCCACGCCGTGGGCATGAGCGAGCAAGTCTGGGGACCCGGTTCCCCAAAACGCCGTGAGTAGGCCCGGGCCCAAAGCGCTGCGGGCTTGGCTTCGAGGAAGCCAAGGTCAAAGCACGGGCGTCGCGAGCCCCAAAAGCCTACGGCCTTGGTCGACGTGGCGGTTGATTGGACGTGGGCGTCTCCGCTTCCCCACACTGCCTCGGCAACTGCCCGGTGTGACAAGTCCCTGCGACCTGGAAGGGGAAAACCATCATTACCTGTGATCGTGGGAGGCGCAGGTTGGCCTTCTCCTGCTATAAATGAGGAAGGGGCGGCGTCCCCGTCGCCCATCTCTCCTCAGTTCGCTTGCTTCTTCCTTCTTGCTCCATCACTAGTAACAATTCCCATGGCACCAATCCGAAGGTTCTCCACCGAGGAGAAAGGAAAGGCTCCCCGCGACGAGCCGGGGCTGCTTCCGCCGAAGAAGTGGTCGGTTCACCGCCGCGATGCAGCGGTGATGCAGGTGGTGACGAGGCCTTGGTGTGAGCGGCCTCCTCCCGGGTATCTGCTGCCCCTTTACGCTCAAGCCGGGGGCTCAGGAGGAAGGAACGAAGGGCATCGACGCACGCACCACGGCCAAGGTCGACGTGCCGTGGTGACACGCGTCGTCGCTCCTGGAGTCCATGTGGCGGACTCCTTGCGCGAGCTCGTGCTGTGGGCGGCGATGCCCCCAAGCTCTTGGATCCGCTTCCCACGGTTCTTCTCCGACGTGATGCCACCGAGGGGACCCCTCGAGCTCTGGTTGCAGCACGCTGACTGCGACACTCCGGCGACCGGAGCAGAGGTTGAAGCTGTCTCCCCCGGCAAGATCTTCATGACCCGCAGCTGGGGCGAGGTCGCGTGGGTTTGCCGTGCGGAGGGCGCCCTGGCGATCCATTTCGAGTACGACGGCGCTTCCATGCTGTTCTTCCAGGTCTTCGACGCGGAGGGCCGCTGCTTGGAGTGTTGCCCTGGAGGGGAGCGCCAGAACGATGCGTGCTCCGCTCGCGGCTACTCCAGCAGCGGCGACTCTTGGGGGTCCAGCGGTTCTCCCGAGCTCTACGAGACTCAGGAGACGAGCGACGACAGCTACGTGCCCCCGAGCTCTCGCCGGTCTCGGAGTAGGGTTGCGGCGTCCAGCCGCCGCCGCCGCCGCTGATCTGGATGGGGTTGGCGCCGGCCTCCCACGGCCCACTGTTGATGATGGCGTCCGCCGCGGGGGCGTGTAGGTAGGATTCTCCTAGGTTCTCATCTTTTGTTCCCTGCGAGGAATCAAGAAGTACCCCGTGGGGGCGTGTAAAGGGTATGTGATGTCTTTTGTGGATATCTTCCATATTATGAAAATTTGCGAGCGCATGTCCTGTTCAGGCTCAGTCTCCCCTTTCCAACCTCGCGACGGCTTGTTGCTCTACGCTGACAGGTCCCGGTCGCCAGGCAGGCTGCAGCCGTCGCTGGTATGCCAGGTCGCGTGCCGTGGTCAAGGCCAGGAGGTGAGCGGCCCGAGCTCAAGTAAGAGCCCCTGAGGCGCGATGCTCGGGAGGTCCCCTTTAGCGCTCAAGCAGCCATGGTAAGGAAAGAAAGGGAGGCGGCGTGGCGCAGCGGGGCTCGCGGCGTGACCTCGACTCAACGATTAGCCAATCTGTGCGCGAGACTTATCTTGGCAGTTTTGGGTCGATTTCTTGCGATGCGCCATGCTAATGCGTAGGTAGGCTAGGCCCATACGAGCCTTCCCCTTTCCCACGCTCTCCTTCGTGCTCTACGTCCTCAGGTCCCGGCACTCGAGCGAGCTCAGTCGCCGCTGGTATGCCAGGTCGCGTGCCGTGGTCAAGGCCAGGGGGTGAGGGCTGGAGAGACAGTATGAGCTCCTGAGACGCGATGCTCAGGAGCCCCCCTTTTAACGCGCAAGCACATCGCATGGCAGAAAAGGGAGCTCAGGGTGCTGCCTGCTGTCATCCTTATGAGGTTCCTGCAAGCCAGCACAAGGAGGAACACGGTTTGCCGTTATGGTTGCCAGCCTGTCGCTGGTTGCTCTGCGAGGAAATGGAGGCACTGAGGGCCTGATGAGGTGACATGCGCGGGGCGTGCCGCGAGCCAGAGCTCGACCACTCAGGTTTGTCGACGTGGCAGGGACAGACCCGTGCACCAGCACCGTGCTGGCGTGAGCAGCCACCGTGGGAGGCGATGATCGAGAAGGTAATAGCCATAGATAGGTTAAGCATGAAAGCAACAGGCATAAGTAAATGCAGGGAAGATACATGCCACTGGGTCAGGCCCGAGCGGCTTGGGGATGATGCAGCCTGAGGGGCATCCCCAACAAGGTAAACTAAAGACATAAGGAAAAGGATACATGCCACAGGGACGGACCCACGCGGCCTGGGAATGATGTAGCCCGAGGGGCGCTCCCAGCTAAACAAACTTGGAAAATGTCACCTGGTTCTGTTGATGAAGAGGTGTTGGGGCAGCTGAAGGTACGCGGCGAAGCGGTCGCTCCTCATGAGCCACCGGGGTCCTGAGCCTCGGGAGGCTCTGGGGGTCCAGGTGGTTCCTTGAGGACCGTCTCCATCTCTATCAGGACGGCACGGTGCCTGGCCTCCTAAGCCGCCAGGGTGCGCCGCAAGTTGCGCTGGTAGACGAACGACATGCTCGGTAGGCCAAAAGACATGCGAACGTAGCTGTGGGGTGGACCCTCGCAGCGGCCCATGCGCGAAGGCCAGAAGAGCTCCTGAGATGCGGCTGAGGGAGTCCTGGATTAGGGGGTATCCGGACAGCAGGACTATATCCTTTGGCCGGACTGTTGGACTATGAAGATACAAGATTGAAGACTTCGTCTCGTGTCCGGATGGAACTCTCCTTGGCGTGGAAGGCAAGCTTGGCGATACATATATGTAGATCTCCTCCCATTGTAACCGACTGTAACCCTAGCCCCCTCCGGTGTCTATATAAACGGAGGGTTTAGTCCGTAGGACGAACAACAATCATACCATAGGCTAGCTTCTAGGGTTTAGCCTCTACGATCTCGTGGTAGATCAACTCTTGTAATACTCATATCATCAAGATCAATCAAGTAGGAAGTAGGGTATTACCTCCATAGAGAGGGCCTGAACCTGGGTAAACATTGTGTCCCCCGCCTCCTGTTACCATCCGCCTTAGACGCACAGATTGGGACCCCTACCGAGATCCGCGGTTTGACACCGACATTGGTGCTTTCATTGAGAGTTCCACTGTGCCGTCACCGTAAGGCTTGATGGCTCCTTCGCTCATCGATAATGATGCAGTCCAGGGTGAGGTTTTCCTCACCGGACAGATCTTTATATTCGGCGGCTTCGCACTGCGGGCCAACTCACTTGGCCATCTGGAGCAGATCAAGAGCTACGCCCCTGGCCACCAGGTCAGGTTCGAAAACTTGAATTACACTACCGACATCCGTGGAGACTTGATCTTCAACGGATTCGAGCCCATGTCAGGTGCACCGCACGATCACAACGAGCATGATTTAGCTCTGCCGCCGGACAGTGTTCGGGAGATCGCACCTGCGACTACTCCGGCTTTTAATCCGGAGCAAATTATGCCATCCAAGGACGGGTGGATAGACCCCGCCACGGAGGCCGTACTCTCAGCGGCGATAGAGCCGGATACTGACCTTACCCCTCACGAGAGCCGTGATGCCGAACCACTGGATTCATCTCCGGCCACGGACTCCGAGACGCCCGCGCCCATGCCTGTCGAATCCGATTGGGCGCCGATCATGGAGTTCACCTCCGCGGATATCTTTCAGCACTCGCCTTTCGGCGATGTGCTAAACTCATTAAGGTCTCTCTCCTTGTCAGGAGAACCTTGGCCAAACTATGTCCGGCTAGAATGGGATGCGGATGACGAGGAAATTCACTCCCCCACCCACCACCCACTTAGTAGCCAGTGCCGACGATTTAACCGACATGCTCGAGTTCGACTCCAAAGACATCGATGTTATGGACAACGATGTGGGAGACGAACAGGAGCCACTGCCCACAGGGCACTGGACCGCCACCTCATCATATGATATATACATGGTGGATACACCCAAAGAAGGCAATGGTGACAAGACAGCGGAGGATGACCCCTCCAAGAAGCAACCCAAGCGCCGACGTCAGCGGCGCCGCTCTAAGTCTCGCCACAACAAAAGCGATGATACCAGCATAGGAGATAATAGCACTCCGGGCAGTGCCGAAGACGACAATCCCCTCCAGCAAGATTTAGGGCTGGAGGATGAACAAGCCAACCCTCCCGAGAGAGCGGCAGAGGGAGAGGCGGAGGATGACAATTACATGCCTCTCTCCAAAGACGAGGTGAGCCTCGGCGACGAAGAATTTGTTGTGCCGGAGGATCCCGTCGAGCAGGAGTGCTTTAAGCGTCGGCTTACTGCCACAGCAAATAGCCTGAAGAAAAAGCAACAATAGCTCCGAGCTGATCAGGATTTGCTAGCAGACAGATGGACTGAAGTCCTTGCGGCTGAGGAATATGAACTCGAACGCCCCTCCAAGGGTTACCCAAAGCGCAGGTTGCTACCCCGACTTGAGGAGGAAGCATTGAAACCTACATCACCAGCATATGATGCGGCTGATCGGCCACCTCCCGGCCGAGACAGAGAGGCATTCCAGCCTGAAGCTCAGCCCGCACCCCGCCGCCACTCAAACAAAAATACCAAGGCACAGGGCAACATGCAATACTTGCGAGATGTATTGGAAGACAGGGCAAAACACACAAGATCGGTCTATTGACCACGAGGGCGCGCGCCTCCGCGCGACGATGACCATCACGCCGGATACAATAAAAGTAAATCTGGCCGGGCCGAACACAGCAGGCAAGACTCATATGAGCTGCGTCGTGATATAGCCCAGCACAGAGGCGCCGCAGACCCCCTATATATGCTTCACTGACGAAGTAATGGATCATGAATTCCCAGAGGGTTTTAAGCCCGTAAATATCGAATCATATGATGGTACAACAGATCCCGCAGTATGGATCGATGATTTCCTCCTCCACATCCACATGGGGCGCGGTGATGATCTACATGCCATCAAGTACCTCCCACTAAAACTCAAAGGACCAGCTCGGCATTGGCTAAACAGCTTGCCAGCAGACTCCGTTGGCTGTTGGGAGGATCTGGAAGATGCATTCCTTGACAATTTCTAGGGCACTTATGTGTGACCGCCGGATGCCGATGACTTGAGACATATAACTCAGCAGCTGGGGGAATCGGCCAGGTAATTCTGGACACGGTTCCTAACCAAGAAAAATCAAATCGTCGACTGTCCGGACGCAGAGGCCTTAGCGGCATTTAAGCACAACATCCGTGACGAGTGGCTCGCCCGGCACCTCGGCCAGGAAAAGCCGACGTCTATGGCAGCCCTCACAACACTCATGACCCGCTTTTGCGCGGGAGAGGATAGCTGGCTGGCTCGCAACAACAACATATCAAGGAACCTTGGCACTTCGGATACCAAGGACAGTAACGGCAGACCACGTCATAGCAAACACAAACGCCGTAACAACGGCGATAACGCCGAGGACACAGCAGTCAATGCCGAATTCAGTGGCTTTAAATCCGGTCAGCGGAAAAAGCCATTCAAAAGAAGTACTCCGGGCCCGTCCAGTTTGGACCGCATACTCGATCGCTCGTGTCAGATACATGGCACCCCCGATAAGCCAGCCAATCACACCAACAGAGAATGCTGGGTGTTCAAGCAGGCCGGCAAGTTAAATGCCGAAAACAAGGACAAGGGGCTGCACAGTGACGACGAGGAAGAGCCCGGACCGCCGAACACGAGAGGACAAAAGAGGTTCCCCCCACAAGTGAGGACGGTGAATATGATATACGCAACCCACATTCCCAAGAGGGAACGGAAGCGCACACTAAGGGACGTATATGCGATGGAGCCTGTCGCCCCAAAGTTCAACCCATGGTCCTCTTGTCCAATCACCTTCGATCGCAGGGACCACCCCACTAGCATCCGACATGGCGGATCTGCCGCATTTGTCTTAGACCCCATCATCGAAGGATTTCTCCTCACTCGAGTCCTTATGGACGGCGGCAGCATCCTGAACCTGCTTTATCAGGATACAGTGCGCAAAATGGGCATAGACCCCTTGTCGGTGTCAAAACCGGCGGATCTCGGGTAGGGGGTCCCGAACTGTGCGTCTAGGCGGATGGTAACAGGAGACAAGGGACATGATGTTTTTACCCAGGTTCGGGCCCTCTCGATGGAGGTAATACCCTACTCCTGCTTGATTAATATTGATGATATGGGTAGTACAAGAGTAGATCTACCACGAGATCAGAGAGGCTAAACCCTAGAAGCTAGCCTATGGTATGATTGTTGTTCTCTCTACGGACTAAAACCCTCCGGTTTATATAGACACCGGATAGGTTAGGGTTACACAGAGTCGGTTACAATGGTAGGAGATCTACATATCCGTATCGCCAAGCTTGCCTTCCACGCCAAGGAAAGTCCCATCCGGACACGGGACAGAGTCTAGGAGTCCGGCCAAAGATGATAGTTCGGCTATCCGGACACCCCCTAGTCCAGGACTCCCTCAGTAGCCCCTGAACCAGGCTTCAATGAAGACGAGTCCGGCGTGCATATTGTCTTCGGCATTGCAAGGCGGGTTCCTCCTCCGAATACTCAATAGAAGGTTTTGAACACAAGGATAGTGTCCGGCTCTGCAAAACAAGTTCCACATACTACCGTAGAGAGAATAATTTTTGCACAGATCTGCTGACGTATTCCGTGGCGTGACATCACACCACGGCCAGGTCTTTATATGAATCATTTTTTACTGTCCCACCTCAGCGCGTTTAGCGAGGCGATTTCCTTGGCACGTCTTATCAAGGCGTAGATCGTGCCCCCTTATTCTGGGATTCTCATCAATACGGACGTGGGTAACCCAACCGTGCCCGTTGGCACCCCTCCTCTATCGAAAGCGAGTCCTAATCGACCACGGGGAGGGCTCTTGGTATTCAACCTCTTTATAATGAGACCAAGGCCCACTTATTTTTTACACCCTTCATCGAGTTTAAGCGCTCGAGTTCCAACACCCAAAGCTTCAGATTTAGGCGCTTGGACCTTGACGATGTCCGGCTCCGACCAGCTCGGCGATGGATGTCTTATTCCGTCACGAAGAAGATGTGCTAAAGCTGCGAGGCGCGGTATCTAACGGCGAGATTTACATAGGCTGCCTGCTCCGGGCAGGTCATTCCCACTCCCGAGCCCGCAAGAGCGTAGTGTTCGTGTCTCACTTCCTTGGGGTTTAGGCTTCCGGCGGATCCCTTTGTGCGGGGGCTCATGTTTTATTCTGGGCTGGATTTCCATGACTTGAATCCGAGTCCATCCTCCATATCTCGTCATTCATTGTCATATGTGAAGCCTTCCTCCATATTACCCCTCACTTTGGATTGTGGCTCAAGACCTTCAAGGTGGAGCGAAGATGATCGAGGGCAACAAGCAGAAGTCTTGGAGGGCGGTCATAAGCAAATGTCTGATGCTTCCGTGGCCGAGGGCTCTTTCAAGAGGAGCTTGGTTTGTGGCAGGAGTGGTTCTATATCACCGCTCGGGGGCACCAAATGGGTGGCGCCTCCGCCTTCCGCTCGGGTCCACCACAGTGGTTGGCGTCATGGGTCAACAAGGGGCTCGGCGAGGGGCCGTCCAGGGCGTTCCTCTATTGCAGGGCCGTGTTCGAGACCTCCAAGAAGAGAGATCAATCTGGTCGAGTGGCGCGAGGTTATGCTGATTCGCGCCTTTCCCGCCTGCAAATGTAGCCCCTCAAATGCGTGGGAATTCAATCCGGAGGGACCACGAGCTCTCAACATTTTATGGGCACGGCGCCTGTGGAGATGTATAAACTGTTCTTGGATCACAAGAGAAGTGTCCGGACCTGGTGAGGGCGAGAGACTAAGCTGCAATCGCCTGGATACTCAAGTAAGTAGTCTGTGCCGGACAGGCTGTTCATTCATTTATCATATATATGCCCTTTAAAGGAGCCGTTTCTTGAACAGGAGTGGATAGCCAAGGCAAAGTTGATAAGGTGTCCGGCTCCCCTCCCAGAGACCACGCCGGATCCCATGCTGACCAAGATGTTGAAGGTCGCGCCTTTTAAAGAAGGCGAAGGGGGGAGCGGGGAAGCAACTGCCTCCACGAAGGAGGCTTTCAAGGAAGGAGGGACCAAAAGTTCCACCCTCCAAGGAGAGAAGAGGACCGCTTCAGAAGATCCGGTGGTTAAGGCCTCAAAGAGGGGAAAGAAATCTTCGTCAGAGAGTCCGGCGCCGGGAAGTATCCCAGCCGCACTATTTCCCCAAGAGGATCAGCCCTCCAGTGAGCCGTAAGTAAAAGAAGTCCTGTGAATAAAGAACATCCTGTATTTATTTTTGAAGATAACTGAAATTGTACCTTGTAGTTCGGATCTCAGCCCTTCTCGTGAGCTCGTCTTGGCGGATCTTCTTCCGGAGATGATGGAGAGCAACGCCTCCACTGTCGCACCTTCATGCGAGGCGACGACCACGAGGTGTCGTCGCGGAGGTTTCCCGAACCGCGGGGCGGAAGGTCCGCGCCAAGCTGGCGTGTGGTCGGAGGAGCTGAAGGATCTGCTCGGGCGGCGGCTATCTCGAAGATCACCGTGCGCTAATGGGTATGGTGATTGAAAGAATTGCATCCGCTGAGAGCGGATTGCATGAAACCGTCGAAGCTTCTTCGACGGGGTTGAGGTACGCAAAAATGATGTACCTTCGAAAGTTATGCATATAGAATGCATACTGTATAGATAGTAGCCCACGAGACTCGGTATGTTGTCAAATTGATGACATGCGAGATCCTAATCTCAGTTATAACATATCGCCGCTCCTAAATAGGTGCGGGCGTCGGTGGCCAGTCAGATCGATGAATTTGCCGAACTAAAGCGGCAACTTGACGAGGAGGATCACGAACATCGCGCTTGTCAATAAGCGGTTTGACGAGTCACAAGGTATCGACTTCTTTGCGGGCCTTTGGTAAAGGCTTGGCGCCCGTGCCTTCGACTTGTATACTTAATGCAGGTGGCGCCCGCTCTTTGTGGAGGAGCTGCGGGTGGAACTTCGCCGAGCTAAAGAGCAAGCCAGAAATAGTAATGCGGCCGCTTTAAGGGCGGCCGAAGAGCTAAAAGCCGATCAGGCTGCTCACTGCCGAAGCAAAGAGGAAATGGCCTGTCAGAACCCCGATTCCAAGTCACATCGATCTAGCCGGTAACACCTCATATCACTTTGCGGCCTCATGCACGGTATTCCCACGGGTGTCGCCTTACCATGGCCCGGGACCGTTTGCGCCTTTTGGCTCACGTATATGATAGTGCCGCTAGCATCCATATGAACCCGGGCCGACATGGCTAGTCGTGAACCCAAAGCGGCACTAACCCATGGGGACAGGCATACATGAATCACATCGAGCATGTCGGTCATCAACGTGTGAATCCGGGCTGTAGCACTAGGCTAACAGGACTCCGGTAACCCGGGCTATAGCAGGCTAAGCGGGACTCGGATGTCACGCGTGACATTTCCCGAAGAGCAGAACACGAGAACGAAGTGAAACACATGCCCGGCCGATCAAGTGTCGAGCGGTAGTCTTTGGGCTAGCAGGACTCCGGTGAACCGGGCATGGCGGGCTACTATCGCTCGAGAAGCACTAGACTACATTTCCCCATATGAGAGGCTGCCAAGGATAAACAACTAGATTGCCGGATCCCACACATACCAAGCATTTCAAACATACACACAATATGCTCAATATGTGTAAATACAACATAGCATCACAACATAACTCTACGACTCAAATATTTATTCATTAGGCTCCGAGGGCGAGATATTACTGAACATGGGTCTCATGACCCAACATTGAAACATACAAGCAACAAGCACAAGCGGAAGCTTAACATGTCAGTATAGACATCTACAAATGAAAAAGGCTGAGAAGCGACTATCTACCGAGATCTGCCGAGGCACAAGATCGTAGCTGAGGTAACAAGCTAAGCGTCGAAGTCCACGCGGAACTACTAAGCGAGGCCAGCGTCTCTCGCAAAACATAAAATAAGCAAGCGTGAGTACAAATGTACTCAGCAAGACTTACATCGAACTAACTACATATGCATCATTATCAACAAAGGGGTGGTGGAGTTTGACTGCAGCAAGCCAGCTTTGACTCGGTGGCTATCTGAACTACGGCTGCAAGTAACTCTTTTGAGGTGGCGCTTTACGAGTCCACATATTCACCATCTCAATACACCACTATGGACCGCTCCGTCTTCCCTCTGAGAACGCCATCCATAGCACTCACGCTTATCTTGCGCATTTTAGAGTATCCACTTTCACTTGTCTATGAACTGATATAGCAACCCGAGAAGTCATTTTCCGCGGACACGGCTATTGAATAGATCATTTATAACCTGCAGGGTGTACTTCTTCACACGCTCTCACCACTTATCGCCGTTTACACGGCGTGTACTCGGCAACCTTCAAGCGGAAGCCCAGCGAGGGTGTCGGCCACGGCCTACCTAAACACTCAAGTCCCTAGTCCGGGTTTATCGCCTATTCGGGTTCCATCATGAGGAGTCGGCCGAGGTTTCCACTAACGGCCCCGAATGATGTGTGCAGGGTTCCGAGATACCAAGCGGGCATTATTTGCACGGGCCATGGTGTATCTACGCATCATAGCCCACCCCTAGGGTTGGCGCTATACTGACCTCCAACACATACCCTACAAACACTAGAAACTAGTTGCAACTCACGGACAGAGAACAAGGGTGGTTAAGAAGCCGAGAGAGTCAATTAAGGATCCCGGTGTGTGGTAGTAACTGTTTCATGGATCACAAACAGAACTCAGTTCACGAGGGACGGCTGCAATGAGACAACCCACCATGTACTCCTACATGGCCTCTCACCGCTACCTTTACCAAATCGTGTTCACACACTTAGCTCACACACACGTGGGACATGTTCACACGCCATTCCAATTCATTCCCGATGAATCGGACCTGACTCAACTCTAAGCGTGGCAGGCATGAAAACAAGCATGAATGAGTAGGCACAACAGGGCTCAAACAACTCCTACTCATGCTAGTGGGTTCCATCTAATTCTTGTGGAATGACAGTCATGAGAGGATAAAGGGTTCAGCTACCGCAGCAAGTAACAGATGAATCGTTCTTGTCCTAATGCAGTAAAAGAGAGCAGGAGCGAGAGAGTGGGATTGTATCGGAATGAACAAAGGGGTTTTGCTTGCGTGGCACTTCTGAAGATAATATAGTTCTTCATCGGTGTCATCGAACACGTCGTCGGAACGTCGTCTACCGGGAGGGGATAACACCAGGAAACAAGAAAGAACACAATCAATGCAATGCAACAATATGATGCATGAATGTGACATTGCAATATGTTGTGGTTTGAGCTAATGCAACTAGCAACAGGTTAAATGAAGTTGGTTTGAACCCTAGGTTCAAATTCAAACTCCACACAAGGCATTTCAATGCCATTTATTCAAATTGTTGTATACAGCAGATTTAAGTTGTTCAAACATGCTTGAAAATGGTACAGATGGATAGATTGGATTTTTCTAATCATTTTTCATATATAAATTATTTAATTTGGAGTTACGGTTGATTTTCTATGATTTTTAGAAGTTTAGGAAATTTTCTGGAATTTCCTGAATAAAAATAAATCCAGAAAGCCATTACTGCGTCAGCATGACATCAGCATTGCGTCAGCAGGTCAACCAAGTTGACCCGGGTCAAACCTGACGACCGGTCCCACATGTCATTGACTCACTGCTAACTGGGAGTTAATCCCGTGTTGACTAGGATTTGACCACTGCGGGGCTGTCGATGTCATATGAAGGCGGCTAATCGGTAGGATTAGCCCTAATGGCCGTGCACGCGTCGGCGCGAATTACGCGGCGATGACCGACTCGGCGACGATCGCGCCGGCCGTTTCGCCACGGCTGGTCGTCTTGATTAAGCGTTGGAGAGCCCGTGGTGCGGGCATCGATTGGTGGTTGTGGGGGGCCGGGGGCGGCGTGTAGCGATGGCGGCGGCGAGCATATGCGGCGAGAACTTGGTGGTGTCGCGGGTGCTGCGCTTAGGCTCGCTCGAGCTGCTGTCTTTGCTGCACGGCAGCGCCAGGGTGCTCTAGGCCGCCCGTTCCACGCACGACAAAGAATGGAGCACGGAGCACGCGTGCGCGGCAATGGCGAGCCGAGCCGGCTCGGCTGGCGAGGGAGCTAGCGAACGCGGGAGGACAGGGAGAAGGGAAGTCAATGCGGTGGCTCACGGTGGGCACGTAGAGCGAATCAGCGGACTTGGGGCGCTTCTGGGCGAAGCGAATCGGCGGAGTCGATCTCCGGGCACCGGAGGTGAAGACGGCGATGCTCCGGTCGGCTGGGGCCTCTCGTCGGTCGCGTCGTCCGGGTGTGTTGCTCCGCAGGATCGTGGCGGAGCTCGGGCCAGCGGAGAGGGAGCGAGGAGTGGCTGTGGCCGTGGTAACGGCGGCGGCGGCGGACGGCCGCTCTCGGGTGTGGCGTGCAGAGGCGGCGGCGAACAAGGGATCGGCGGCGAGTCGGGCGATGGAACGACACCGAGGAGGATTCGCGGTGTCGAGCTGTCCTCGGACGCGAGCGAGCAGCTGGTGGCGTGGCGCTTCGCCAGCAGCTCCGTCTGTTGTCTCTACCTCGCCCTCTTGGCGGAGGTGGGAGACGACGGCAACGGCCAGGTGGGCTAGGCCTGCTCCTGGGCCACACAGGTGGAGTTGGGCCAGGTGGGCTGCCAGGTGAGCGCCAGGTAACTCTCTCTCTCTCTCTCTCTCTCTCTCTCTCTATTTCTTGTTTTCTATTATTACGTAGGCGTTAGGGCTTTATTAAAATGCAGGGCATTACCAAAAATCATGAAACTAATCATGGCTACTGTTTAGAATATATCCAACAGTAAACATTTTAGTTTATGATTATTTGAACATTTAAAATATTTTATAGCATTTAAGCCCAAATGCAAATAGAGTATGATTTAATTTAGAGCCCAAATATGTCATGGAAAAATCGCATCACCTCTGGTTCTTGTTTTGACATTTTCCATAAATGATGAACATTTTGAAAGCCATTTGATTCTTGAAGATAGTTTAGGTGAACCTAGTGAATTCCTTTGGTGGTAGGGTTTCAACATCCCCATTTCAAGTTTCTTTGGAATTTAAACATGATGGCATGATGAGCAAGCAAAGTCAAACAAGGGTTGATCTGGGGCTGTGACATGGCCGATATGGCCATAAAGTTGAAGGATGCTACCGACCGCTGCGGGGTTCTTGAAAAAGAACGTCAAGCGGAGCAAGAGGACAGAAAAAGGCCACCGCCGAAGCCAAGGATGCCGCTCGCGATGAGAGCTGCAAAGGAGGGCTGCGTCGGGCTGTGGATGTTGCTCTTTGGGAAGCCTTTTACTGCTGCGGAGAAATATCACGGATCCAAGTATGCTCGAGTTGGACAAGTTGTGGAGTTAGGAGGATGCTTATTTGGACTTAGCGGCGAAGGCGCAGCGATTGAGCACTTCGAGGCGGAAGGGCACGAAAGGAAGAGCTTCTTTGGTCGCGATTCCATAGTCGAGGCGTCCTCTTCCGTTAACCCGTCGGTTGACCGAATGGGCGAGCTGAATCGATTATCCGGACTTGCCATGAAGCATGTCGTGACTCATTTGTGGCGGGAAACCTCGATCGAAGAGTTATTTTAGCTTAGTGCAGCAGTTCCTTGGTGCGGTACAGCGTGTCGGCGCAATGAAGCGGTCGGCATGCATAGAGGTGCGGATGGCTCTTGCCCGTGTCAAAGACATCTTGGCGGAATGAAGGCCACAAGTTGCATCCCAAGATTCGGACGAAGCGAGTACTGCCGAGCACTATTTTGAGGAAGTCCTCTGAGCGCTTCGTTTAATAGAGCAGCGATGCTCGAAGGATGTTATGCTTTAATGGCATGTATGTTTTGTGAAAACAATGTTTCAATTTAATGTAAGAGCTTTTTATACTTGTGCCTTCAAGTAGTAAACTACCTCAATGCGGTATTGATGTATATATGTATATAACCTAAAAGATGGCAGTCCTTGGCTAGCCCCACACACATAATGTGGGGTGTTTGCAAAAAGCGCATTTTCACACTTGATCCAACGTCTTGGTCTGTGAAGGAGGTGATAGCGTAGCAAACTAGGCAACCGGACTATAATGCTTTATCACTTTCACTTAGCCATAGGGGTTCGAGGTGGGGCTACTATATAGCCCCTGGTGGCACCGCACTCTCCCAATTGGAGTGCGTGTGTGCTGACGAAAAATGGTCCTTCATTAATGCGGAGAATTCTAAACATTCGGTGAGTCATCAGTGGTTGACCAGTCTCTCACTATATCATGACGATCAGTTTCGGCTTTCTCTCTTGAGGTGCTTCGCCGAGCCAACAGGCACAATCGCGATAGTTCTCCCAGTGCGCGTTAGCGATAAAAGCGAGCGTAAAGGCAGCAAAACACAAGAGCCGGGCAAACCCAACATTTGACCAAAGACATGATTGAGCTGATGCATATAAGGCCTAACTCGAGGGCGCGAACACTCCCTAAGGTATTCGGTCTTTTATAAAGTGGGCCAAGCAGTGCCCTTGGTAACAAGCCCCTGGTGTCCGATGCGTGCAGAATTCAGCGGCCGATGCCAAAGCGTCGAGGCTCCTCCTTGGTTATAATAAGAAAGCAGGGGATGAGTAACAACAAGAGACAGTAAAAAGGTTTACGCAGGGTCTTAATCTAAAAGAATCCTTGCGACGGGTCCCTCTTGCGTCTGCGCTGTGTCTCCGTTGTGCCGTATCACGGGCCGGGTATAGCACGACGTTCATCTATAAAGAGAGGAACTTAGTTTGAAAAAGAAAAAATGTAAATGCGAGAAAAAAATGTACTTTATATTAAATAAAGAGTATGGTTGAAAGGTGAATAAAAGCGAGCTTTATTATCTCTTGTTATGCGTGCGTGCAGCCTTGTATCTTGGTATGCAGCTAGTAGGCGCCGGACTCGTCTAGCCGTGTCGGGTTTGAATGACCTATTCAGGTGCTTTGATTAGCGGGCGGATTGGTGTGGGGCTGTCAAAGCGGTCTCACGTTCTTATGGACTCGAGTAACACTTAATACTCCCTTTTAATGAGATAATGCCGCGTGGACCGGGCATTTTAAGTGTAAGAGATGCATAATGCAAGTATTGCGTTAAAAGCGGTAGCTTCACGCCCGATGGTGTGATAGCTACTTCGAATGGGGCGATGTGGAAGGTTAAATTTTCGTGGCGGAAGTTGTCGGATGAGCCGAACACAACTTCTAGCAGTAGGGAGCCCGTACAATGGGCATATGGGCCTGACATTACCCCTTTAAAGGAGGTGTTGCTATGGCGAATTTTGGTTGGGTCTATCCCCATCCTGCGGATTGTGTTCCGATATATCAGGTTTATGTCACTGCCGCCATCCATGAGGACTTGTGTAAATTGGAGTCCGTCGATTATAGGATCCAATATCAAGGCAGTCCATCATGCATTCCGGATAATTTCGAAGTAGTCCTGATGGTCGAAGGTGATTGGTTTTGACAACCAGTGTTGGTACTCCGCTAGTGTAGATTGTGCGGCACGTAATTCAATGGGTGCCGCTCTGTTTTCCCCTTTTGTTACTTGAAGTAAGTTTACTGTCTTGACCTCTTGTGGGAAATTCTTTTGTTTTCCGGTGTTCTGCTTGTGGGGTTCGTCATCATCCTCACTTGGTGTGTCGAGCCCCTTGTGTTCGGCATTTAGTCTGCCGGACTGCTTGAAGACCCAACAATCTCTGTGGGTTTGGCATATCTTGTCCAAGATTGTGTTTAAGTTGGATAGCTCATCGCTATTGTCCTTAAGGGGCAGTTTTTTTATTGTTCTGCCGTGAGCTTTTGAATCCGGCATTGACTGCCACGCTCTTTGGACCGTTCCCCTTGATCCGGCGTTGGTCTTTGTTGCGCTGTGGTTTCCCATTTCCATCCCTGACTTCGGATGTACTTGGGTCGCTGGTGCTGCATCTTGCTAGCCAGCTATCCTCTCCAGCATAAGCGGGTCATGAGGCTTATTAATGTGGCCATTGTTCTTGTCTTTTCTTGGCGAGGTGTCTAGCGAGCCATTCGTCTCAGACGTTGTGTTTGAAGGCTGCTAAGGCTTGGCGTCCGAGACAGTCGACTATTTGGTTCTTTTAGTAAGGAACATGTTCCGAATTTCGGGCTGACTCTACGGGCTGTTGAGTTATGTGACTTAGATAAATGCATCGGAGGCGGACATAGGTCCCCTGAAATTTGCGGAACGCATCCTCGAGCTCTTCCCAACTTCCAATGGTGTTTAAGGGAAGGCTTTTAAGCCAATGCCGAGCTGGCCCTTTGAGTTTGAGGGTAAGTATTTTATGGCGTGGAGATCATCTCCTCTAGCCATGTATGTGGAGGATGTAATCCTCAATCCAGACTCGAGTGCATTGTTACGTCGTATGCCTCTATGTTTACGGGTTTGAATCCCGCTGGAAATTCGTGATCCAGCACCTCATCGGTGAAACATAGGGGATGTGCGGCGCCCGTGATGTTCGGAGATTTGGCGTGTTGCATTGCTTTTAAGAGCTTGCTTTCTCGGCACATAGATGGACCTGACTGGGCCATCATTTTGATGCGAATCCTTATGTGGATCGCGTGCCGGCTTGTGTGCGGCGCCATTTGCCGCTCTCTATTTTCCGTGGGGTCGTCCATCCGACGGGTGGCCTTCTTGCTTTTTGATTGTGGGGCTCTCGGCCTCCTCATCAAGTCAGGCGATAGTTTTCTCTTTGGGTAGCTCTTTGTTCGGCATCGCCGTATTTGTCTGCGGTGTTGAGTACCTTGCTCCATCGATTCTGAGTGCATCTTCCGCTGTTTTGAGCTTCCGTTTCTACTTTTTCAGGGCTACAGCAGCGGTGGCGCGAGCCTTTTGTGGAGGTTCTTCTCCTCCAACAATTTGTCCCGTGAGATCGTCCGGATCTGTTATCTTCGCGGGGCGGGTTGTTTATCAAGTTGTCTGTTCGGACGTTTGCTCGATAGCATGTTCATCGTCCACGGTTACGCCTGCTCTATGGCTGGGTCTTTGTCGGCGGGACTTGATGCGGCGCTTACGTTGCCGTTTTGACTGCACCGAGGGATTTATCCTTCGTGGTGTCCGTTGCTCCTCATCGTCAATTCCTTTAGGTGTATCCACCATGTATACATCATGGGATGAGGTGGTTGTCCATATCCCTGTGAGTCTTTGGTTCTGATTTATCTACTACATCGTCGTCCATACCGTCGATGTCTTGAATCGAAATTGAGCACGTCATTTAAGCTTTGACGGTGACTACAAAGTGGGTGGTGGGTGGGCGTTGAATTTCTTCGTCGCATCCCAACCTTCTGACCGTAGTCCGGCCAGGATCTTCGATAAAGAGAGACTTTAGTGAATTCAGGATGTCGCCGAAGGCGGTGTTGAAAAGATGTCATGACGATGAACTCCATGACCGGCGCCCAATCGGATTCGATCAGCGAGGGCGCGGAGGGTTCGGAGTCCGGCACCTTGGATTCACGGTCTTCGCAAAGGACAGGGATGGAGTTCGGCTCAATCGCTGTTGAGGTTTCAGCCCCCGAGGTGGTGTCCAACCAACCATCCTCGATCGGCGAGATCTGCTCTGAATCAATTGTCGGAGTGGACACTAGTTGTGGGGACCCCGACTCATAAGTCGTGATCACCGAATGCACGTGTACAGTGATCCCAGAGATCAATGCTCACTGAACACACAGAAGCTGAATAACAAGAGGCTTACATCCATACATACCGTATTACACAAGTAGGACCATTATGGTCAAGTCTTGAGTATAACATTGCAGCGGAAATCTTCGTCGATAACTTGGACCCGTGCCATACGCTTTAACCCTACGGGCATTACATTTGGGGAAGCGTCCTAGCTTCGCATGTTACGTCACCAACGTGTCCTTCATCACATCCTGTTCTTTCATGCGGCCAATAAAATAACCCGGTGGCAAGCCAATGAGTACTTTGAATGTACTGCATAAGCAACCCATGTTTTGGTTCAAGATTCAACAATGCATGATATAGGTAAATTTTTGCAGAAAGCTAGTTTTGAGTGCAATGACATGTTCAACAACTTGCATAGCATGCATCAAGAGGATTTATGTAATCCACGAGGACAAGTTATATATATCAACATAAATGGGTGGGCACCAACCCAACTCAATCATGTCAAGTCCTTGGACTTGACCCATGTAGTTCTCTCCACTGGTCCATACATACTCACCAAAGTTTCGTAAACATATGGACGTAGCCCAAGAGCGGTTACCTAACTGTCCTTGACCTGCACACGGCTATTCAAATAGTTTACACACTGCAGAGGTTGCACACTTTACCCACAAGATCCGGGGAACTTCAAGTGTCATCCACGAATTCGGTACCTCAAGCACCTCAGGTTAAGCACCGATCACTATCTTACCAACGGTGTGTCAGTGCCCATAAAAATGTTCTTGGGCGCCCCTACATGCGACCCCGTCCCGAGAGAGAGCACCAACTCTCCCCCGTCACTAGTAATGTGGGCTCCAAGCTAGTATCGGCCTAGGTAATCAATAATGCCCTTTCCCATACAAGGGTAGAGTGGTTGCGCATGTAAGGTTGGAATAGCAGTGCAACTTAAACCAATCCGTTTTGAAACCACACTCCATATCCTTCTCCGGTACACCACTTCTTTGTCAAGTGGTTACTAAGCTCAACATCTCCCTCGGGCATTAGTGGCACCCACGGGTTTTCAAAAAGTCTTTGGGAACACTTGCCTCCATCATCATGCATATTCCGTCCTTTACTGTAGCAACTACTTTAGCATCCTATCTACTCCCATAGGCATAACCCTCATAAGGAGGTAGGGTCATGCACAATGCAAGTATCAATGAGGAAAGTGTGAGAGGCAACCAACCAACGTGGTTTGCCATCTCATCATGATTCGATGCAACAATAATAAGTGATATATGACATGCATAAAAAGGGTTTCATGGACATGGTCAAAGGGCTGCTTACTGGTTCATCCGAGTCTTGAAATCTTACGGTTCTTCTCCATGTACTCCGTCTGCTTCGTCAACTAACGTCGGAAACAATCACAATAAGCAACACAACAAGGCAGGAAATATAAGTGCTCCAAAATATTAATTTGACTTTCTAGGACATCTCGGTTATATGAAAAATAACGAGTGGTTTCGATGGAATTGGATCGGTGGATATCTGAACATTCCAATATGATGGAATCAAGGGTTTATGGATTTGCAAGAAGTGTACACAAACATGTTTTTGAAAAATGAGCAAAGGTACCCATTTAACAAACCATGATTTTAGAAGCATCTAGGAGTTGGTTTCCGGATTTGGAGTTCAAATGAATATTCTATGGATTTGCAAAGTTGACAAATATGAAGAAATGGCTCATTATTTTGTGGGGTACAGAAAGTATTAATAAAAATGTTCATAAACTAAGTTATAACCTTAGAAGCATCTAGGAATTTAATCATGGCATTTGGATCAAGTTTGAGCTCTCGTGATTTTCTAAAGTTCATCACGAGAATATGAAATAAGTTTGATAAATATTTGTGAAGAAAAGTCTCTGGAAAAATGTGCATGTTGCACTAACATGTAGATCATGATTTGTAGAGTCACTAGAAATTTGAATCATCAAATTTGGAGTCCATTTAATTGTTTATGGATTTTAGAAATTTACAGAAAAAGAAAAAGGAAAGGAAAGGGCTTTACCCTTATCCGGCGTTTAGGCGCTTGATTTAGCGATGGGCGGCCCAGTGGCTTTCCGGTTGGGCCAAGCGGAGGAGGCTGACGTCGGGCGGAGTTCACGGAGTCACGCCAGCATGAGAAAACAGATCTTGGCGAAGCCGTCTCCACTTAAATGGCGGGCCCGGCCATGGAGTGGCTGGCGCATGGCCCAGTGCAGTACCTTCAACCTCCGCGCTCGGCCACAGAGGAGGCGGCTCCTGCAGCGATTGCAGGGGCTCTGAGTGTCTCGGCGATGCTCCATGCCGGCGTGCTCGGGAGAGCCATGCCGCAACCATCCATGTGCTACTACGCCGCGTGGAGAGCTGCGGCAGCGATGGCTTGGGTGGCGCGGAGGAGGCTCGGCCATCTTGACCCCTGGCGTGGCGTTCGGGATGAGCAGCGGTGACGGAGGCCTCGGTGGTGGTATGAGGGTGCGAGGTGGCTAGGGGAGAGAGGAGAGGTTCGGGATAGCCGGTTTAGGCGGAGCCAGCGGCGGCGCTCCGGCCGTTGTGATGGATGGAGAACGCAGGAGAGAGTGTGAGTTGGTCCGGGGGTCCTTTGGGAGGAGAGAGAGGCAAAGGAGTCGAGAGGGGGCTCGGGGTGGCCTTAAATAGCCGACCCGTAGCTCACCGTGGGCCTTGGCCTTGCAGTGGCACGGGCAGCAGCTCGGGAGGCGAGGAGGGGGAGAGGGCTGTCTGGCGTTAAATGGGAGCAGCGTAGGTGCCAGAAGAGAGAGAGAGGGCAGGGCGAGGCCACAGTGCTTTCAGCAGCGTCTGAGCCGGGCATTAGGCGTGAAGCCGGGCGGCTGGGCACAGCTGCGAGGTGAGAGAGAGGGAAGAGGAGGGGCCAGGATGGTGGCGTGTTGCAGACGTCGAGACACATCGGTGGCGTGAGGAGGCTCGAGGTGGAGCGGGAGGCGCCCGTGTCAATGGTCGGAGCATGTAGCATGCTCGAGGCGCGTCTTTGGCGGCATCGTGGCTTTCCAGCACTTTCAAGGCGTCCACTTTTTGTCAGCGTGCGGGGGTATGGGCAAAGCCGAGGAGAGCCTTGGATGCTCTGGAATGCCAAGGAGGGATAATGCTGCTGCCCAGAGAAGAAAAATGGGTCCCTGCCCCCCTTCATCATTGCTTCTCGGGCAGGGAAGCACACAGTAGAGGGGACTAGGAGGGGCTATGGTAAAAGGAGGGCTCAAGGAGATTAGTGGAAGTGGAAAAAACATACATTTTTAATTTCTGCCAGAAGGTGTTTGATGGTGGTTTGGGCAAGAAGATGAACTCCACTTGACATGAGGCTTGACAAGGTCAAATGGTACACATAATTAGGGCCTTCCACCAATCTTGAGTTCATTTGGGCAAAGTTGCCAATGCAACTTTTGTGAACCCTAGAATTTGGCAGAAATGAACTTGTGTAGATCTAGTTGATCAAATCACTTCTCCTTGATGCACCACTAGGTGTGGTGGCCTCATTTGGTCATGTGATCCTGCTCACAAAAGTTGGAATCAAGGAGAGAAAGTTGGTAATGTAGAATTGTTCAAATTTGATTCTGGTCAGAGAGGGTTTTGGGGCTCTTTGATTAAGTTAACTTGTTCTCCAACTTGTGCCATTTGGTCTAGATGAATGATTAGACCAGTTGAGAATGTACACAAGGTTTGAGAGAATTTGGACATGTTTGGCAATGTAAAGTTGCTCAAACTTCAAAATGGACAGAAATGGTTTTGAGGGGATTTCATGGGGTTATACTATTCTTCATGATATGATACTTGTCCAGATCATCAAACATGTCATATGTGACATGCTAGAATTTTCTTGGAATTTTTGGAGAATATTTCCTTTGTAAATATTTCAAAAGCTTGAAATATCCAAAAAGGGTATTTGAGGGATTTGACCAATATTTTGAACATGACCATGTGTTGAAACTCATATATATGGACAATATATGTCCACTGAGTTTCCCTAAATTTTCACAAATATTTTTAAAGCACTAAAAATAATTTTTCCTATTAAAGACCATTTTTGGCCTTAAGAAAAAGCTTTTAAATAAAATAGAAAAATAACTTTTATAATTATATTTTTATGGTTTCTGGGTATCCTATATCTAATAGGAGTCAAATATATTTTTGGAAAGATTTTTACTGCCCTTAATTAAGTACTTGCAGTGCAAACCTCAATTCAGGGGTTTTTGAAAAACTAAATTTTGAAAATACCATTTGGCCAAATTATTTTTTCAAGAAATTATTTTTATGTCCTATACACATGGCATGATCATTGGGAAAGGTTTTTGGATCAGGGAGAAGGAGTATAAGGGTTGGAGGATTTATTTTATTTTTAGAGCACTTGCAAACAACAGACAAAATCCAATCAAGACAAAGTCCAAGCACTCAAAAGTTTTTGTCAGACCATATTTTATCACGATTTATCATCTTAAGTGTTGTGCCATGAAAATCAGGGTGTGACACTAGTGCGGCCTCCAGGACAATTGTTGGTGGAGTTAGATCATGCCCATCGAGATAGTCTGGTAGCGCTTGGCTGCGGCTTCGAATCCGTCGAAGATCAAGTCTCCGCCGGATGTCGGCCGTGTGGTTTAAACTTCAAACCTGACTGACGGCGAGCGTAGCTTTCGATCTGCTCGGATGGCCAGCGAATTAGCCCGCGATTGCAAAACGCTGGAAATCACGAAGATTTGTCCAGGGGAAAAAGTCTCACCACTGGACTGCGTCGTTCTGAGATGATCGAAGAGCCATCGGACCTAGGTGGCGACCAGGAACTCTCAATAGAAAGCACCAATGTCGATTGTCAAAACCGGCGGATCTCGAGTAGGGGGTCCCGGTATCGTCTAGGCGGATGGTAACGGAGACAAGGGACACGATGTTTTTACCCAGGTTCGGGCCTCTTGATGGAGGTAATACCCTACTCCTGCTTGATTAATATTGATGATATGGTGAGTACAAGTAGATCTACCACGAGATGAAGAGGCTAAACCCTAGAAGCTAGCCTATGGTATGATTGTTGTTCTCTCTACGGACTAAAACCCTCGAGTTTATATAGACGCCGGATAGGTTAGGGTTACTGAGTGGTTTACAATGGTGAGGAGATCTACATATCCGTATCGCCAGCTTGCCTTCCACGCCAAGGAGAAAGTCCCATCCGGGACACGGGGTGGTCTTCAATCTTGTATCTTCATAGTCTAGGAGTCCGGCCAAAGATGATAGTTTAGGCTATCGGACACCCCCTAGTCCAGGACTCCCTCACCCTCAAGAATCAAACCCACAAAACAACCTTTAAAGGTGTCATGCAGGTGTAGAGGCCCATTACAGGGCTCAATCCTGCTGGAAGTGGTCTTGGATCTCGGACAACTTCAGCGAGCGAGTTAATCTTCCATTGCACGGGCTACCATACCTTTGCTTTCAGGCGAACCGCATTTGCAAAGATTCAATCTTGATGTCGCACTCGCATACCTCAAGCTCAAGATGCGAGGACCTAAAGTGTCATAACTGATCGATGGAGGCACACGGCGGCCCTATGGCCGAAGCACAAAGCAGCCTCTTAAGGCAATCCAACAATTCAGCAGATAAAGCCCACAGGACACCGTCAAGCGAGTCGGGCAACCTCCAACAGGATCGCTTTGGCATCGAGCTTCGCCTAGCAAGTGGCCCCGCCCTCGTCCCGGAGACGGCGGCACAATCCGTGCAGCGCGTGCTATAATACGCATTGAAAATACCATGGGCATAGGCGGGGGCATGACCATAAGCACGCCCACAGTGCGGCTCAACACGCCCTAGGGGCTGAATACCTTCATCATTCTCTTTCTTCCGGGACCTTACTCTCTGGAAGCTTTATCCGGCAGATGCGATTGCGGACACACTAATCTAAACAACCAAGGAAACTCGAAGCATCGTGCAATGGAATCCCAGGTGGTCTCGATATGAAGCGGAATACCTGCTTTAAATACCAGTCCACAGCTTGCCCTTGGATAGGACATATTAAATAATCCTATTTTTGCTTATTGCACTACTTGTATTAGTCGTCTCAACGTATTCCTTGAATAACAATGCATAGCACTAAGTCTATTATTGCGATGTCTCTATTCTTTCCTATATATGTTTATTCGACAATCAGCACCCATACATTCTGAGTGCGGCCCGATCGCGAGAAACTTCGTATACCCCATAGGCAGCGTGAAAGTCCGAACACTTTAAGCGGTCGGCACCCGAACTTATAGCACTATATGCATCAACTCGAATCATGTCTTGGGTCAATACTTGGTTTGCCCGGCTCCCATGTTTTGGTACCTTCACGTTCGCTATATCGGCTAAGGTAGCCTGGGGAGAACTCTGCGGATTGTGTCCAGTTCTTCGGACGAGCACCTCGATGAAAGCCAAGCCGGCTGTCATATGAAGGCGAGAAGCTGAATCGCTATTCGAAAGTTTCAAGTCCCTAAAGACTTTTCCGCTTGACGAAGTAAAGCCTTGTCGGCTTAGGCGTATAAAAAGCGCCCCAAATTGAACCTTCGAATACTAGGAGCTTCGCTAAAATTTAAAATTATGAACTTCTATGGCTAAGTAAGAGTGATAAAGCATTATAGTCGATTGCATGGTTCATTGTCTTTGAGCACCTCCCTCAAAGGACCAAAAAATGAGGAAAATAGTGCTTTCAGATTATCGAACACCCGGCACACTAGCTGCCGCAGGGCAGCAATGACAGTAGCCAACTCCAGATTTTATAAGCGGCCGCCGAGAAGGTAATATTTTAAATTCAACAAGCGTTCATACTTGCATAAATGAACTAGTTTTCACATTCACGAGATCACATGAATCGTTCATTCAAAAATTACATCCTTGGTACACTCCTCCATACAAGGCGGGCACCGCCAGGACACCCTCATAATACATCTTGGGGTGGCCATGCTCCCTTACCCTACGGCGGTCCCTCCTTCACCGGCTTCTGGCGTCCATCTTAGCCCAGTGCACCTTCCGCGCGGGCAAATGCCTAACGTGCACCTTCGATCTGAGCGGACGGCTGATGACATCCAACCAAGAGCAGGCATTAACAATCCGCAACACCCAGGACCCGAAGTAGGCTGTTGGGCAAGGGATCGCTGAGGCCACATCAGGACTATAAGGCCCTTCATGGCCTGTTAACCGCCTTGTGGAGCTCGACCAGCTGCTTAATTTGGTCGCTCAAAACATCTCGGTGTTCGGTCAGATATCTTGAGACCATAACAACTTCTCCATCGAGCTCCCCTCCTCGGCCGGTGGGAACTCACGGCGTCGGACACACTCAGGGGCAGATCTGCGAGCAGCTCTTGGAGAGCTCCGAACTTCGGGTAAGTAAAAAGAAATTTTCTTTCATGTGCTTGCTTTGCATAATGAATGCCTTACCGCGCTATCTTCTTAACGCCTCAACTTCACAGGAGGGCCTTTTGGGCTTCGACCTTGGCATGTTTACCGTGCCATCGGCGCCCTTTCAATCTCGGACTCTAAGCTGCTTAGAGTCAAGCTCCAAGGCCTCGTGCTTCTTGGCGAGCTTTGGGCTCTTGTTACACCTTTTCGATCAGGGCCTCTTGTTTCTCGCTCGGAGTGCGCTCACAGGCCGCTTTGCCTTCAGCCTCGGACCGGCGCCTTCTTGAGAGTCGCCACTTGATCGTGGCCTGGTACATTCATGATGATCCAGTTATTCTGCAACCAATTCCTTTTTTTAGACAAGGTCTTGCTTACATTTGTTCTCTTTGAGCTGCCTCTTGATAAGGCCGAGCTCCTCCTTGGACCGCTCAAGGTCTGCACTCGGCCTTAGCGACCTCCGCGATACGTGCGGTAGTGGCTGATTAATGAAGCTTTGCATATACAAATAAACATATTCTAATTAGACTCACGAGTCATGATTTGATCCTCTATTGGCCTTTCTTACGTGAATGCCAGCAGCGAGCATCGAGAACTCTTGTCTATGTGGCAACATTTCCTCTAATTACTTACACGAAAGCTTTGTTAGGAGGCTTGTGCATGCCTGATCGATCCGCTTTTGGCGGACTGAACCTTCTCGATCACCGCACTCATGATAGTGCGGTGCTCTTCGTCGATGGAAGCACCCTGGACCGCTTCCAACAAGTTGTCCGGTGCCTCTGGATGAATAGAGGTCACCGGCATAGATGGCTTTCCCCTCTTAATAGGAAATTCGCTTTGCGAGTCCGGGAACCATCGGAGGTTCGGCATGGTGTTGGTAGGGTCTCAACCTAGAGCCCGTAGGAGTCTTGCTCCCTTCGCCCAAGGTCGGGAAGAGTGTACTGAGGCGTCTCTGGACTACCTCCCCTCGACCGGTGCTTTACGAGACAACACCTGCATGTTGTCCGTAGAGCTTGAGGAGTGGAGGCCATCGAGAAGTGAACGCTTCTCATTATCCGGCGGGTCCAAAAGAACCGTCCGGCGAAGATCGTCGTCACAGGCTCGGGGCCGGACTGCATAATCATGTTAGGCGTAAGGTGAAGCAGTGCAATAGAAACATATCATGAATTACCATGGTATCCGGATACTCCACGACTTAGCGAGGGCTTGTCCCGGGGCAACCACTTCGTCGTCGGTATGAGGCGGCGATGCGTAAACAATCACGGAAGGAGGTCCTCTTCTTCTTGGACCCTTGGCCTCCCGATTAGGACGGCCTTCCTTTTCTTATCTCCCCGGTTGGGGTGAGGGGGACTTTCCTCCTCCTCCTGCGTCTTCATGGGAGGAGTGCGTCTGAGTTATCGGGCGTTGAGTCCGATATCACACGCGCGGAGACCCTTCGGATCCCCGTGGCCTTCTTCTTGGTCTTCTTCTCGGCACCTCATAAGGTGCCGGTCCCCTCTCCGTCGGGAGAGCGTTTCTTGAATCTTTGGGGCGGGGGCTGGGCGGTCGATCTGCTGGTGACTCCGCCCGATCTGTCAAAAGGCATGGGAGCTTAGATCACGCATATGTTTAAACTAGCGAAAATAAAATACCTATAAGGTGTAGAGAACTTACGGATTCGCGGGGCAACCCGTGCTAAGTCCGCGGTCCTCGGTAAGAGAAGGAAGTACCTCGGCGCCCTTGAATACCACCTCCGAGACATCTTTGTGTATCGTGTAAGAGCTAGCGCACGTAAATGCGGTGCTTGGGCGAGTTGAACTCCCACAAATTGAATGCCGTCGTCGTTGACGAGAGGATCCGGCGGAAGAGCATGACCTGGACCACGTTGACAAGCGGGTTTCTTGCTTATCATGTTCGGATACATTTACGGAGCCGGTCAGCTCCGCCGATGAACCCAGAGTCACGCCCTTCTCCTTTCAGAAGTGAGCCGCATGGGGATTCGGATATGAACAAAGGGGCCACCACCCGGTTGGTGTCGGCGTGGCTCGTGATGTAGAACCACCCGATTGCCACGCGCTTGGTCTCCGTAGGAGCCCTCGAGCCATGTGACATTGGGCATTTTTCCCACCATGGCGCCTCCGCATTCCGCTTGCTGGCCGCCAATCACCTTCGGTTTGACACTGAAGGTCTTCAGCACCTGAGCGAAGTGGGGCGGACACGGAGGAAGGCCTCGCCTGCGACGATAGCGCCCGAAGCGTTGAGGATGAATTGAGGGCCAGATCATGGAAGTCCAGCCCGTAGTAGAACATGAGGCCCGCGAGAACGAGCGGGTGGAGAGAAATCCCAGTCCAGCGGACGAAGTGGGCGAGGAAGACTACCCTCTCATAAGGTTCCGGGTGGAGACGACCTGCCCAGCGTCGGGCAGCCGGTCGCGCGATATCCATGAGCCAAGTATCCGGCTCCCCATAACTTTTGATGTCCTCCTCCGTGACGGAGGATTTCATCCACTGCCTCCCGCTCCGGACATGATTGGAGCAGTTTGAGGACAAAAGCCGCGAACTTGGGTGTTGGAGCTTTCGAGTGCGCGAGAATGGATATCTGAGGAGGAAGAAGGCGTGGGTGAAAAGGTGAATCCTTATCCCTTTATAAGGGCGCGGACGGAGTTATGCGCCCCACCTGCCTAGTAAACTCGCTTGTTCCCCAAGCATAATAGTAATTGATGGCGCGGTTGGGTTACGTCTGTATTGATGAGAATCCCATGATAAGGGACGATCTACTGCCCGACAAGGCGGGCAAGGAAACCGCCTCGCGATGTCGCGCCAAGGCTGGTTGAGAAAAGCGGTTCGAATAATGGCCGGGCCGTGGTGTGATGTCATGCTTTGAGATCGTCGGCGAATTAGATTTAATGAAATATTATTCTCTCTACGGTGGTATGTGGAATTTATTTTTGCGAGCGGACACTATCCTTCGTTCAAAACTTCTATGGAGTTTTCGGAGGAGAACCTGCCCTGCAATGCGAAGAAAATCCGCGCGGACTCATCGTCATTGAAGCCTGGTTCGGGGGCTACTAAAGTCTGGATTATGGGGTATCCGGACAGCGGGACTATATCCTTTGCCAGATGTTGCACTATGAAGATACAAGATTGAAGACTTCGTCTCATGTAGGATGGAACTCTCCTTAAGCGTGGAAGGCAAGCTTGGTGATCTGAGATATGTAGATCTCCTCCCATTGTAACCGACTATGTAACCCTAGCCCCTCGGGTGTCTATATAAGCCGGAGGTTTAGTCCGTGGGGCGAACAACAATCATACCCTAGGCTGGCTTCTAGGGTTCAGCCTCTGATCTCGTGGTAGATCAACTCTTGTAATACTCATATCATCAAGATCAATGAGAAGCGAGTAGGGTATTACCTCCATCGAGAGGACCCGAACACAGGTGGGCATTTTGTCCCCGCCTCCTGTTACCATCCGCCTTGAAGCGCTGATTCGGGACCCCCTACCGAGATCCGCCCGGTTTTGACACGAAAGTGGCCTGTTGAGCCTGGGGCGTCGATCAGGCGTGCAGCCCGGCATCCTCGCATGGATGTGGAGCTGCAGCGTGGTGGCCGGCGACGCCCGCCTTATAAGCCCTTGCGTCTTGCAGTTCTGAGTGGTCTGGTTATGAACTCTGGCGGTGGCGGCTCCTGCGCCTGTGTTGTCTGAGAGAAGCGTGCATGGCTGCGCCTCCAAGTGGTGCCCAAGCGCCACCCTCGTGATAAACAAAGTCCCGAGGCCCTCGAAGAGCCCCAAGCCCTCTCAGGATGGCACTAAGCGCGCCTTCCTGTCTGCGATGGAGGAGCGCCCCGGCCTGGCCGATCTGATGAGGCACCGCTTGCCTGAGACCCTGCGTGGTGCTGCTGCCTCTTCTTCTTGGGGATGGTCTCAGGAAGGCGCTCGCCCTTGCTGTCAGGGTCGTCGATTGCTGCGTCTTGGAAGGCACGCTCGAGGGAGCACACCGCATCTCTTTCCTCGCACGGGACCGTGATGATTCCGCCACTTCGTGGCATCTTGAGGACATGGTAGCCGTGGTGAGTCACCGCCATGAACTTGGCTAGGGCTGGGTACCCGAGGATGGCATTGTATGGCAAGCGGATGTGGGCGATGTCGAAGTCAATGAGCTCGGTGCGGTAGTTCTTGCGTTCTCCGAAGGTGACAGGGAGGCGGACCTGCCCTATCGGTGTAGTGGAACCGTTGGTCACTGCTGAGAAAGACTTGGTAGGCTGAAGCTGGTCATACGACACTTGGAGGTTGTCGAACGTGTCGATGGACATGACGTTGAGCCCTTCGCCGCCATTGATGAGGGTCTTGGTAACTTGCATGTTGCTGATGACTAGTGAGCAAAGCATTGGAGGGCGCTAGCGGTAGCTGCGCACTTGAGCTAATCTGCCGAACTGAAGGTGATGGCACACTTGGACCACCTGAGCGAGCGTGTGGCCTCGAGCTTGGGGAGGACTGCATTCACTTCACGAGCAAACTGTTTGAAGATACGCCTGCGAGGCTGGAGCAGAGCTCCATGAAGATGCAAGCGATAGCAGCGGCTCTGAAGCCCTCGGCCACCTCGTCTTGATGGTGGTGTCATTCCTTCTTGGTGGTGGCGGCAGCGGAGGAAGGCCAGCGTACCCCCTGAGGACGGTCCTCATGAGGCTGGTCCCTCTAGGCGCCCTCACGAGGCTGATCCTGCCAGCGGTCCTCACGAGGCCGGTCGCGCCACTCTTGGCGTGGGCCACGGTTGTCCCAGCGTCCACCACCATGTCCTCCTCCTCGGCTGTAGCCCCGGCCGTTGCGCCCTTCTCGAATGGCTCTGAGCTCTCGACAGTCGCTGGTGTTGTGGGTATGCAGGTTGTGGAAGGCGCAGAACGGTTGGATGCTCTTGGATGACTCAGGCTGATCTGCCCACGCTTGGTGTGCGGTTCCGCGCGAAACGCGGCTGCTCCCTTCGCTTCACGTCCTTGGCCTTGGCTTTCTTCTCCTCCGTGTCCATGTCTGGAAGCTCGAGGAGGAGAAAGGCCCATCCTCCGCTCTTGCGCGCGAGTACGCCGAGTTGAACAGATCGAAGTGCACAACTCCTCGTGGATAGCAGCTCTTCCTTCATCTTGATGTCGCGGGCGCCATCGGAAGCGTGGAGATGATGGCCTCGTCCGTCACCTTAGGGATCTTAAGTGACGTTCTTTGAAGCGGCGGATGTATTTGGAGGGTCTCCTGGTTGTTGCACGACCGTGGCTTAGGTCTCCCGCGGCGGTGGCGATCGCGAGTGCCACTGGAAGTTGGCGGCGAAGTGGTCGCGCATCTCGTCGGGGCGAGATCAAGCCCGATGGCAGGTTCGAGGCGAGGCGGGCACCATACTTGAGAACCATGAAACCAATTTGCCTGACCTTCTCATAGCTGTTGGATGCTTCAATGCTCAGCTCGTGAGAGCTGCAAGAACTCCAGCGAGGTCGGGGTACCGTCGTATACGGAGGCGAGATCCGGCTTGAAGTTGCGGCGGCGATGCTCGCGCGCTTCGAGGGTGAAAACCGCGGTAGCTGTGGTCACCGGGTGAGGAGTCTGGATTAGGGGTATCCGGATAGCGGACTATATACATCGTCTGGACTATTGAAGCGTGAAGATATAAGACTCAGATTTCATCCGTGTCTGGGATGGAACTCTCCTTGGCGTGGAAGGCAAGCTTGGCGCTCTGGATATTGTATTTCCTTCCTTGTAACCCGACTCCATGTAAACCCTAGCCCTCTCCGGTGTCTATATAAACGGGAGGTTGGTCCCTCGAAGGCGATCACAATACAATTGTACCATCATAGGCTAGCTTCTAGGGTTTAGCCTCTCGATCTCGTGGTAGATCTACTCTTGTCTTGACCATATCTTCAATTTTAATCAAGCGGAAGTAGGTTTTACCTCCATCGAGAAGGGCCCGAACCAGGTAAACATTGTGTCCCTTGCTTCCTGTACCATCAACCTAAGGATCACGGTCGGGACCCCCTACCGAGATCCGCCCGGTTTGACACCGACATTGGTGCTTTCATTGAGAGTTCCTGCGTAGCAAACCGCTGCAAGGCTCAATGGCTGCGTCTCGTTGCCGGGGACAACGTGATAGCAGGAGGCTCTTGGTTGTAAACCAAACTCTCCGACTAATGCGGCAAATGCGTCATAGCCGCCCCTTCGGCTGTCCCGCCCGGCGATGGCCTCTCGGGTCATCCGCATAAACTTCGCATCAATTGGAACTTCTTGAACAGATGGATTAGATAGAGCTCTCTTCTCTTAATGAGCTCTTGGATCGCTATCGCCGCTTTAGAGTCGCAATGTACTATGACCGGATCGGGCTTAAACCCGACCAAAGGGACATTAAATCCCCGCCGGCCACCCATGAGATAGCGGTAGCGGAGGAACCTCACACGGAGTATCCCTCTATTTTGAGCATGAATTATGTCCGGATCGCGCGCTCCGAGCGGACACCCGCCGAGGAGGATATGACCGGGTCCCGGACTTAGAATCAGACGCAGGGCGGAAAAAATTGGCAGCGTCCGGATCCCGGTATTTGTCGAACTCGGAAGCTCCATGCCCGGGGTGCTAGATTGGATCAGAATCAGTTCAGCTATAACCACCCACCGGACTTCTAAATCGTCTCTCCCATATCGGGCAAGAGCTCCGGGATATAGTGCATCATTACTGGGCCAGATTCCTCCTTGCGCTAAACAAGGTCGAGGACTGCCACGAGGAGGACATAGTCTCACTCTTCTGCAAAAACTGCACGGACAAAGGAATCATTAATGCTACAGGCCGCCGTGACATAGTACGCTTTGCGGACTTAGAAACCATAATCTGAAATCTTTGTGCGATGGAAAGCGTCTGGAAAACCCAAGCTGAATTTTGGGACAGTCGGCTCTCACCAAAACCTTTGTCCGAACTAAACGGGCGAACTCTCGTAAGTCGGCCGATCCAATCCCCAAGAAACCAAAGCCCACCCCAGGGCGGGGAACCGTATTGGAAAAGTGGCTCAATGGGCCATATAAACCCCATGACACTTCGAGGACACAACACTAACTCATAGCCTTAGGGCATGTTGGATACTCGATTTGGTTGCAAAAAGTGGCGAGATCTTCTTACTGAACAACATCCGCCAGCGAAGCACAATCTGGTACTAACGGTCTTGAGAATTTTGCGTCAAACAGTAAGCGCCAAGCAAGCTCATCGAGCTCGCGGAGAAATTTGCCATATGGCCAAAATAAACCCACAGGCGACACTGCTATAACTTTCAATGCCATTGATGAACCTCGATTCCGGACTGTCGGGCACCACCCCGCTGGTTCTTAGCCCAATCGTGGGCGGCTTTCGCTTATTAAAGTGCTCTGCGGATGGCGGAAGCGGATTAAACTTGATCTATGAAGAGACACTCAGCAAGATGGAATTGACAAAGGCGCGATTGAACAAAGCGGCACAACCTTCAGGGGAATTATCCCTAGTCGGGAAGCGTGGTGTGCAGGAAAAATCACACTCGACGTGGTATTCGGCACCCCGGAGAATTATAGGCCCGAATAAATCACATTCCAAGTGGCCCCTTTTAGCAGCGGATACCACGCCCTTCTAGGGCGGACGCGCCATACAAGCTTTCAAGCTATACCCCATTATGGGTACATGAAGCTTAAAATGCCCAGGCACAATGGAATCATCACTCTAGCCAGATGATCCGAACGTCGCACTTCATGCCGGAAAACAAAACCGCAGCACTAGCCCTGGAGGCATTATCCGAGGCCCTAGCAGCCAAGAGTTAACAACACTGCGGGCCACCGTGGACAGGGACGACGGATACTCGACAAGTTTACCCAAGTCCACCTCATTTAAACCCGCAGGGCAGATAGTCAAATTCCAAGTCCATCCAACGGACCCCAAAGACAGCTTCCGTCGGGACAGCCGAGCCTCGCGATGGACGCCAAGATCGCGAGACTTCTTACGAGAATTGGGACATCTTCGCCTGGCACCCATCGGACATGCCGGGCATCCCACGCAGATTGGCCGAACACAGCCTCAATATACTAAAAGGATATAAACCGGTCAAGCAGACTCTAAGACGGTTTTCAGAGCCCAAACGGCAGGCCATGGGGGAAGAGCTAGCCAAACTACTTGAGGCCAGATTCATCAGAGATATCAAGCATCCGGATTGGCTGGAAAACCTGGTAATGGTACCAAAGAAGGACAAATCATGGCGCCTATGTGTCGACTTTAAAGACCTCAACAAGGCTTGCCCCAAGGATCCCTTTTCCTCCCTCGTGATCGATCAAATCATTGATGCCACAGCAGGACACCACTCATTGTGTTTCTCGACGATATTTCGATACCATCAAATAAAGATGGCAGAGTCCACCAAGCTGCAATGACTTTCATAACGCCATATGGCCCTTCGCTTCAACACTATGCCTTTCGGGCTTAAGAACCGGAGCAACCTACCAACACATGATTCAAACATGCCTGGAAAAGCAAATCGACAAAACAGTGGAGGCATACGTGGATGACGTGGTCATAAAAACAAGACACGCCGAAACCCTAATAGATGACTTGAGGCTTACATTCGACAATCTCGGACATACGACATCAAGATGAACCGGAAAAATCGCTTTTAGGCCCCTCGGAAACTACTCGGCTTCATCGCTTCCAATAGAGAATTGAGCGAATCCGGCAAAAATCCGAAGCTACATCACGAGCTATTATACCAACAGACCTCAAGCACATCCGTAAACTAGCGGATGCATGGCTGCTCTAAGCCGCTTTATCTCGTGTTAGGAGAAAAGGCATTACCTCTTTACCGCCCTTCTTGGTGCACCAAACACTTCGTGGGACGGATGCAGCCGTGGCTGGACCGATGAAATAAAGACCTTATTGGCGGTAATCCAAGATTAACAAGACTATATATTGACGAACCTATGCTTTGTACATAGCTGCAATGCATCAAGTTAAGCGCAGTGCTGCGTAAACGAGAGGAGGACGGATACAAATTACCGCCCAAAAGCGGTTTACTACGTGATCCACGGTCCTAACCCCATGCAAATCCCGATACCCACACTATCAAAAAATAGCATACAGCGGTGTTCATGGCATCCGGAAGCTATGACACTACTTTCAAGAGTGTTCGACACGGTGGCCTCCGGCACAACTCAATGACATAATAAATAACCCGCGATGCTACGGGCCAGATTGCCAAATGGGCCATTGAGCTCCTTCCGCTCGACATAACATACAAACCACGCGGGCCATCAAGTCATAGTATTGGCTGACCGTCACCGAATGGATAAGCGAACTCCCTAAAGAGTACGGGCGATACTCAAACCGGATCATGCACTTCGACGGCTCTAAAATGCTGGCCGGATTGGGGCAGGTGTAGTCCTAACGCCTCCCACCGAGACATGGTCCAAGATCGTCCTCCAAATATTATACACAGACTCCAACAATGCAGCCGAATATGAGGCTCTGTTGCACGGTCTTCGGATGGCAGTCTCTATGGGCATTCAACACCTAGAAGTGTGCGGGGATTCAAACCTCGCAATATCACAAATAAACGGAGATTTTGATGCCAAGGACCCGAAAATGGCGGCCTACCGTAATGCCGTCCTCAAGATGTCAGCTCGGTTTGAGGGGCTCGAATTCCACCATGTGGCTCGAGAAAACAATCAAGCGGTGGATGTCCTCACTCGCATCGGCGCTAAACGCGACCCTGTCCCACCTAACATATTATTGAACGGTTGTTCAAGCCATCAAGTAGTATGGGAAGGAGTCCGTAATACTAGCATGGATCCAATACACCCCTGATTCGAACTATCGGACATAATCGGAGGTTCTACCACCAAATAACGCCTCGGCCCACAAAATCATGGCTGTAATCGCCCGCGGATCGAGCCTTTCTTGGCCTACCTAAATAGCCGGAGCTCCTCAAGACCAAAATGAAGCACGCTGCATGGTCCGCGCTCTAAAGCTTACAAAGCCTACGAAGGGAACTCTACAAGAAAAGCGCCACCGAGTGCTCCAAAGATGCATCTCCAAGAGGAAGGGCGGCAGCTCTTGGCTGAAATCCATGCCGGACTGGGCGGGAACCACGCCGCGGCTCGAGCATTAGTCAGCAAGGCCTTACATACAGGTTTCTACTGGCCGACGGCCCGAGCAAACGCACAGGACCTTGTCCAACTTTGCGTTGGTTGCCAGCTCTTTGCCAATCAGAGTCATATGCCCCCTACCGCTCTCCAAACAATCCCCATAACTTGGCCCTTCGCGGTCTGGGGGCTGGATATGGTCGGACCTCTTAAAGGGGGAAGCCATAAGCAAAAATATTTATTGGTCATGGTGGACAAATCCACCAAATGGATAGAAGCCAAACCAGTCAAAACGGCCGAATCCGGACCATTAATAGACTTCATATCCGGGGTCGTACACCGATACGGTGTCCCTCACAGCATCATCACTGATAATGGTTCAAATTTCATAGCCGACGAAGTGAAAACTTGGTGCGCAAAAATGGACATTAAGCTTGATTACGCTTCCGTCTACCATCCGCAAACAAACGGCAGGTAGAGCGGGCAAATGGTCTCATCATGAGCGGCATCAAACCCAGACTAGTGCGATCCTTGACAGAGTTGGATACACACTGGGTCGAGGAGCTCGACTCCATACTCTGGGGGTTGCGGACCACGCCGAATCGCACCACCGGATATATACCATTTTTTATGGTGTACGGCGCGGAAGCAATATTACCCTGTGATATAATACATGATTCGCCACGCGTACGCATGTACGAAGAGAAGGAAGCCGAGTTAGATCGGCAGGATAACTTGGATGCCCTGGAGGAGGAGTGTGACATTGTAAAGCCCGCTCCGCATTTTATCGCCAGCAGCTCGATGATATCAAAGCAGAGAAGTGCGCCAAAACTTACAATATTGGCGAGCTCGTTCTCGCCTCCGGGAAGAAGAAGGACAAGCTCAAACCCAAGTGGGAAGGTCCCTTCATCATTGACAAAGTTCTCACCGGAGGAGCATACCGCTTATGTAATGCATCCGATAACATACTCGAGCCGAACCCATGGAACGCGGACAGACTCAGGAGATTCTACGCCTAGCGCCGAACTAAGTGTTCGTCTCCTTATCCCCTCCTTTTTAATTATGCTCCCTCCCTTTTCCTTTCTCGACCTTTTTTCCTCTTCACACAAAGTATTTAATACAAATGCGGACTCCGGATCCTTCCGGCTGCACTATGTTGTAAGTAATACACTGGGGCTTCCTATCTGAAGCTAAAATAATTACTCTAATGGTTTTTTTCCCATCACATATGCGTTTGTTTTTTCATATGTGCCTTTTCTTCACCATTATATGCACCGATATGACTTAAGATGTGGCCAAGCTGGGTTGCCTGGCTCTTGTGTTTATGCCCTACGTTCCGTTAATTCGGCTAGGGCATAAGGGGAGCACCTCTGCGATTATTGTTACCGCGGTTCAGCGGATGTGTACCTCGGGCTGGGTGAAGCCAAAAGCTAGCTTCCTTAAGAGAATATTGATTGATGAACAAAAGATGTATTTGTTCATTACAAGCGTCAATCCCGAAGTTTTGTATCCTGCGTCCTTGTTCGCGATGGGACATGTGCATGCATCGCGTGTGTACCCGGGAAAGGAACCCCTAATGGAACTATTCTCCTGGAAGATGTTTCTTACTATCCATGTAATATAACATAATTAGTTGGGTACTTGTATGCATCGAGCACTTATGACCCCTACGCATGGTGTCCACGCATACCCCGGTTACGTATAACCGAGTGGGTATTCGGACACACGGGACTATAGGATCCGGGCTGAAGCAAAAAGGTCCGCCATGACAAATGATCTTAATCCGGCTAGGGACTACTTATGTCCATTGAATTACGATCACTTGGACTGAATATATTCCTCCTCCTTACCATCCAACAGGCTATCTAGCTTACAATCCTGTGGAGAATACTTTGCGTGACGCTACCTGGTCATATACCGGACTCACGGGAATTTCTTGCCCATTTGGCCCCTTGATCCGACTTGACCATATGGTTCGGGTCCAGCTTGGTGTAGCGCGTCTTCACCATAGCCCAGGCTTCTCTTTCACCTTGTCGGCAGGCTGATATCTTCCACAATCGGAAGCGCCACCGTGCTCCTTGAAGCATATCCACAAGCTCTCCCATGACAGTCGACATGAGGCTTGATGGCCACAAGGCCTGAGCAACGCCCAGCATCACCTGCCGAGCTCGCTTGTGTAGTTGTAAGAGGTCTTTTAGTAAATCGCCTGTAGATGAGGGCATCTCCTCCTCAGGGCGACCCGTTAACATTCCTACAAGCACAATCATTTCAATATACTTCATGCGAACTATACTACAGTTCGTCTGAAGGCACTTACCGTAAATGCTGCGTCGAAGCCTTTTGTTCTCCTTCACGAGTCCGCCTTGGTGGCCGGAGATCTTTTAACTCCACGTCCAGCTGGACTTTGGCATCTTGAAGATTGTTCTTCTCCTGCCTAACTTGCGTAAGAATAAGCTGCTTGACCTCAAGCTGCCTTTTGAGATGCGATTCGTCCTCTCTTATGCCCTCCGGATTCACCCCGGATTGTCTGCAGAATTACTACGTTAGACTTGTAATATCAACCATTTACTAAGCTGGTGCATCTTGAACAATTGCGACAAGCATTGCAGGATGAGGGCTTTTGGGATTCCTCTAACTTGGCAGCTGCGGCCTCAGCTCGGCCTTGCACTCCTCCGACTCTCGAGACAATTGCTCATTCTTATCTACAAGGACACTGTGCATAAATTGATCCTTAAAACAGTTGTTCCAACCGTTTCAAGTCTCGAGAGCTCTGCTACACATGCTTATCAAATTTTCTTACCCGTATATCTTTGGTATCTTTGGTCCGTCGCTAAGGCAAGCCCGCCTTGAAGCTTCGGATGTATCGTCTCCCGAATTGAGGCGTTAAATGCCTATTCGGAAAAAGATGTTGTTCAATGCGGCCCGTCGGCGCCGGTGATTCATGGCGCTCTCTACTTGAATTCGTGGCGAGAGCATATCCGCATTCTCTGTTGGAGAACTATGCGGCATCGGCCCGCTCCGCCTCCGCTCTGAAGCGGTTTTGGAATCCGGTGGTGGAAGCGTGGTTAGCGAGATCCCGGATATAGTCGGCTGCTCCTCTTCTGCCGGACACAAAGGGTGTTTTCATACTTCAAAATACCATAATCACAGCACAAGTTTTTGCCTTACCTCAGAGCGGCGAGTCGACCCTTACCGCCTTCCTCTTGAGCCTGCCGATCACGGATGCCCTTGGCAGCGAGTCCCTAGGGGCTCCATTGCCTTCGACCGTCATCTCTGCAAAACCACGACACTTCAAGGGTAAGGCATGACATCTGAAGGATTCCTCTTGGAGATAGGGTTTTTCGACTTGGCTTCTGGCGGCGTAGGAAGTGGTCCGGGATAGTCGGAAGTAATGGCCACTAAGGCGCCATTGTAGCTCGCTTGATAAAATATCCCGTTGACAAGCTCCACGGTAATATCTGGATCTTCTTTGAGACCTGGATCTAGGGCCCTTCCGGGGTCCTCTAGCTGCGGGGAGGGGCTGGACATTCCTTCTACGACCCTCCTTAGTTCCTGCTCGGGAATATCGAGGCAGATGATCTTAGCGAAGAACGCCACAATAAGTGACGTGGGGAAAGGAATGACAACTTACCCAGTTTGGGGGGTTGTACATGGAGAATCCATCTCGCGGTTTGATGTGAAGAATTCCTCCTCTTCCCTTTGTATCGTCGGACAATATCCTTGCGGGCGGTGGCGAGTCCGGACCCTTACGGCCTGGCGGGTGGCATCATCTTCCCGTTGAAGTGCCACATAGGCTTCCCTCGATATTGAAGCGGTTGCACTCCCCGTATTATGCATATTGCCATAACCTCGACTATCGTCAGTCCGGATTTGGCCAGTAACTTTATCCTGCTCATCAGGTAATATGTTTCCCTGGTATCCTCCTCTTGGGGGCCTCGGGGGCGCCATCTTAGACGTGCCCTCGGCGGGGCGTTACTGAACTGGAGGAGATCTGTCCGGACTGGATCCGGAAGGGGAACGTCATCAATGTAGAACCACTCTGAAGGCCAGTTCTCTGGTGCCTTCTTGGGAGTGTCGGATAGGTATCCGGTCTCGGCAATGCGCCATACTTCGGCCCCGCCCACCTGACATAGGGATTCTCCCTGGTTGTGGGGGACAAGGTAGAACAGCTTCTTCCATAACCCGAAGTGAGGCTCGCAGCCTAAAAATAGCTCGCTAAGGGCAACGTACCCTGCTATATGTAGTATAGAGGCAGGGGTAAAGTTGTGTAATTGGAGGCCGTAGAACTCCAAGAGCCCGCGAAGGAATGGGTGGATAGGAAACTCGACGCCCCTTAGCAGATGCGGGATGAGGCATATTCGCTCCTCTGGAGATGGATTGGGAGATCTCTCCGCTTGCTCCCCGCCATTATAGGTGGCTATTCCGGCTCGGACGGGGACCATGAATGCTGGTGGGAGAAACCCTTGGGTTTGTAACTCAATCAAACGGCTATGGGGAACTGAACACTCTTCCCTCCCCGGCTTGGGCGAGGAGAAGCGGCGAGAGGAGTTGCGACGACCGGCCATGTTGGAATGGTTTTTCCGGAGCGCTCTGTTCGATGCTTGCTCGAAGGGGAAGAGTGAGTCTTGGATCTGAGAATTCCCGTCTCTTCAAATAGGCGGTCAGCCCAAAGGATTGAGGGTGTCAAATGCGAAAAATACCTCGGCTCCTCGCATTCGCTCGACACGTGGAGATGGTCATTATTGAGGCACTGAAGCCAAGGAATACAACATTGATGGAGATCCAGACACTATTCATCATAACAGGTACTTTGGAGTATTCAGAGATGGAACCCGCCCTGCAATGCCGAAGACAAGACTGCGTGCCGGACTCATCGTCATTGAAGCCTGGTTCAGGGGCTACTGAGGGAGTCCTGGATTAGGGGGTATCCGAACATCCGGACTATATACATCGTCCGGACTATTGAAGCGTGAAGATATAAGACTCAAGACTTCGTCCCGTGTCCGGATGGAACTCTCCTTGGCGTGGAAGGCAAGCTTGGCGATCCGGATATTGTCTTTCCTTCCTTGTAACCGACTCCATCTAAACCCTAGCCCTCTCAGGTGTCTATATAAACCGGAGAGGTTGGTCCTCAGAAGGCCGATCACAATTACAATCATACCATCATAGGCTAGCTTCTAGGGTTTAGCCTCTACGATCTCGTGGTAGATCTACTCTTGTACTACCCATATCTTCAATATTAATCAAGCAGGAAGTAGGGTTTTACCTCCATCGAGAGGGCCTGAACCTGGGTAAACATTGTGTCCCTTGCTTCCTGTTACCATCAGTCTAAGGCGCACAGATCGGGACCCCCTACCCGAGATCCGCCTGTTTTGACACCGACACCGGGGCCCGTCTAGGAGGTGGAGCATGGTCTTGATGGGGTCCACGCGCCGCCACTACAGGTGGCGCGCGGTCTTGTCGAGGTGGCACGAGGAGCGCAGAAGCAGCTTCTCATGGGCGTGGGACTTCTTGGTAGCTTCTCTCTTCCTGTGCGGGCGCCAGACGTGATGGTCGCGCCGGGGAGCCGCACACCTTGGTGTCAGGGCGCCGTCTTGGGACAGAGGTGGCGGAGGTGCTCCATGAGCTACGTCGCCCGTAGCTGGCGGAGGGCGAGGTAGTGAGAGGGACGGCGCAGGGGAATCCCTTGCGGCATGGACAAGCTCGGCGATGCGGTCGAGCCAGTCCTCGTAGAGGTCGTCGACCAGGCGGTAGCGCAGTAGCTCGTGCGCCATGAGGAGCGCGGCCCGTGCGTCCATGGGAGCGCGACGAGCATGGGACGACAAACCAGCCGGGGTCAGCGCCTGTAGCTCAGTGGATAGACCGTCCGTTTCCTAAGACGAAGGCCGTAGGTTCGACCCCTACCTCGCGCGCCAAATGTCGGATCACGGGTTCGAGTAAAATCCTTAAGGTTCGAACTCTAGGGTGCGCGCGAAGTTCTTTCCCTCCTACCAATTCGCGTCCTAACTAGCTAAGATGTCAAGAACGAGCTCGACGAACTCATAATAAAAAAAGACACGAGATTTATACTGGTTCGGGCCACCGTTGTGGTGTAATACCCTACTCCAGTGTGGTGGTGGTGGATTGCCTCTTGGGCTTATGATGAACAATACAAGGGAAAGAACAGCCTCCTGAGGTTGAGGTCTTCTTGTGCTGGGTGTGTGGCTAAGGATCAGGCAAAATGCCACTGGATCAGATGCCTCTACTGTGGTGGCTAGTTCTACTTATATAGGCCCTGGTCCTATTCCCAAATATTGAGAGGGAAGGGAGCCAACAACGGCCAATTTGAAAGGGGACAGCTAGTACAGCTTATCCTGACAAAAGCGGTCTTCACCTGCAAAAGGCAGTGGTGGTGACGCCGCCTTGGGCTCCATGGTGACCTCCATCTTGCCGTCCTGCTGGTCTTGGTCTCGTTGCACCGATATGGAAACCTTTGCTTGATGCCTCGGTACTCTGCGCCTGCGCTTGCCTCCTTAGCACCAAAGAGGAAACAAGGACACTGCGCGCGCTGGCGCCTGCTTGGCGCCCACCTGATTTTGATCATCATGGCTCATTTCACGAGAACCTCGCGAGGTTTGCCCTGCGTTGATCTCTCCGCTCCACGCGAGGCAACCTGGTGAGGCTGCTCCCGAGGAGGTCTTCTGTCGTCCGCCTCGCGGGGCTTGGCCCCTCGCGAGGGTCTTGAATGCCTCGTTGGTGAAGATGGGCCATAGAGGCCTGCTAGCACAGCCACGCCGTGGGTCGCAGGCAGGCAAGTCTGGGGACCCCCGTTCCCAGAACGCCGACAGTAGCCCCCGGGCCCAAGGCGCGCTCGGGCTTGGCTTCGAGGCGAAGCCAAAGGTCAAGTACGGAGCACTGCGGGGCCCAAAAGTTGTGGCCTTGGTCGACGTGTGGCGGTTGATTGGACGTGGGCTTCTCCGCTTCCCCATGCTGCCTCAGCAACTGCCCGGCGTGACAAGTCCCTATGACCTGCAAGGGGAAAACCATCATTACCTGTGATCGTGGGAGGCACTGGTTGGCCTTCTCCTGCTTTAAATGAGGAAGGGGCGGAGTCCCCGTCGCCCATCTCTCCTTAGTTCAGTTGCTTCTTCCTTCTTGCCCCATCACTAGTAACAATTCCCGTGGCGCCAATCCGGAGGTTCTTTGCGGAGGAGATAGGAAAGGCTCCCCGCGACGAGCCGGGGTTGCTTCCACCGAAGAAGAGGTCGGTTCACCGCCACGACGCAGCGGTGATGCTGGTGGTGACGAGGCCTTGGTGGGAGCGGCCTTCTCCCGGGTATCCGCTGCCCCTGTACGCCCAAGCCGGGGGCTCAGGAGGAAGGAACAATGGGCGTCGACGCGCACACCGCGGCCAAGGTCGACGTGTCGTGGTGACACGCGCCGTCGCTCCTGGAGTCCATGCGGCGGACTCCTCGCGCGAGCTCGTGCTGTGGGCGGCGATGCCCCCAAGCTCTTGGATCCGCTTCCCACGGTTCTTCTCTGATGTGATGCCACCGATGGGATCCCTCGAGCTTTGGTTGCAGCACGCTGACTGCGACGCTCCGGCGACCATAGCAGAGGTTGAAGTGGTCTCCCCCGGCAAGATCTTCATGACCCGCGGCTGGGGCGAGGTCGCGCGGGTTTGCCGTGCGGAGGGCGCCCTCGCGATCCACTTCGAGTATGATGGCGCTTCCACGCTGTCCTTCAAGGTCTTCGGCGCGGAGGGCCGCCGCTTGGAGTGTTGCCCTGGAGGGGAGCGCCAAAACGATGCACGCTCCGCTCGCGGCTACTCCAGTTGCGGCGACTCTTGGGGGTCCAGCGGTTCTCCCGAGCTCTACGAGACTCCGGAGACGAGCAACGACAGCTACGTGCCCCCGAGCTCTCACCGGGCTCGGAGCAGGGCTTCGGCTTCCAGCCGCCGCCGCCGCTGATCTGGATGGGGTTGGTGCTACCTCTTGAGCACTGCGTTGGTTTTCCCTTGAAGAGGTAAGGGTGATGTAGCAAAGTAGCATAAGTATTTCCCTCAGTTTTTGAGAACCAAGGTATCAATCCAGTAGGAGGCTACGCGCGAGTCCCTCGCACCTACACAAAACAAATGAATCCTCACATCCAACGCGATAAGGGGTTGTCAATCCCTTCACGGTCACTTACGAGAGTGAGATCTGATAGGATAATATTTTTGGTATTTTTGTGACAAAGATGCAAAGTAAAATAAAAACAAATTAAAAAGCAAAGGAAATAACTAAGTGTTGGAAGATTAATATCATGAAGATAGACCAGGGGCCATAGGTTTCACTAGTGGCTTCTCTCAAGAGCATAAGTATTTTACGGTGGGTGAACGAATTACTGTTGAGCAATTGACAAAATTGAGCATAATTATGAGAATATCTAGGTATGATCATGTATATAGGCATCACGTCCGAGACAAGTAGACCGACTCCTGCTGCATCTACTACTATTACTCCACTCATCGACCGCTATCCGGCATGCATCTAGAGTATTAAGTTCATGAAAAGCAGAGTAACGCATGTAAGCAAGATGACATGATGTAGAGGATAAATTCATGCAATATGATAAAACCCCATCTTGTTATCCTCGATGGCAACAATACAATATGTGCCTTGCTGCCCCTCATCCTTTGGGAAAGGACACGCAAGATTGAACCCAAAGCTAAGCACTTCTCCCATTGCAAGAAAGATCAATCTAGTAGGCCAAACCAAACTGATAATTGAAGAGACTTGCAAAGATAACCAATCATACATAAAAGAATTCAGAGAAGATTCAAATATTGTTCATAGATAATCTTGATCATAAACCCACAATTCATCGGTCTCAACAAACACACCGCAAAAAGAAGATTACATCGAATAGATCTCCACGAGAGAGGGGGAGAACATTGTCTTGAGATCCAAAAAGAGAGAAGAAGCCATCTAGCTACTAACTATGGACCCGAAGGTCTGAAGTAAACTACTCACACTTCATCGGAGAGGTTATGGTGTTGATGTAGAAGCCCTCCGTGATGGATGCCTCCTCCGGCGGAGCTCCGGAACAGGCCCCAAGATGGGATCTCGTGGGTACAGAAGGTTGCGGCGGTGGAATTAGGTTTTTGGCTCCGTCTCTGATCGTTTGGGGCTACGTAGGTATATATAGGAGGAAGGAGTACGTCGGTGGAGCAACAGGGCCCCACGAGGGTGGAGGGCGCGCCCTGGGGGGGGGGGGTGGGCGCGCCCCTACCTCGTGGCCTCCTCTTTTGTTTCTTAACGTAGGGTCCAAGTCTCCCGAATCATAATCTTCCTAAAAATCACGTTCCCGAAGGTTTCATTCCGTTTGGACTCCGTTTGATATTCCTTTTTTACGGAACTCTGAAATAGGCAAAAAACAACAATTCTAGGTTGGGCCTCCGGTTAATAGGTTAGTCCCAAAAATAATATAAAAGTGAATAATAAAGCCCGATAATGCCCAAAATAGTAGAAAATATAGCATGGAGCAATCAAAAATTATAGATACGTTGGAGACGTATCAAGCATCCCCAAGCTTAATTCCTGCTCGTCCTCGAGTAGGTAAATGATAAAAAAAGATAATTTTTGATGCGGAGTGCTACTTGGCATAATTTCAATGTAATTATTCTTAATTGTGGTATGAATATTCAGATTCGAAAGATTCAAGATAAAAGTTCATATTGACATAAAAATAATAATACTTCAAGCATACTAACTAAGCAATTATGTCTTCTCAAAATAACATGGCCAAAGAAAGTTCATCCCTACAAAATCATATAGTTTAGTCATGCTCCATTTTCGTCACACAAGAATGCTCTCATCATGCACAACCCCGATGACAAGCCAAGCAATTGTTTCATACTTTAGTAATCTCAAACCTATAAACTTTCACGCAATATATGAGCTCGAGCCATTGACATAGCACTATGGGTGGAATAGAATATGATGATGGGGGTTATGTGGAGAAAAAAAAAAGGAGAAAGTCTCACATCAACGAGGCTAATCAATGAGCTATGGAGATGCCCATCAATTGATGTTAATGCAAGGAGTAGGGATTGCCATGCAACGGATGCACTAGAGCTATAAACGTATGAAAGCTCAACAAAAGAAACTAAGTGGGTGTGCATCCAACTTGCTTGCTCACGAAGACCTAGGGCACTTGAGGAGGCCCGTTGTAGGAATATACAAGCCAAGTTCTATAATGAAAAATTGCCACTAGTATATGAAAGTGACAAAACAAGAGACTCTCTATCATGAAGATTATGGTGCTACTTTGAAGCACAAGTGTGGCAAAGGATAGTAGCATTGTCCCTTCTCTCTTTTTCTCTCATTTTTTTTGGGCCTTCTTTTTTTATATGGCCTTTATCTCTCTCTTTTTTTATTCCCGGCTTGGGACAATGCTCTAGAAAATGATGATCATCACACTTCTATTTATTTACAACTCAATGGTTACAACTCGATACTAGAACAAAGTATGACTCTAAATGAATGCCTCCGGCGGTATACCGGGATGTGCAATGAACCAAGAGTGACATGTATGAAAGAATTATGAACAGTGGCTTTGCCACAAATACTATGTCAACTACATGATCATGCTAGCAATATGACAATGATGAATGTGTCATGATAAACGGAATGGTGGAAAGTTGCATGGCAATATATCTCGGAATGGCTATGGAAATGCCATAATAGGTAGGTATGGTGGATGTTTTGAGGAAGATATAAGGAGGTTTATGTGTGAAAGAGAATATCATATCACGGGGTTTGGATGCACCGGCGAAGTTTGCACCAACTCTCAATGTGAGAAAGGGCAATGCACGGTACTGAAGAGGCTAGCAATGATGGAAGGGTGAGAGTGTGTATAATCCATGGACTCAACATTAGTCATAAAGAACTCACATACTTATTGCAAAAATCTACAAGTCATCAAAAACCAAGCACTACGCGCATGCTCCTAGGGGGATAGATTGGTAGGAAAAGACCATCGCTCGTCCCCGACCGCCACTCATAAGGAGGGCAATCAAAGAACACCTCATGTTTAAAATTTGTTACATAACATTTACCATACGTGCATGCTACGGGACTTGCAAACTTCAACACTGTAACACCCCAAAAATTTAACCATGTTGTGTTTGTTAAAATTTTGCCAGGAACTTAAAATTTTCATTTTTCTGGATTTATTTTTGATCTCAGAACCTCCCTTTCCTTCTAAGTTGTGGAGTTTTCACCCCAAGTGAAAACTTTCCAATTATTATTGGACTTGTTTACCCCCTCAAATAAAACAATTTTTTATCAGTGGGATTATTTATATAATTATTTTTCCCTGAGTTTTATTTCTCTAAAATGGTTTTTCATAAGTTTTAGGGTTCCATTTGCACTGCAACCCTTTGATAAATTCATTTAAAAATCCCACCAAAATTTGGGGATGACATATGATGTCCCTAAAACACTTTTATGCAAAAATATTCCTTAGTCATTTGGAGATTTTGAGTTTTACCACAAGTTTTTAAATCTGGTCTAGTTGCACTTTTGCACTACAACCTATTTAAATATTTCTTTAAAACTTCCACCAAAATTAGGGGATGTCAGTAGGAGTATATTATTCATCTTAATGCAAAACCCATTGATGTTATTTGAAAATTTTGAGTAAATCATCCTCATCTTCATTCTGGTTCAACTTGGTGATTTGTACTGCAACCATATTTTTGCTTGCCCTTTTCCCCTTGATTCTTTCTCCTGCTTGTAGACCACCCTACCAAACCCTTAAGTCCAAGAGAATGGACCCATTGGAGTATGTTTAGTCCATGCAATGATGCCATTTACCTTCTGTCCAGAACTGAAGATTTGCAAAACTTGCACTAGCAAGTTTCTGGTTTTGCCCAAATGACCTTGCCATCCTCACCTACATCTAAAGAGACTCCAATCTGGAAAGTTTGGCCACCCCAAGAAATGCCTAAGTGCCCTTGGCATTTTGTCAAACACCTTATGGGCATGATCAGTTTTGGCATAGTTTATGGTTTGTACAATGGACCTACTTGCTTTGCCTAACCACCATGTCCACTAAGCCTCTAGACTACCCTAACCTATTCCTGTTAAACCCCAGCTCCACCCTAGCCTCCTAGCAAGCCCTGGCATTTTGCCGAACACCTGGTGGGTGTGCTCTGGGCGCGGCCAGAGCGCGTGTTTTGCACGTGCGTGCGCACGAGTCGCCGCGTCCCGCTGCCGCCTCCCCCGCGCCCGTTCTGGCCCCTCCCCTCTCCTAGTCAATGCACCCGACTCCTCGCTCGCCGCAGGGCCGCCTGACCCCCTCCTGGCGCCCTACAGCGCCGCCACCGCAAGCCGCCACCGCCGCCTCGACAACCTCTGCCCTGGTCGGCGCCGCCCGAGCCACGCCAACGCGCCAACTCGCTCGTGGAACAACCCGAGCTCATCCACTAGCTCGTCAGCTAGCGCCCGTCGCCGCCACGTCGCCCTGTCCACTATAGAATGGTGGTCGCCGACGATCCTATCCACGGCCACCGCGAACCGACCTAGCCGCACTATAAGTAGGGGCCCCCGAGCTCGTCCAGCCACTCAGACAGCCTCAGGCCACCCCCATAGCACCCCCACAGCCAGTAATCGTCGGGGGGAAACCGTCTTCCCCGACTCCGGCCGGTTCAGCCGCCGCCACGTCCCAGCCCCGTTCATCGCAACCAGGCCCCCCTGCCCGTCCGACGCCACCACCCGACTCCCCTGGCCCGTGCGGAGCTGCCCAGCCTCTCAATCGTGATCGGGAACCACCGTAGAACACAACCCCAAACCGACCCAAAGCCTCCTCCGCCGCGGAGCTCGCCGCCGGCGACTTCCTCCACCCCCGCCGACCCAGCAACCACGGGGAGGTCCGCCCTGAGCTGGCGGATCCATCCCTGCCCTCGGATGCCCTCGAGGAACCGTCGTTCGCCGGCGAAGATCGCCGGAGCTCCGCCTCCGTTCGGCCAAAGGAGAGGGAAGGCGGGGGAGACCGGTCAAACCTGTCCAGTGGGCCCCCGGACCCACTGTCAGTGACCACGGGCCGGTCCACGCTGGCTAAGTGGAAGCGTAAAAGCAAAGTACGCCTTCGACGTGTTTAGTTTTCAAAACATTTTTTTTCTGTTTTATTTTAAAAACAGAATTTGACCAAAACTTTAACTGGCTATATATTTTAAAATAAAACTCCAAATGAGTTGATTCTTTTTCCTACCTTTCTCAAATTTAGTCTAGTTTATTTTAAGATTTATTTGAAAAAAATTCAGACAACTTTTTATACTGTTTTGAAACTATGTTTTAATTTGAATAATTTCAAAAATAGGTTTTTGAAGAAGTCAACTTTCAAAAGGCACACCCCACTTGCATACTCTTGAAAGCAAGCATTCTGAACCCTGGCATAATATTTTTTTGTGTGTTGGTTAATACGATTATAACACCACCTTAATACGGAGAACTTCGTTATTTTATGTGGTAATCGATCATTTGCATGAATGCATATTGGAAACTTCTTTCTTTGTTGGAAGTGGATATACTTGTGATGGTAATCGTCCTCGTATGCCTTGCATGCATGCGGAAAGAAATCCGGAAAGCCTTTGCCTTGGGTAGGCTTGAGCTTGTCTCGGTCTTCGTCGGGACGGTTATGTCGGTATGGCATAGTAAGGTATAATGAGTGGTGATTCTGTTGGTTGAAATATTTTTGTTATACATATCATGCAGGAATTTTAAACCTTACGAGTCGATAGTAGATCGAGTCTTGTTCGATAACCCCATGCTTGTTTCATACTACCACTTGTCCTGCCGCGGGTAAGTGCAGTTCGATAAGTTGTCAACCCCTTCCTAGCACACACCGCATGAGAGGCCATGGTGGAAGATACCGGATGCATCCGGTAGGCACGCCACCTGATGCAGGGGCATGGGTGTTCGGTCAGGACCGAGAGGGGCACCCTTAGAGCGCGTGATATAAATTTGATCCCATGCTACGCGAGGTTGTAGCCTCCCACTTAGAGTTTTGCTTGACAGTGTAGTGGGTGATTCGGACACCGGTAAGTTAAGTTGGTGTGTGCAAGTCGGTGTGTTTTCAATTAAAAGACCGTGAGCGGAATTAGTCGATGGTGAAGGAATCCGTTACTCGTGGGTAAAGAGTACACCTCTGCAGAGATTAAATCTATTGAATAGCCGTGTCCATGTTTAAGGACTACGATGCAGGATGGGTCAAGTGTCGGTCTTAGTGTCGGTCTTGAAGGAGAAGCTGTTAAACGAACATGGATCATGACTTGTGACTTGTGATGATTATGGCGATTATTATTATGGACTAACCCTTATATTGTTTGAATTATTGAATATCCACAGGGGCGGTTCTACCTCCCGGATATTCAACGTGATTATTTCCTTATAATCCCTTTATGTGGTGTCATTTGAGATGCCCAAGCTGTGGCATGCTTGTTATTTCTATTATTTATAAGCCCTTTATGTGGTGTCGTTGAGGCGCCTTGATTGTAACCTGCTTGTTAATTATTTACTTTATAAGCCCTTTTGTGGTGTCGCTCGGGCCTTGACCGTAACATGCTGTTATTTATTTACTTTATAAGCCCTTTATGCGGTGTCGCTCGGGCGCCCGATTGAGGCATGCTCGTTATTTACTATCCTTCGGCGTCGCTTGGACACCGATCGGTGCATCTTATTACTACTCTGTTATCTCATATTCATGTTGCATATAAATAACCTGCTTGCATGCATCAAGCATTTTATTTTATGACTAACGTTATGATCATAGAACATTTGAGCATGATTAGCATTTGTTATATTATACCCGTGTTCATAATGTTTTGCGAGTACATTCAAAGTACTCAGCGGCTTGTCCACAGCTATTGTCTTGGCCAGATTTCTTGCATGGAGAGGGCGGCGTGATGACAGCCCGGAACATAAGCAATGGTGATAGCAGCCTCGCGAAGATAGGAGCTAACCTGGTCACTGTTCTGTGGGAAATGGAGTCCCATAGGCGCTAATGATCCACAAACGCGTTAGCCATCAACCACTAGAAACCATTTGTTGTACTCATAGGCGAGAATGGTCTTGTACTACATATTTTGCATTTGCTTGGAATTTACGTATCAAGTTGGTGCCTCATCAGCTAACGATAATCACAGGGCTGATGAGCACAAGGGCCAGTTTCTGGAAAATAATATCCCGGAAATCCGGTCCTCACAAACTTGGTATCAGAGCCAGGCTGACCATTGGCTAATCCTATCTTAGACAGGTCAAAAAATCTAGGAAAACCAGACCACCAGACCATAACCTAACCTCGGCCAAGCTTCTCGCGCAAGATAGCCACACAGACCCCGACACCTTTGGCAGTCGGTGCCCAACCTATCAGCCTAGCCTGTCGATCACGCGCCAGTGACCGACCCCTAAATTGTCTCATTCGCAAGCATGCGAAGGAAGACTCCGTCCCCTTTTTCTATAAAAAGGGCACGCTAGCCTCAACCCAGCATAACACAGCCTTTGCCCAAACCAAGCTAAAATGCCAGGACCCATTGTTCACAATGAGACCACGTCAACCAACCTTGGAGGTTTTGTGACCGTGCTAGCAAACCTCACCCGCCGTGCCTTCGTGTTAGAAGAACCCCCAGAATATGTGGTGTACCAAGGACCCATGAGCGGTGAGAGCGGTCAATTCTGGGCCACCGTGCACATTTATTGTAGGGGTCTACCGCCAGAACACCCCTACAGGTTCACCGGAAGGACAACTTCCTTTGAGCCACAAGCCATCCAACTAGCTGCTCGAGAGGCTGTAGTTCAACTCCGGCACTTGTCGCCCAGAGTTAACTGTCGCTCGTTCTACTACTACCCCAGCCGTGACGGGTATAGTAGGCCACCCCAGGTTGCCAACGGAGATCACGAGACGGATCATGCATTGTTGCATCTGGTGCGCTATGTAAGTACGCTAGAGGATTTGTTCGATCAAATCACCCTTGATCTGATCGCTGCTCGTGGAGAACTGATACGCCTAGCCTCGGCAAGAGGAGAAGATGAGCCAAACACCGACAACCCAGTCGTGTTGTTCGGACAACCGATCGAGTCCGTGAGGTCTGCCCCAGTCATCGACCGAAATACCTTGATGACCCCAGAAGTGCTTCGTCGCCTTTTGGGAACGCGCTCCAACGGGATTGTGGCCAACAATCCCCGAGATGGTCATCATCTCTACCCTGACCCTGCAGTCCCTCAACCCCCTCCAGCTAATCCCGACGGTGAAAACTGTGGAGAAGCCTCGACATCCACAAGGCAAGCCCGCTTAGATATTAACGAGGTAGACTGAGTCACTCGAGTAGTACCGAGTCTTAGTATGTCCTCGCCTTGTAACTGTGTGATCCTGTATCACCGTAATTAAATGTTGTTTGCTTGTGCGCCCCTATTTTTAATAGTAGCCATGCATGAGTATGTTGGTGTACGGTTGCATTTTTTTATCCCAAGCGTAGCTACCAAAAACAAACCTCGGCGACACAAAAATTTGTGCTATGAGTAGTTTACCACAGACCTACGGGTCCATAGTTATTAGCTAGATGGCTTCTTCTCCCTTTTTGGATCTCAATACAATGTTCTCCCCCTCTCTTGTGGAGATCTATGCGATGTAAACTCTTTTTGCAGTGTGTTTGTCAAGATCCGATGAATTGTGGGTTTATGATCAAGTTTATCTATGAATAATATTTGAATCTTCTCTGAATTATTTTATGTATGATTAAGTTGTCTTTGCAAGTCTCTTCGAATTATCAGTTTAGTTTGGCCTACTAGATTGGTCTTTCTTGCCATGGGAGAAGTGCTTAGCTTTGGGTTCAATCTTGCGGTGTCCTTATCCAGTGACAGAAAGGGTTGCAAGGCACGTATTGTATTGTTGCCATCGAGGATAACAAGATGGGGTTTATATCATATTGCATGAGTTTATCCCTCTACATCATGTCATCTTGTAATCGTTACTCTGTTCTTATGAACTTAATACTCTAGATGCATGCTGGATAGCGGTCGATGTGTGGAGTAATAGTAATAGATGCAGGCAGGAGTTGGTCTACTTGTTATGGACGTGATGCCTATATAGATGATCATGCCTAGATAATCTCATAACTATGCGCTTTTCTATCAATTGCTCGACAGTAATTTGTTCACCCACCGTAATACTTATGCTATCTTGAGAGAAGCCACTAGTGAAACCTATGACCCCCGGGTCTATCTCTTATCATATTTGCTCCCAATCTACTTTTATTTGCATCTTTACTTTTTGCATCTATATTATAAAATACCAAAAATATATTTATCTTATCATACTATCTTTATGAGATCTCACTTTACATGAAGTGGCCGTGAAGGATTGACAACCCCTTTATTGCGTTGGTTGCGAGTTCTCGGTTGTTTGTGTAGGTGCAGGACTTTTGAGAAGCCTCCTCTTTGGATTGATACCTTGGTTCTCAAAAACTGAGGGAAATACTTACGCTACACTTGCTGCATCACCCTCTCCTCTTCGAGGAAAACCAACGCAAGCTCAAGACATAGCATATGTCCTGTTCATGCTCAGTCTCACCTTTCCAACCTCGTGACGGCTTGTTGCTCTACGCTGACAGGTCCCGGTCCATAGGCAGGCTGCAGCCGTCGCTGGTATGCCAGAAGAGCTCCTGAGATGCGGCCTTGTTGAGCCCTGGGACGTCGATGCAGACGTGCAGCCCGGCATCCGCGCCTGGATGTGGAGCTGCGCGTGGTGAGCAGCGGCCGCCACGCATGGTCCTTGCGTCTTGCAGTTCCTGAGTGGTCCTAGTGATTAACTCCTGAGCGGTGGGCGCTCCTCGCCCTGTGTTGTCCTGAGGGAAACGTCTCGTGAAGCACGCCTCCAAGTGGTGCCCAAGCGCCTCCCTCGTGATGTCGACAAAGTCTGAGGCCCTCCAGAAGAGAGCCCCCGAGCCCTATCCGGGGAGGGCACTGGGTGCGCCTTCCTATGCGATGGAGGGAGGCGCCCCTGGCGCAGGCGCTGATCCTGACGAGGCACCGCTTGCCTGAGACCCCGCGTGGTGCTGCTACTTCTTCTTCTTGGGGATGGTCTCAGGAAGGCGCTCGCCCTTGCTGTCGGGGTCGTCGATTGCTGCGGCTTGGAAGGCACGCTCGAGGGAGCACACCGTATCTCTTTCCTCACACGGGACCGTGATGATTCCGCCACTTCCTGGCATCTTGAGGACATTGTAGCCGTGGTGAGTCACCGCCATGAACTTGGCCAGGGCTAGGTACCCGAGGATGGCATTGTATGGCAGGTGGATGTGGGCGACGTCGAAGTCGATGAGCTCGGTGCGGTAGTTCTTGCATTCTCCGAAGGTGATAGGGAGGTGGACCTGCCCTATCGGTGTGGTGGAACCGTCGGTCACTCCTAAGAAAGCCTTGGTAGGCTGAAGCTGGTCATCGGCACTTGGAGGTTGTCGAATGTGTTGACGGACAAGACGTTGAGCCCTTCGCCGCCGTCGATGAGGGTCTTGGTAACTTGCACGTTGCTGATGACTGGTGAGAAAAGCGTTGGGAGCGGTAGCTGCACATTTGAGCTGATTTGCTGAACTAAAGGTGATGGCACACTTGGACCACCTGAGCGGGCGTGTGGCCTCGAGCTTGGGGAGGACTGCATTCACTTCACGAGCAAACTGTTTGAAGATACGCTGCAAGGCTGGGGCTTGAGCTCCGCCCAAGATGCAAGCGATAGCGCGCGGCTCCTGGAAGCCCCCAGCCCCCTCATCTTGATGGTGGTCGTCATTCCTTCTTGGTGGTGTCGGCAGCGGAGGAAGGCCAGTGTTGCCCTGAGGATGGTCCTCACGAGGCTGGTCCCTCCAGGCGCCCTCGCGAGGCTGATCCTGCCAGCGGTCCTCATGAGGCCGGTCGCGCCACTCTTGGCGCGGGCCACGGTCGTCCCAGCGTCCTCCACCACGTCCTCCTCCTCGGCCATAGCCCCGGCCGTTGCGCTTGGGGCGTTGCCCGAAGCGCCCTTCTCGAATGGCTCTGAGCTCTCGACAGTCGCTGGTGTTGTGGGTATGCAGGTTGTGGAAGGCGCAGAACGGTCGGCTGCTCTTGGATGACTCGGGCTAATCTCTGCCGCGCTTGGTGTCTGGTTCCGCCGCGAGCACGGCTGCTCCCTTGCGCTTTACGTCCTTGGCCTTGGCTTTCTTCTCCTCCGTGTCCATAGCTGGAAGCTCGAGGAGGGAGAGGCGCCCCTCCTCAACTCTTTTGCACTTGGTCACCAGGTTGAACAGCTCCAGGAAAGTGCACAGCTCCTTGTGGATAGCGAGCTCTTCCTTCATCTTGACGTCGCGGACGCCATTAGAAAACGCGGAGATCATGGCCTTGTCCGTCACCTTGGGGATCTTGAGGCGAATGTTGTTGAAGCGTTGGATGCATTTCTGGAGGGTCTCTCCCAGTTCTAGCCTGAAGCGGCGCAGGTCTCCCGCAGCCGGTAGGCGGTCGCGAGTGCCCTGGAAGTTGGCGACGAAGCGGTCGCGCATCTCATCCCAGGAGGAGATCGAGCACGGTGGCAGGTTCAGGAGCCAGGAGCAGGCACCACCCTTGAGAGCCATGGGAAACCAATTCACCATGACCTTATCGTCGCCGTTGGCTGCTTCGATGCTCAGCTCGTAGAGCTGCAAGAACTCCGCGGGGTCAGGGGTACCATCATAGCGTGGAGGCACATCCAGCTTGAACTTGCCCGGTCAGGTGACGCTACGCAGCTCGGGGGTGAAGGCGTGGTAGGTGGCTCTGGTCACCGGGGCCCGTCTTGGAGGTGGAGCTTGGTCTTGATGGGGTCCGGCGCCGCCACCGTAGGTGGCGCGCGGTCTTGTTGAGGCGGCGCGAGGAGTGCAGGAGCAGCTTCTCGTGGGCGTGCGACTTCTTGGCAGCTTCTCTCTTCCTGTGCGGGCGTCGGACGCGGTGGGTCGCGCCGCGGATCCGCACGCCTTGGTGCCAGGGCGCCGTCTTGGGGAAGAGGTAGCAGAGGTGGCAGAGGTGCTCCGTGAGCTACGTCGCCCGTAGCTGTCAGAGGGTGAGGCAGTGAGAGGGACGGCGCAGGGGAGCCCCCTGCGGCGCGGACAAGCTCGGCGATGCGGTCGAGCCAGTCCTCGTAGAGGTCATCGACCGGGCGGTAGCGCAGGAGCTCGTGCGCCATGAGAAGCGCGGCCCGTGCGTCCATGGGAGCGCGACAAGCGTGGGACGACAAACCGGCCGAGGCAGCGCCTGTAGCTCAGTGGATAGACCATCAGTTTCCTAAGCGGAAGGCCGTAGGTTTGACCCCTACCTGGCGCGCCAAATGTCGGATCACAGGTTCCGGCAAAACCCTTAAGGTTCGAACTCTGGGGTGCGCACGAAGTTCTTTCCCTCCTACCGATCCGCGTCCTAACTAGCTAAGATCTCAAGAACGAGCTCGATGAACTCACAATCACAAAATACACGAGATTTATACTGGTTCGGGCCACCGTTGTGGTGTAATACCCTACTCCAGTGTGGTGGTGGTGGATTGCCTCTTGGGCTGATGATGAACAGTACAAGGGGAAGAACAGCCTCCTGAGGTTGAGGTGTTCTTGTGTTGGGTGTGTGGCTAAGGATAAGGCGAGATGCCACTGGATCAGATGCCTCTAGTGTGGTGGCTAGTTCTACTTATATAGGCCCTGGTCCTCTTCCCAAATATTGAGCGGGAAGGGAGCTAACAACGACCAATTTAAAAGGGGACAGCTAGTACAACTTATCCTGACAAAAGCAGTCTTCGCGTGCAAAAGGCTCTGGTGGTGACACCGCCTTGGGCTCCATGGTGACCTCCGTCTTGTCGTCCTGCTGGTCTTGGTCTCGTTGCACCGATATGGAAATCTTTGCTTGATGCCTCGGTACTCTAGCATGCGCTTGCCTCCTTAGCACCAAAGAGGAAACAAGGACACTGCGCGCGCTGGCGCCCGCCTGATCTTGATCGTCATGGCTCACGTCACGAGAACCTCGCGAGGTTTGCCCTGCCCTGATCTCTCCGCTCCTCGCGAAGCAACCTGGTGAGGCCGCTCCCGATGAGGTCTTGTGTCGTCCGCCTCGCGAGGCTTGGCCCCTCGCGAGGGTCTTGAATGCCTCGTTGGTAAAGATAGGCCGTACAGGCCTGCTAGCGCAGCCACGCTGTGGGCCGCTGGCAGGCAAGTCTGGGGACCCCCGTTCCCAGAACACCGACACTATCAATCGGGAAAAAATTGGTTGCAGCAACCGTTGGAACTCTGAAGCATATCACGTGAGCATTAATTCCAATAAAAAGATAATGGATCATCGATAAAAATCCAATGAAGGAGTACCTGAGAACTCGTAGAGCATGAGGAATGTGTGTTCCTGCACTTGTGCCTGCAACGATAGAAATATAACACAAAGAAGAGATAGTGGAAGCAAAAAATCATGGGCTGATTAGATGGTTCAGATCTTCAATTAGTGAAAGAAATTAGGGGAAGATCACCAGGGCAAAAGAAGAGGACCGGTTCCAGTACCAACCTTGATCTGGGAAGATATACAGAGCAGGAGAACTGGAGAAGGAGCAATGACTGTGCTGATGCTCCATAATCATGAAGAAGAAGACCATACCGAAGTAGCTGGAGGAAACTGGAGGCGGTCTGGGACCTACATGGAGAGGGGATGTGTCGAGGCGCCACGGGAGGAGGCCCAAATGAACCACGACGGGCCGCGCCGAAGTTCTGGATGGCTGAACTTGATCTAGGCGAATCCGGCACACCGTCGGAATGAGAGCGTCGCCACACTCCTAGAGCCTGTTTGTTTGCCCGCATGCATCCCAACTAGGCCCGCGTGGGATGTGCGCGGCCTGTTTGGTTGCCTGGGCTGCATGCGTTTTGTGGCCCGCACGAACCTTAAAGTAGGCCTCAGCCTGGCCCGGCGGAAACTGCCGAATCGGCAGTTTCTCGCGAGCCTGGCTCGGCGCGGCCATGCGAACAAGGGAGTTGCACGCCTTGGGTAGCGCGGGATACGGAGGGGACGTCTCATAACTCCCACCCCCCTCCCACCACTCTCATGACACCGCCCGGGTCGCACTGTTCCCACCGCTCCCTCTCCGCCTCATCGCCCCTCCATCTCATCTCCTCTCCTCTGATGGCTCCGCCTCGCCCACTGCCGCGCCGTCCTCTGACCCCCATCGACCAGCGCATCGCCAGCATCCAGGAGCGTTGGATGGCCGGGCTCCAAAACTCGGGCAGGGACCTGGCGTCGGCGCTGCGAGCGTCGTCCCCCATCTGCTGCCGACCAATGCAGTGCCGGTTGTTCCTGCTCCGCCGCCGATTCCAGACCTCGTGGTCCTGGGCTGGGCGCCGGCGCCGTCCATGGAGCTGCCGCTTCTTGGGACCCCATTGGGCAGGGGGGTAAGGGTTTTCTCCTGTCGGCGGGCCATCCTCCTCGACCTCCGGCGAGGCCATGAGCACGGGGCCGATGCCGTAGGCCGTCGCCAGGGCCGGCTCCTCCTCCGCTCCGCCACCTCTCTCCTTCCCGCTGAGGTTTTCACCTCGGCCTCGGTTCGCTGCGACTGCGCAAGCTCTGGTGAGTCAAACCCCCTCAATGCTTTCTCGTAGATGTAGATTAGGGGTTTATTTCTTACGCATGTGCTAGTACTTAGTGGAATAGATAGGATTTGAGCAGATCCGATTGGATACGATCCCGATCGAATCCAATCGGACCGATCGGTTCTTGTTTCCTACAGTGTGTGTCCTAGGATAATTTTCTTCTGCTACTGCTAGTGTGTCCTAGGATCTGTGTTCATGCTAGTAGATGTGTTCATGCTAGAATCCCCAATGCTAGTGTGCTTTGCTAGGATCTGTGTTCATGGTAGGATCTTTGCTAGGATATGTGTTCATGCAAATGGCATGTTCATGTTCAAGCTAGGATGTGTGTTCATGCAAATGGCATGTTCATGTTCAAGCTAGGATCATGTTCATCTTGTTGTTCATGTTGCTACATACATGTTCAAGCTACGGTTTGTGTTGATTGTTATACGTGCATGTAGTAGGACCATTTTAGGATGCTACCAAATGTGCATGTGTGCACATGGGTCCTATTGGCACTTGCCGTTGCTATTTTTAGATGTTTTCATGCTTAGGATAGTGCACTGATGAGTGGCAGTTGCAGAAAAGCAGATGCCACTGATCAGTGGGATTTGCTCATGGTCAAGCACCACTGATCAGTGGCACTTGCTGTTGGCAAATGCCACTGATCAGTGGTAGTTGCCCGTGAGCAAATGCCACAGATTAGTGGTAGTTACCCATGAGCAAATGCCACTGATCAGTGGTAGTTGCCCATGAGCAAATGCCACTGATCAGTGGTACTTGCCCATGAGAAAATGCCACAGATCAGTGGTAGTTGCCCATGAGCAAATGCCACTGATCAGTGGCACTTGCTGTTGGGCAAGTCCACTGATCAGTGCCACTGATCAGTGGCATTTGCCCAACAGCAAGTGCCATTGATAAGTGCCATTTGCTCATGAGCAACTATCACTGATCAGTGGCACTTGCTATTGGGCAAGTCTACTAATCAGTGCCACTGATCAGTGGCATTTGGCCAATAGCAAGTTCCATTGATAAGTGGCATTTGACAAAGAGTTTGTGCACTGATCAGTGGCATTTGCTCTTGGGCAAATGTCTCTGATCAGTGCCATTTTGCAAAGAGTTTGTGCACTAATACTTGTCATCTTACCTGACAAGATATTGAAGAGTGACTGGGATGTGGTGGGTGGAGGAGCTCAGGTGGTGGCCGGAGCTGAGGGCACCGAGGATTGCATCCCCACAAACAGGTGGCTCAGGACGGTGGAACTGCCTGGCAGGATCGCCTTCATGAGCCTACCTCGTTCAAGGGGACGATCTCCGACGTAGGGCCACGAGGAGGGGGCCCGGGAGCCACTGTGCTTCTACCAGCAGATCAAGGACAACGAGGACCTCGCCATGCTCGTCATCCCTCGCAAGTTCGTGGAGGTGATGAACACCTGGCTGGTTATCAAGCGGCTCCCGCGCGTGGTGAGGCTGTCGGCGAACAAGCGGTGCGTGTTCTGGGTGCAGGTCCAGAATTTTGAGGGGCACATGGTGCTTGGCCAGGGCTGGAACTACTTCTGCCGCCGCCACCGGATCGTACCCGGCAACCTCGTCGTTGTGCACATCTTAGGACTCGGACTGAAGGTTCAGATCTACAACCAAGACTCCTCGGTCATGTGCAGGTTTCGTTGCAGCAGGCACAACTGCGTTGGTGACATTGAGCATGCTATGTAGTTAAGTAAGGTGTTAGTGTTGAACTTTTATGGTGTGTGGCTAGACTTATGGTACTTGTGTTGGGAACTTGTTCATATTTTGGCCAGGAGCAGCATCCTGGAATGGAGCAGGGAAGGAGGATGCCCCTACAATTAATCTAAGTAGTTTGCTGTCATTTCCTTGCTTGCTTTGTTTGATTTCATTTGGTTGCTTGCTTTATTTGATCTCATATGTGCTTGATGTTGTGCTGATCATGTGGTGGTAAGGCCACCACATTTGAATGGGGTGAGCAGAACACAAACTATGTTTGCAACCAAACAGCTGAAGTTTGCATCTGCTCACAACCTAAGCACAAAAACGACAACCAAACAGCATGGGGGTAAGTGCCCCTCCATGTGACGCAGGCAACTAAACAGGTTGCATCTGCTGCATATGAGGCTGCATATGAAGAACCAGACTGGCTAGAGATGGACATGCAATGCAGCTACTATTGCAAACTGGAACCAAACATGCCCCTATTGAGTTGCCATTGTTGGCTGCTACACTGTACCCACGGCTTCCATCCCTCCCTCCTGGTCGACCGCGATGGGAAGCAGTGGCGCTTTGTCCGTGTCCATTGTGCACGCTAACATGGATGACACATCGACACTAGTGAATCCCTAGTGAAACTGCTCCTGCCGCCCACTCCCTCCCAAATCCATCTCTCCCACTCTGTCCAGAGCACCCACATCGCACACCCCCAGCCCCCAGCCCCCCACCGGCGGCGGCTACCAAAGCCATCCGCTCACCTCTCTCTGTTGACAGCTGGGCAAACGCGGTTGGTCGACGCGTCGAGGCACTCCCAGCTACCACGCTGCACACAGACCACAAAGGACCGCCCCTCCTCCCGATCACCGCCTCGGCCCATGAGCTCCAACTACTAAACATAAAGGCCCACCTATGGTGGAACCCACCCAGTGGAAGACGAGAGCAACTAGTTAACGAGCGCTCCTTCAGGAGCCTCGCAACGATCAGCTCCACTCTTAGCCATTCGCCACGTGTCATGCTCTGGGCTCTCCCTCCGGATTTTGTTTTTTACTTTTCCACACATGTTTCAGCTTTTTTAGTGGGTTTTTTCTGGGTTTTTTACGTTTTGGTTTTTCACCGGTCTTCCTTAGATTTTTGATAAAAAAATGGCGCAAAAAACGCGTTTTTTCCCTTTCGCGAGTCACGCTTTTGCTTCCGGGAGAGGCACGCTTTTGCTTTCGCGAGAGTCACGACCGTGCCTCTCGGAAAGGAAAAAAATGTGTTTTTTGTTTTTTTCCTTTCGCGAGAGTCACGGTTTTGCTTCCATGAGAGGCACGGTTGTGCTTTCACGAGAATCACGGCCGTGCCTCTCGGAAACAAAAAAATAAACGCATTTTCTGTTTTTTTTTCTTTTGCGAGAGTCACGGTTTTGCTTCCGCGAGAGGCACAGTTGTGCTTTTGCGAGAGTCATGGTCGTGCCTCCTCGGAAACGGAAAAAATGCGTTTTCTTTTTTTCCTTCCACGAGAGTCACGATTCTGCTTCTGCGAGAGGCACCGTTGTGATTCGTGAGAGACACGGGCGTGCTTCTTTCGGAAAGGGAAAAACCCGTGCTCCCGGTTCGGTTTTTTCATCTGGTTTTTTCGTGAAAAAATGTTCGTCAAAACCTATCAACATGGGATCTAGTTTTTAAGATCTCGACGCGAGGAATCCAACGGTGAAAGCGGTTCGATATTTGGACACACGATTTAAGAGATAAAACATTTTGAATAAACGGATCTACGAAAAAAGGGAAAACTCACAGGTTGTGACAAGTGGCGCACATGCAGCACGCCACTTGTCGTAACCTGAGGAGGTTGGAGTGATCTTTGCAACGAGTACTCCTCAACTAGTGATTTCGGTGGACGACCAGGTCAAAGTCAATTGCCCAAATCGAAATCAACTGCCTCAATTTATTCTCGTCCCTTTAAAATTAGGGAGCTTAGAGCATTTCTAGCAGACCCTGTATATCATAGACCCGCAAAACTTGTTTACAGTTCGCGGAAAAACGATTTTGCGGGCCGGCTCGGGTGGCGGCCGAGCAGACCTTGCATAATGGAACTATAAAATGGAATATTCGCAAATATTCTATTTTTACAGTTTCGCTATTTAAAGTGTTAATATCGACTAGAGGGGGGGTGCATAGGATATTTTTATGAAAGTCTTCGAAGGACGCAAGATCTTCGAAGACAGACAACCAATTAACACCTATACGATATGCAGCGGAAGGTAAGCTACACTAGACAAGCTATAGTCAAGTAAACAGTACAATGAAAGCACGAAGACTAAAAGCAGCTAGGTAGAACAGATCAGAATAGGAAGACAGTATGAAGCCAAGTATGCAATCAGAGAGAATGACTTCCATCTATGAAGCCTAAAAAGACAGATAAGCAATGACTCCACGAAGCTAAACAGTAAGTAAAGGACGTAAAGGACGAAGTGATAGAACTAGTTTCTTGATGAAGACAAGGATTTGGTAGACCAGTTCCAGTTGTTGCGACAATTGTACGTATGGTTGGGGAGGCTGAGCTTGAACTCAGATGACCATGTCTTCACCTTATTCCCCTTGAGATAAGGACACTTAGTCCTCGCCCAATCACTCTGCTAAGTTTTCAAGGTATACTTCCAAACCTTTACAGACTTTGTTCACCAGCGATCCACAATGACTCTTGCATCCTCAGAACGCGACGCCTAACCGGCTGGACGATACACAGTCCTCAAGTGTAATAAGTCTTCAGATCACGCGGACAGAAAGACTTCAGTGATGCCAACACTCTTTGGGCTTTGGGTGTTTTGGGTTTTGTCCTCTCAGGGATTCTCTCTCAAAGGCTAGGGATGTGGGATGCTCTCAAACGACAAAAGCCGTGTACTCACTCTGAACAGCCACCAATTTATGGTGGATGGGGTGGGCTATTTATAGCCAGTAGGCAATCCGATATGATATGTCCGAAATGACCGTGGGTCACTAAGGAACTGACACGTGTCAAACGGTCGGATTCCAGACTCACACGGCAGCTCGACTTGGGCTACAAGTCAAGCTGACTCATCCAACTCTGGATAAGATTTTCTCTCATTGTATTCACTCGAAGACATAGGATTTGGGTTGAGCATCACATCAGTTTCTCTGACTTTGTTCACTTGTACCCCACTTAACAGTTTGGTGGTTCCTATGACTCAAGAAAGAAGAAAATGAAGCTACAAAATAAACTATTTCTTCGCACTCCATTGTCTTCAACGAATGTCTTCACACGTCATCTTCTTCTACGTTTATGTCTTCGGGAACCTCCATTATTTTCAATGTCTTCATACATTTTTAGAGGTCATCTCTGGTAGGTAAACCAAATCAATGAGGGACTTCTACCTATGTTATCCTGCAATTTTCACAAACACATTAGTCCCTCAACCACGTTTGTCATCAATACTCCAAAACCATCTAGGGGAGGCACTAGATGCACTTACAGCTATGCAGGGTCAGCTCGGTCGCAGCCCGCACCAACCCGCAAATCAGACAGGTTTTTATCTGAATTTGACACATATGCCACATATTCAAAATTATTAATTCAATATAAGATAAAATGTCAATATTACAATACAACAATCATCCAACTTACAATAATTATTGAAATCACCGAAGCAAACTAAATAATTCAATACAAAACTTGTCCCGGATACAAATCACACATGAATTAAATGAAATGAATGCAAAAATGGAATGTGTTACTGCCCAGCCCTTTGACAATGGTGCTCAATGAGAACCTCCTGAACCTGAAAGTGGGTGTTTGCATCTTCAATATTCCGGTTGGTCTGAAGAAATGCTCTAATGCGGTTAGGGTCTCTAGCTGGTTTGACACGGCTACCCACATTGTCGTAGAAGAACTCCAAGTTCACTCCTCTCTCATCTTCGAGAATCATATTGTGAAGAATCACACAACATGTCATGATGTTTTTCAGGGATCGCTTTTCCCAAAAATGAGCAGGACCACGAACAATGGCAAATCTAGATTGCAAAACCCTGAATGCTCTTTCAATATCTTTTCGGGCTGCCTATTGTACCCTTGCAAATTCACATTGTTTCTTAGTTTTAGGCTCTTTGAAGCTCTTGACAAATGTGCACCAAGAAGGGTAGATACCATCTACAAGATAGTACCACTTTGTATATTCATGCCCATTGATAGTGTAGTTACAAGCAAGAGCATCACCACTAGCAAACCTAGCAAACAAATGAGACCGTTGCAACACATTGATATCATTGAGTACTCCGCATACCAAAAAAAGCGATGCCAAATCCATAAATCCTCGTATGCTACAGCCTCTAGCACAATTGTTGCATCACGAGACTTGCCACAATACATTACCTACCATGCCTTCGGGAAGTTTTTCCATGTCCAATGCATACAATCAATTCTTCCTAGCATGCCAGGCCAACCTCTTCTTTCACTTGATGCCATCAATTTTTTTGTGTCTTCCTCGTTGGATGCCCGAAGATTTTCAGGACCAAAGACACAGATGATCACTTTGGCAAACCTATGCACCAACTCAATTGTAGTACCTTCACCAATGCAAAGGTACTCATCAGCATAGTCAGCCGGAATGCCGTATGAATACCAGCATAGCTGCCGAGATTTTTTGATATGCACTAAATCCCTTCAAGCTGCGGCATTTCTTCTTTGAGTAAAATACCGACAATTGGCCTCGCAAGCTTGCACTATTTTTACAAAGAGGGATCGGCGCATTCGGTACCTTCTCCAGAAGAGGTGCGGTGGATATGTTGGATTGTCCGCAAAGTAGTCTTGCATCAACATATCGTTACCGAGATGGCGATTGCGAGGAATGCAAAGGTGGCTAACGATCCATCCTCGCCGTCTCTTTCGGTTCTCATCGTCGTGCTCCTTCACGCCGAGGGCCATCACCAACATCTGCTGCTGATGGTTCTCAAGCAGCGTATCAACATCCTAGTCGTCTGAATCGGACGAATCCTCGAGCAACATACTGTCGTGAGGGCTCAATTCCCTCTAAAATCACAAATACGAACGCCGCATGAACCAACTATGCATATCGCATCCGAAAGCACAAGCACGAGTACTCACAGATGGCTCGGGGAAGTGGCTCTGCAGCGGTCGATCCCTGGGCGGCGACGGCGTCTCGGGGCGGCTTGGCTCGGCGGATCCGGGGAGCCGGTGAAGCGGCTAGGTAGAACCCGGTGAGGGGCGCCCAGACGACATGATTCCTTCTGCAGATATGGCCGGAACCGCCAGCGGCGGGCGGGCGGAACCGATGGCGGGCGGCTGGGGAAGGGGGTGGGGAACGCGCGTGGGCTAGAATGTCCCTCCTGCCAACCGCTTTTTTGAGATACAGGGCACCGTCAGGTCAAGGGGGAAACCTGTGTTTTCGCGGGTTGGAGGTGGGATTTTACCGTGCCCCTCAAAAAAAAAATACGGGTCTAACACGTTTACAATGTTTGATCAGGTGGCTTTTTTCACGCGGACCCATATTTTGACGGTTATTTTGCGGGGAGGGGCATTATACGGGGTCTGCTAGATATGCTCATTTCTAGTAGACCCTGTGAAAGGGTCGAACCCGTATAGTTCCGGCGAGTATACGGGTTCAACCCATTTTTCTTGCCAGAACAGACTCCGTATCCTGGGCCCGAACCGTAAAAAGTTTACCGTGGCCTGGAAAAAGACACTTCTCCACCGCTATTTATGCGGTTTCACCGCTTGGATACGGGTCAAACCCTATCCGCCTCCGACGCCGCTCCGATGCGATTCTCCTCCCCCTCCGCCCCAATTTCTCGCCGCCGGCGAGCCTAAAAAAGCCCTAGCGACCCTCCCCGACCCATGGACGGCCACGGAAGTGGTGGGGATGACCTGGAGCACCGCCGTCGCCGCAGGCAAGCGGGGGGCGCGGAAGTGGCTCAACTATGGGAGCCGGCCGCCGCTGGCGTTCGAACGCCATGAGCTCAATGAGTACAGGCGTGAGCTCGTGGTCCGCCATCGCGCCCCCTCAGGCTCCTCTGCCGCGGGGAGCTCGTCCGCGGGCACCTCGAGCTCGCGGCTCACTCTGGTCAAGAGAGAGCCGAAGGAGCTCGGGCAGCTCGCTGTCAAGATCGAGGCCGACACGGACCCGCCGCATCGAGGCGTCATTGCCCTGAAGACTACCTCCCCTCGGGGAAGGAGGACCACCTCGAGCGCGCCATCATGGAGCACTTGGCGGGGGAGGAGGAGGAGACCGACGCGTGCTGCCACCGCGAGCTCGAGATCGAGGAGATCTTCCTCGAGCAGGGCGTCGCAGACGCACGCGTCCATGGAGGTGAACCCGCGCGTCATGAAGGCCGAGCAGGCCAAGGTCTGGATTGACCTCGACTCCGACGAGGACTGAGCTCCTCCGTCGCGTCGTCGCCTCCGCACCCGTCGATTTTGGTAACCTAGGCTTAGGTACGCTACATGGTCCGTAGGTCCCCCTATGTAGTACTATGATGTAGTACGATCAACAACTATCTATGATGTAGTATGATGATCAACTATGTATGATGAATGTCGTTGCAAGTTTCTCCCGCGAATGTTTTTTTTTAATTTTACCCTTTCATATAGGGGTTTGATCTGCAGCGCATGAATTCACCCCGCACATCTGATGTGCAGCGAACTGTAAACGCATTTTTCAGGTCCGACTTTTACGGGGTCTGCTAGAGATGCACTTAGTGCTATAGAGGATTACCACTAGGCATCAGACTACTGGTAATTTGCATCTATCAGACCAGTCGAAGTCCGTTGGATTGGAAGCAGGATGTTCGTCCGATCTCGTACTTATGCCATGCAAGAAAGTAGTCGCTTTCCATCGCTGATTTACTGGTGCTTCCTAACTGTGTCCGTAACTCTCGTTTCTCTTCGTTTGCATGGTTCTCTCTAGATCAAAAAAGAATATCGCTCCATAACTACTACTTCCGGAGATCACGTGACTCTCGGTTGTTGGTTTTCACGCCAGGCTAGTTGCTTCCTTAAGAATAGGAAGCAGATGTTGCATCCAAAATTATTTTGATTTACTTCCAGGAGTTTCATGTGACTTTGCTCCAACATCAAAGAGATTTTCTTCCAGTGTACTGCAAAATTGAACCTGCTGCCGTTTTTCAACAATTTGGCTTCCACGGCGAGCCAAACTTCGTACAATCAATATATTTTTGTACCTAACAGAAAAAACAGTTCAATCGAATAGAAGACTGATGCAACCAAATAAGACCTTCTTTCATACAAAATGACCATTATCATGAGTACAGGTAACACATGCTTTACACATATTAGGACGGGATTCCAAGAAATACAAATGTGCTCAATTTGCTTTGAACATATAAAAATCATGCTTCCAACACAGTAAAACAATGCTTCATAATCCACAATCATTTTTCTCTCCATGAAGTGTTATGTAGTGAGCTTTCTTTATTTATCATATATGATTCCATGTATATCACTACTAGGGAAAAGCCTAGCAGCAGCGCGGTTTTAGGCCTCTCAGTAGCGCGGGTGCCAGCGCTACTAATAAGGCGCTACAGCTAACTTATAGCAGTAGTGCCTGTTGTCCCACGCTACTGCTATACATGAATAGCTGTAGCGCTCTTTAGGAAAGGGCGCTGCTGATATTATCTGCAGCACTTTTTACAAGGAGGCGCTACTGGTAAGGCGGCGCTACTGCTAAAATTTCCCCCCTCGCTACTACTAGTTTTATTAGTTTTTTCCCTACATATTTGTTTTGTATTTGAATAGGCTTTATACAATAATCTTTAGCATATCATACACATACAAATGTAATCATATCATATACATACAATTAGTCTCATCAAATCATGTCATGCATCATCATAATCATCATCCAACACAAAGTGGTCTCTCGTCATCATCTCGAAAATAGCCATACAAGTCTCGATTACTTGCAAATACATCGTCATCCATCTAAACAATGATATACTCGAGAAGAGCTATCACTTTGAGTACATGAGTTCATATCCCTCTCTCGCATTAGCGTGAACCTAAACTAATTACTGTCTGTCGCTCGGAAACCGGAAACCGATACACCTGGGCCTGACACTCCGGCCACTCATCGTATATATACTCCTGGCGTAGCACTTCTTCGCCATCTATGATCTATGCACCTGCATCGTCACATGAGTCGATGATATGCAACATATATAGTTGAGCAACAGAAAGAGACATACTTGGCAAAAATAGAAACAACATATCATAAGCATAAATAACAAAGTTCATCATACCCAAAATGCCATAACTAGAGTGATTTTCGCTAGTCAAGGAGGAGGACGGTTTAATTACATCACAAATAAAGTTTCACCGTGCATACCTCAAAGTTTTGTCATACAGAAAGTATGGACTAAACGGACACATTGTCATATGTCGATAATCACTCCACCATGTCGTGCCATCCATCCATGTCAGGGAGATAGTCCTCGAGCTTAGTGAAAGGCTTCATGTCGAGACGCTGAGAGGCTATCCATGTTCGGACGTCTTCCCGCGACATTTGTCCTTCTCCGTAGAACATCCCTGTTTTTCCGACGACCTCCTTCATGATGATTTGGGCAAGTTCGCGCTGGATGTTATAGAACTCAGCTTGAAGTCGATGATCCTCGATATCTCCTATGTCCTTTGCCCATTGCAGAATATGGGCATCGCCGGATCTAGGTGACATGCAAAGGTTCTGGTGATCCGTCTGTACTCCAGCATGTGGTGTAGGACATGGAATCCATCATTAAGAGAATCGTTCGGTTGCTGGATGCAGCAGAAGTCGGTCTTATGGCTGAAGGCGACCCTGCAATCCTGTGCTGCTCTCTCTGCAAAAGGCACAAGGATCGTTTACAAATATGACTAACGTGTGCAGTCGAATTGATCAGAAACTAAAATTACCAGCAGTCTCATGAACTCCGTAATGACCGGTTTTGTCTCGTAAACCTTCTACACTGGGTCCCAACGGTGCCGGGCCCTGAGGACGTCACGCTCCTGCGGGATGGTGAACTCCGCCAAAGTGCAGGATGCCCAGACTTCATGGCTTCGCGTCCTCCATGGCCCATTTGGACCTCTTTCCGCCGTAACCATGGCTTCCGAGGTGGTGGCTCCCAATGTTCCTCTCTTGAAGCCCCTTCATGTACTTAGACTTTTTTTTGGCAGCTTCGGCCTCGCAAGCCTCCTTGAATATTTGAAACTGCTCTTCCGTGATTGTTGGATTATCCTTTACAATCTCGGAGTAGGGTTCCTTCTTTTTGATGATCTTTGCTTTCACTCGATTTTTCCAGGCGGCCAACGCGTCGCTAAACTTGGTCATGGCGTGTTTGTTTATCTTCTTCATTGCCGGGACCTCATCTGGATCTTCATAATCCTTCTCATTCCGGCCCGGGAACAAGAATATCTGGTGAAACTTCTTTAGGAGGGAGCTCCTCATATTTTCTATCTTCTGTAGTTTCTCATCGTTGATGGTGGCGGTTGTCCGTACGATGCAGCCTATTTGATTGCCGTAGAACGAGCGCGCTTCCTCGGGCGCCTTTGGCTCAAAATTGCCGTCGTCCACCTCCATGACCACCAGTCTAGTAGTCCTGAGTTTGTTAGGAAGCCGTTGCCTCTTTGCTTTCGGTTCTACACCGGCTCCGCTCCCCGAGGTAGTGCCGGTCTCAGTCTCGGCGCTGGTCTCGATGCCGGTCTGAGTCTCAGCGCCGGTCTCAGTCTCAGCACCGGTCTGCGTGTCGGTCTCAGTCCCCGATGCCACCGGTGGGCCCAGCAACAACATCAGTTGATCGTCGGCAAGGCTAAAAAATTCTTCTGCCGCCCGGTAGACGTCATCGCAATCACTAGAACCCTGTCCTTCATCGTTGCTAGCCATGTTTCCTATGATTCAATCTAGTCAATTAATTCTAGACCTAATAAAATGAATAATGACATAAAAAAGGCCTATTTTTTTGAAGGAACGTTGACTCCTTCCTGGTGCGGCAAATTCCGGGCACTCGATATGTCCTAGTTTGTAGCACAAGTCATGCCGAAATTCACGGAAAATTTCAGCACGACCTTTGCTAAAAAGTGGACAAATCAAGAACCTGAAATTTGCCGGAACGGAAATGAATCAACATTCCGGCAAAACATATATAGGCCACTCAGCTTCATTGAAACAACAAAGCCACTTGGGCACAATCGAACCACTTCAATGAAAAGATATAACATGACCACTTCAATGAAAAGATATAATCAACAATAAAAGTCTAGGAAGGGATCATCTTTAAAATAAAACTTGCCTAAATAACCTAGATAATTAACCTAATTAAACTAGTTAACCTGACTAGTTCTCTGTCAAAGCCCTAACTAAATTTTTGCACTAACCTAGATAATTAACCTAATTAAACTAGTTAACCTAACTACTTCTTTGTCAAAGCCCTAACTAAATTTCTGCCCTAACCTAGATAATTAACATAATTAAACTAGCTAACCTATGCATGAGAGAGAGAGGAGGGGTGCGGGCTTACAGAGGATGGCTCCAGTGGTGGCGAGGGAGGCAGTGGTGGCGAGGGAGGCAGGGGCGTCTCCGGTGACGGCGAGGGAGGCAGTTGTGGCGAGGAAGGATCCGGTGGCGTCGACGGCGGCTCCGCTGGCGTTGATGAGGCCACGCGGCTCCGTGGCGTTGGGGCGGCTCCGGTGGCGTCGACGGCGCACGGCTCTGGTGGCTCTGGGGGCGTCGACGTCGGCAGGAGACGACGGTGAAGTGGGGCGACGGCGAATCGGGGAGACGGCGGCAGGGTGGGTCGAGAGATTTGGGGGGCAAGTGGTGGCCGGGGGAAACGGTTTTTTGGTTAAGTCAAAATTAGCGGTAACGCGTTTCGCAAAACACGCTATAGCTAAGGTAGCTATAGCGCTTTTTCCAAAACGCGCTACTGCTATAGCTATGTAATTTTCTCCCTTTTTTTATTTCTTTTTCTGTTTCTATAGCGGGGGTATGGGAAACGCGCTGCGGCTACGTTAGCTATAGCGCCTCTTACGAACACACGCTACAGCTATGCCTTTCTCTGTTTTTTTGCTTTTTCATTGATTTTTCTTTACATTTTATTTTTTCCTTTCTCCTTTTTCTGTTTCTTTCATTTTCATTTACTTTTCTATTTGTTTTTCATTTTATTTTATTTCCATTAGCAGTAGCGCTCTTCCTAGGAAACGCGCTGCTACTCATGCCCTAGCGGTAGCGTGCTTCCTCCAAGCCCTTTACTGCTATGCGTAGCCTATCGTTCCACCAATGGGAATATTAGTAGTAGCGCTTTTACGGCCACAAGCGCTACTGCTACAATTGTATCTGCAGCGCGGTTTATTCTATACCGCTACTGCTATCTAGCACTAGCGCCCTTTTTTGACCCGCGCTGTTGCTAAATTTCTGTGTATAAGGTTTTCCCTAATAGTGTATGGTTGCAGGTTTTGGGTTTACTAGCAATTTAATTGCTTTGTACATAATATATACACTTCATGACTACTATGTCGCACTGCCGCTATGGTCCCTCTACTCAACATTCATCGTGTCCAACCTAGCCCTATGACTTCATTTTGTCTGATAAATCTGCCGGTGTCGACATCACGAGCCACAAGAGTCCGGTGAGGAGCAGCGAGGATGGCATCATCGACGGAATAACACTCTTGACCTTTGACAACCGAGTGTGTGTCTTGCTAGCTTGCTTCCAAAATGATGACAAAATATTGGGCAACCGAGATCATCGATCTCACTTTGCACGCCGTAGCCACCAACGATAAGCTTGACATGCTCACCATCAGCAAAGAATGATTTTCCACTCTTGTTAACCCTGCAGAGATTTAGGAAGCATGAGTATTTGGCCCCAAAAAAAGGAAGCATGAGTAGTTTGATTTGGATACAAACATGAGGCCTAAGAAACAATAAAAAAATAATGGAATTGAAGCAAACTGAACACAACGTAGAAAGCACAAGTGTGAAGCAAATCTTAGGCAATGGAGAACCATAACTATGGTGCGTATGAAGCAAACTATGCACCGTGAAGAACCACGTGTATGCTACAAATGAATCATGAAAGTTGGATGCATCATATTCATGTAATATCAACATAATTTCTACATAGCGGAAGCACATTTTTTTACATGGGGATACAAAAGATTTCCGCACAGTCGTGAAATTTAGGAAGCATGATTTAATCATCGATTAAGTAGATAAATGTAGATACGACTACAAGCACGTATGAGGCATGGAGGCGAAGCAAAACTAAACACAATGTAGAAGCACAAGTTGGACATGTATGAAGCAAACTGGACTCGGTGTAGAAGCGTTGACATGATAAATATGAAGCAAACTGTGTATGCGTAACTACTATATGTATGAAGCATGGAGATATGAAAGCATGACATGGACGCAATCTCAACATACTTCCTATACGATGAGTAGAGTCAGGATCGGTTGGATGAGTATGGTATGGAGGCCCATGTCAGTATGATTCATCTTAATTGGAAGCATAAAAAAATGAAATTGGAGTTAACTAGATACCCAAAAACATGGAGATGCATGTTTTTGCCATCTACTTTTATTCGTAGTAGAAGCATATATAGTATACTTTGGAATCTGTGTATCTAAGAAGCATCAAAATATTGCTCTCTATTATTCATCTAAATTGGAAGCACAAATCTTGCTATGTAAGTCTGGGTGATCTAAACACCGAATCCAATACACAATGGATGGTACAAATCAGACCATCCACAGGGAATAAACCACGATGTTAAAAATTATCAGTCGTTGATCCGTATAAAAGAAGATTCTGATTCCTCAAAAGAAAACTAGGATTGTAGAAATTAAAAGTTACCAAAACTGAGGTACTCACGCACCCGGTTGATCTTCCAGTAAAGCTGGTAATGCGAGAAACGCGGTGGAGAGACGGCCACGGCCGCATGAAACTGGGATTGCACGGCGGCGAGATCATCCGAGGGTCGCATTGAGGAGTGGGGCGGTGCAGCAGATCGGATCTGGGCGGTGCCTTAGGATGGTGTGCTTGTTGGTGTGGTGGGTTGTAAGCACGGCGAGCATGGGATCGAAACAAGGCGGCGCCGTCGGAGGCATTACGAGACAAAGGCATGGAAGCATGTTTCTAGGCGACCGTAGCAAAATGAGTACAATGTAGAATCACATGGGTATGTAGGTAGGAAAACGAGACGAAGGCATGGAAGCATGTTTCTAGGCGACCGTAGCAAAATGAGTACAATGTAGAAGCACATTGGTATGAAGGTAGGAAAAAAATCAAAAGTGTGCATTATTCTTGTTAGGTGGAAGCATGAAGTTTTGAAACATAAGCTAAAAAGGATTTCTGTGGATACATAAAACATTATGAGATGAAGGCATGGAAGCATCCATCTAGGCGACCGCAGCAAAATGGATACAATGTAGAAGCAAAAAATTAAGAAGCTCGGAAATAATGCAAGGGGTGCATTTATATTGTTAGGTGGAAGCATCAAATTTTGAAATCTGATGATACATAAAAACAAAAGATTTGCCACCAACTGATGATACATAATTTTGGAATTTGTATACATGAACCAATGACAGAAAATATTCTCTACATTTGCCATATTCATTGGAATACTGAATATTGAAACAATGTAATAGGCACGATTGAAGCATGCATAGCTATGTGTGATCTAAATATGGAAAAACTTCATCAACAGATACATGACCTAACACATGAACTTCATGAGCACTAATCAGATGAGGAATCATCAAATCAAGGGTGATGGAAGCAATATAATACCTTCGATTTCAAGATGCGAGCTTCGAACTGGGTGGGGGTGGTGGGGGCGTTTCAATCCACTGCTCTTTCTCCGGCCAGCCGGTGCTATACTCTGGCAACCGATCCAGCCGATTTGTAACCTGTCGACCCACGAATCGCAGTTGAGGATTGGGGACTCGACCCCCCTAATGCCAGGACGGTGCACGTCCCATCTCGCCCAGGGGACGAATCCGTGGAGTGGACGAAGGGGCGGTCGGGCGGCTCGACGACGAGGAGAGAAGGAAGAGCGGGTGGTCGGACCTGGCTGGTGAGCTTGCTGTGCTGCTGGACGAAGCCCGGGAAGGAGGAGCAGGGGGCGGAGCAGGGGGAAAGGGGATTTGGCGAGGCGAGCGAGTTGTGGAGCGCTCGAGGTGGAGGAGGAGTTCCAGACGGTGCGGCCGCTTGGAATCTGTGGAATTAGGTGAGGATTAAGCGCGGACATTGCGGGGCTGAGCTCCATGCCGATTGCTTTTTTATTTCCTTAATTACAAAAGGACAACTCTGGGGTGTTGGATTTCAATTATATCGACAGTACAGGAATGGTCTGACGCTGGAGTCTTACCAGACTATAGATACAAAGCGTTTCTCCTTTATAGCTTACATGGAGGAGAGATACAAGTAAAAAGGGAGGAAGCGTCCTGGTGCGACGGGGCTGTGGTCAACGCTCCTGGACCCATGAGTAATTGGTCGGTTCGTTGGGTCAAGGCTTGTGTGTTGGCTCGATGGGCCGAGTTAGTTGGTTGCCTGGTCGATTGGAAGGGCATCGCGGCCATCGCCCTAGCGGTCGCTTGTTTTGCACCTAGCCTTATCTCCGCTCCCCTTTTCGATGCTTCCCTTCGCCTCCCCTTTACCTCCTTCTCTCTGTTGTGCACGGTGACCAGACGGCCGGACGGGCTCCGCCTCCTTCACCCAATACAGCGACAAGGAAGAGGGCTTGCCTGCACAGGAGGAGCGGCGCCATCACCATCCACGGCTGCCACGGTGTTGTCCACGTCGTCCTTTCTCCATTGGTAGCCCTACCCTCCGTCTCATGCATTATTCTTTCTGTCGATCTCGCGTCGCAGCTGTACCCCCTCTGCACCGGTGTCCTGGTCACCGTCGTTCTTGCGTTGAGGAGGCAGCATGTACACTCAACCCCAGTTTTTCTCTCGCTCTCTCAGTTCATTGTCCTTCTTCCTGCAGCTCACTACATGGGGAAATCTGAGCCGTTGACACGACATGAATGGTTGGTTTCACGCCCATTGGCTGCATGGTGAGACAGCGCTGCCGCTCCTGAACTTGTCGTGCATGTTTCAGAGTCCTGTGTGGCTGTGTGCTAACAAAGATACTTTGGCTGCACGGATTTTGTGGATGCATGTTTCAGAGTTCTATAGAGATAAAATAAGATGAGGCATGTATTTCAATTTTCAAGGAGAAAGAATGCAATTCTTGCCTTTATCCAAAGCACAAAACATGTCCAATTCTTTCTGATTGTGTGTGTATATGTTGTTGCAGATTTATTTGATGGAGTGTGGTAATGTAAGGTGCTTATACAATGCTTTTGTGATGCAGTACCAGCCAAAACAAGTTGATTTGTTTGAAATGTAAATGTTATTTGTAATAGATTTTTTCAGCGGAGAAGGCTATTGTGAGTTGGTGTTAGGATACGGGTTCAAACAATTTTTTGGTTTATCCTTATTAGCATTCAGCCTGTGATTCATTCCAATATTTAGGTATGCATGCTAAGTTTTGAAAATTTTGTTTTGAATGAAATTATAGTTTTTTTGGCTAGGAAGAGCAAAGCGTTCATCTTTTCTTTTTGGTTTTTCACACATATATTCATAATACAACAATTGCTCATTTAACTGTCCGCTTAACAATTTTACAGCTTGGGGCAAACAAGTGATGATTCAGCTGAAGGCACTCTCCAATACTCTCTTATGGTCTTCCTTTTTTTCTGCGCATTGAAGGGATCCTTACAAGGGTGACATTCTGAAAATGCATTACCAAGTGAGCACACTTTTTTATTTCAGTCTCCCTTTGTCCCCCACGAGATCTGGTTTAATTGCAGGATGTTGACCAAGTGGGGATGACGAATTCCATTATGATGAGGGCAAGGTTCTAATGGGATCAATTTTGGTTTCTCGAATTCTGATTTAATCGAGATGTTCAACAAGAATTGCAACTTTTAAATAAATTTGATGCTAGCAGCCATGATTATCTATGAGATTTGGTACCCGAAATAGAAGATGAAAATGAATGAGTGTGCATTGGTCTCAAAATTCGCTCCTGTATGGTGTCCTTGCAATATTTATTTCTTGCTAAAATATAATTTGTTGTGCTACCATATAGGAGAAATTCAGAAAATTCTTGCGTCGGTTAATATGATTTTGACGTGTGTTTGGAAATAAACCATGTATTCCTAATTAAACCATTTAATGTGTGATCATCTTTACCTCTCAGTTTCCATTGATATGCATTTATCTACCCAATTTTCATAACAAACATTTACTTTCCGTTTGGTTTGTATCTTTGGGATTCCTTTTCATCACCTAATACATTTTGTTGCTCAGTCAGCATTACTTCATTTACTATTCTAAGCGATTGGAATGAATGCCTTAATTTATGTTCTATTGTCATGTGAGGGAATTCCTAGCCATAGGCATATCATGGTTCGTATTTCTTGTGCAAGCAACTAAATGTTCGCGCACGATTATTTGTTTTAATCATTCAGCTAGGTTTTTGACTTGTTGATGGTCCTTGTCTCCTATGTAGGTACTAACTGCGACAACATGATTCTTTGTTTCACTGACTGTCGCAGCTCGGTGTTTGCATGACACTATCCAAAATTATTATGTTTTTAGAAAGTCTTATTTTATAAATAATTGCAGTCGGTTCGATTAAATATAACGATATCTTGGTTTTAGTTTTTTTTCAACTTCCATTCTTTCCATTAAATTTGCTATCTTTCTACGAATTACTGTAGCTACTATTTTTCTTGTCTCTGTTTTAGATTCAATTGCAAGCTCAAGGGATAGAAGATATGAGTATTGTTGTTCTGCATGCCAATTGAACTTTCTGTTTTGCTACCTGCGACTTGCTGGTGTTAATTCAGCTACAACTTACTAACAAATTCATTTATATGGCGTCGTTACTGATGATGTGCCTTTGGTGAATGCTACTTGGTTGTTTGTTCCTGACCACAACTTCTTGCTGATGAGGCTCTTCCTAGAATGAATTGTTGCCACAGACTGATAGCTCCCCTTTCAGTTACTAAAAAACTCTACTGACTATTGAGGCACTTATGGCCAACCACCTCTTATTAACGGACATTGTTGCTTGATCTATTTGTAGCTTTAAATTAGTGATTGCTGCTTGCAAATAGTTTAGAGGTTGGTTAGGCACTATTTCTCTTTGCATTCGTATTTACAATACAATAACGACATCGAGCTAATTGTCTATTTTCAGAGTGACACATCCTCAGTCTAGATTGTCACTTTATCTGCCTTCTATTGTGTTTCAGTTGTAATACAAAATGAGATATGCACTCAAAATTCAATTCAGCCTCACACATCAAAATTCAGCCCAGTTGCTCTTGGTGCCTTTCTCTCCATTTTTTTTAGGAAAGTGCTCACAACTGAAAAACGGCGTGACAAAGCGCGCGTCACCTTCTAGTGGTCCTACATAAGTTGAGTAAATGAAAGGAAAGAGAAAGCTCGCTGGGATCACCAGCTTCAACCTCAGCTGGCGCAGCTGGAGACGGCTGCGTGCCAATAGCTTATCTTTCTCTAATAATGAAGCACGCAGTGCTTCTGTCGGTTCACCGTCACTGTATAAAATTATCTCCTCCCGTATCTATGGGTGATACTAATTTTTTTTGTCCATCCCCATGGTTCGCATCTCGCTAAGAGAGCTACGTAGCATGGCTAGCACGGTAATTCATTCAATACATCTAATTTCACATTGAAATGTGTATATATGAAGTATATCTGTATCTTGACGAATCTAAGACAACTGACTCAGGACATAGGGAGTACTTTTTCCTGTATAATAACATTAATAACACGCACGGATTTGAGTATGTAAATCCTTATCGGTCTGCCCAGCGGCATGTATGTCAGTATGTACGGGTGCACTACCTGGGCATGCAGTCATACTTATTAGATCAGCCTTGATGTTTCGCTGACGCTTCATCTATCTCGTTAATTAATTTAGTTTAAAGGAGCAACCGGTATGGCAGGGGCAGCGGCAAGGCAATGAAGGGGGTGGTGGCAGACGGCCCGGCCGATGTCAGGGTGGGAGGAGGGGGCATGAGGTAGGCCGATGGCACCGTTGCTCCAAACAATACAGGCACACTGAACCACCAATATTGGCAAGTCGGCAAAGCTGGTCGATTAATGGGGCTCAAGCTATACGTGCATGCATAAGAGTACACAGGTATCTAATATTCTTAAAAAGTTGCTCCCCACTTTTATCTATTCTCTCAACATACACATTATCCATATCAGCTTTATGCCACATCAATCAGTTTGCAAAATCAGTCAATGAAAAATCAGCCTTACACACACTACGGTCATCGGGTCATGGTGTTAAAAAAAACAGTTTTTTACCTCTACCATAGTAGCCGCTCATCCGGTCATCCCAATCTTTTCCCCATCCCGCACGGCCGGCCGCCCCATAGAAACTACAGCGCCGGCCTACCCTATTCCCTCCGGTCCCCTCGCCGCGCCCACGGCGACCTCGCCTCACCACCGGAGTGCCTCCCGTCTGGCGCACTTCCTCCTCTTCTCCCTCCCGTCTACTCCTCCTCTGGCGATGCACCCTGCCATGCATCTGCCGCGCCACAAGCAGAACGCCGGCTGTCCGCCGCGATTCCTCCTCTCCCTCCGCCGGTCACCTCCTCCCGCTGCGCCCACGGCTATCCACCGTGCCCACCAGCCACGCCACAGGCAGAGCGCCGGCTATCCGCCGCGCTTCCTCCTTTCCCTCCTACCGCTGCGCCCACGGCGCCCACGCATCCACCATGCCCACCATGCACGCCGCCACCCCTGTATGCCTCCTCCTCCGCCGGACTGACTCCCGGTCCCACCTTCAAGCCGCCGCCGCCGCGCCGCGGCGTGGATGGCGAGGAGCCCGATTCAAAGGCGAGGTGAGCACTTCCGCATTTACTTCACTGCTGCTCGCTAGGTTTCTGAAGCTGGAAGCTGGAGATCCTCAAATTTTTCATTTGCTGACACCAAACCAGCCCACTTTGTGGACGCCTTAGCAGCCCAATGCTCCAAATGGCCCATGATGTTTATCTTCTCCGATGCCATCACTTGAACCCTTCAGCTGCTGGTTATTAGTGATTGACGCTTCACATCCTCCCCCCACGATCTCTGCAGAAGAAACTGATGGATTCCTCTTTAAATTCGGTGCTCCACCTAAACTCACTTTGTACCAATCGTCCTCCATACGGGTGGGCGTCTGCCATACCGCTCATACCCGTACCACTGGTGAGCAACTCCCTCAGTGGTTCCCGGCGGCGGCGGCAACAACGGCGACGACAAGACACTGGGAAAGTTGTCCACACGAGTTGATCTACAAGGCGAGGCCAGTGGAGGATAGGCAGCGGCACACGATTGTTGCGTACAGGCAAAGGGTTTTCTCGACTACCCTGGACTCGAGCTGCCGCAGCAACCGTCGATTCTAGGTTATGACTCCTGACCATGATTTAACTATTGATTTTCGGAAGAAAAAAATGGTGTATTCCAGTACTGTTCATCCTCTTTTCATGTTCTGAAATGTCATGCAGCAATTTGACTGATTCGAGTGACGTCCAAGGGAGTTTATTCATGTACATATATTCATTTGGCCCATGTCTTGAGTAAACAAGAAGCCACCCTCCAGTAGCACCACCTGTAAGTTACCCAGTCAATCTATTTCAATCTATTGTTGTTAAACACTCGATGTATGCATAGTACATCATAAATTATTATTTTTCTTTCCTAAAAGGGGTATCAACGTCGCTGTCTTCTTTCATGCTTATGATGTACAGATTATACACAATGAGTGTTAGCTTCGAATTAACTCGAGCTGTTTCAGAGTGATGCATTACTTGCTGCAGTCTTATTCTGAACTTTTTCCTAATTTTTATTTTCCTAACTATTTTTTTATCTTGAGATGTTTTCAGACAGATGGTAGTGTCCCTAATACCCTGCTTATTGCAAATTCTGAAGTTGTCACGCCATGGGTTGCAGCTGCAGAACACATATCACAGGTTATTCAGTGTTAATTGCCTTCCCATTACAATTTCAGTTTGTTAGTGCAGAGTAGCGTGATTTTTCGGATGCATGTAAATATATAGGTCTGGTCTCTTAGGTCCTGCATGCAGTTCTTAGTTAACCTTCTCTGCCAGTTTCTTATGCATGTGTATAATGGTATAATTAAGGCAATTGCTTGAATTTTTATGTATTTATCGTGTGGAGTATACTTACATTTTCATACTAATCATTAATTGTTTCATAACAGAGCTAACCACACATCTGTTTTGTACTGCAGTTCAATGAGGAAGCACGATCACCTTTTGTGAAGAAATACAAGACTAACATTCACTCGGAGAGGTAATAATTTGTCCTGCATACCTCCTAAGTTGCAACTATATAGTATCTAAGTAATCTTTTTACAGGCCCTTAGCCGGTACACATCTCCAGCCCTCTGTTACCTCCACTCTTTAATTCCACTCTTCCTATTTGAATTGTTCCCATGGGTGATCGGAATCAGAATTGCTCTGCTACGAAATCTCTGTGTCTTCTTAAAAAAACATAGAATTGATAGCCTATTTTAGGTAAGTCGCATACTAAAGCTATGCATTATATTACTATGTTAGCTTCCTGAAGGTATTTAGGAAAAAAAGATGGGGCTTGAAGACGTTGCCATGATTATTTCTATAACGGGGTACAAAGAAGCATTTTTTTGTCAAGTGACTTTCTGTTATGCAGATGTGCAATGTATTGGATGAAAGTGTTATGGCGCTGCTAGAAGGAGGGCGCGAGAGTGCCGGCCGGGGGCCTTTTTGCCCACGGCCGGGCAAGAGGGAAGGGATTTCCTTCTTAATTCTTGCTTGATTAGATTGATACATCTCCTCTCTTTATATAGAGAGGTTTACTTGACTCCCAAGCAAGGCTTACTTGACCCCTAAGCAAGCGACCCTTATCTCTAATTAACCCTAAGACTAATGGGCCCATTAGGCCCATTACGCACTCTAACACTACACCCCACCGGACATGCAGCTTGTCCTCGAGCTGCAGCCTAACCAACTTATAATCATGACTCGGCGCAACACAAATCTAACACCTAAAAACAAGCCTTTTACATCTCGGCTTGTGTTATTATTCTCGACACGAAATAGACTAGGGCGCTTTATTTTGGGCGTGCAGACGTACAGCCACCGGATCCCATGGACACCACCGGACAAAAGAAGTGCATGTGTATGGCTGTTGGTGCGCACCGCACATGGAAGAGTGGAGGGCTTGCGATGGAGAATGACGAGGAGGGTGCGCCTCCAACCGCCGATGTCGCAGACTTTGAGGTCGCCGCCATGGGAAAACAAACATGCCACCGCCTGGTAGAAGCGCATGCCCAAGATCCCCGACGCATGGACGAGATCGAGTCCTTCAGACAATGAAGGGCAACTTGGAGGAGCGGCATTGCAGACCACGCATCTCCCGCACACGCCGACGTGCTAGGAGGCCGTCTTGCGCAAGCAAACCTGACCTCACCGCCGCCGACACGTGACGGTAGCGATCCAAGACGGAAGCGGTGACGGCGGCGGCAGGACTTGATCGCTCGATGTGGACACCTTGGGATGGCGGGCGCCGATGGGAACGAGGTCGTCGACTCCGTTGTAGGGCATCCCATCTTGGCGGCGAGCCGACCGTGATGTTCGCTGTTGCGGTGCAATATTCTTCTTATTGTCATTGGCCGGGCGCGGCGAAGGCCGCCAGAGCGATGGTCGCCATCGCTGCTGGCGGGGCGGTGGTGGCGATGGATGGCGGTTGCAATGCCCGGCGGCGCGCGCGGGCTGCTCTGCGGCGGTCGCCACGCGGCTATGGGGCGACTATGGGCGACGAATCGGGTGCGGCCCGTGAGACCCGCCAAGAACAGTGGATCTCTGGACCGCTGGGTTAGATCCAAGAACACCGGACACCTCCTCCCGGTGAGGACGGTGGGGGCGCGCGAAAGAGGATCCGGCGGCGGCGAGGCGGGGTGGCGGTCGTGGTGGTCGCCGGAGGCGACAATGTGACCAGCAGCGGAAGAGACGGGCTTGGCGGCGGTGAAGACATGATCGAACCGAAGCTAGCCGATACTAAATTGTTATGGCGCTGCTAGAAGGAGGGGCGAGAGTTGGGCGGGGCTTTTTTGCCCACGGCAGGCAAGAGGGAAGGATTTCCTTCTTAATTCTTGCTTGATTAGATTAATACATCTTCTCTCTTTATATAGAGAGGTTTACTTGACTCCCAAGCAAGGCTTACTTGACCCCTAAGCAAGCGACCATTATCTCTAATTAACCCTAAGACTAATGGGCCCATTACGTACTCTAACAGAAAGCACCCATAAATATGACACTGAGAGTTCTTAATCCATATTTATTTTGAATAGCCGCATATATTAGTTCTAAGTTGATGACATGCATGTTTAAAAGCAGCACCAATTTACATACTTACTGTAATGTACAAACATCCTCATTTGTTGCTAGGTTTGCTACCGTTCATAGGAAGAGAATGTGTTTATGTGTTGGGGGAGTATTATTCTCATATATTTCTAATTTTATTCTTGACAATTTATTACTATAAATTCCCGCAGCAACGCGCGGGGTATCATTTAGTTTCAACAGAATCCATGCGCTCCAGCATGCACTTCCCCTGCTCAGGGTGCCACGGCGCGGTCCTAATTGCTTTTAAAAGCATAATCGCCTTTAATACATGAAATATAGTACTATTGTAATCGATTCAAAACCTTGGCCGACAAGGCGATATGACTTGTCCTAAGCCTGCCCGGCTGCGCGTTGTGATTTTGACCTGACAAGCTCTTCTATGTGATCGCGGCTGTAGCATCGCCCAACACGCTAATTCATTCAATGCATCTAATTTTACACTAAAGCGTGTCTACATACATCTGTATCTAGACAAATATCAAACAATTGATTTAAGTATAATAACATTAATGACATGCACGAATTTGAGTATGTAAACCCTTATCGGTCTGCCTTGCGGCATGTACGTCACTATGTGCGGGTGCACTACCTGGGCATGCAGTCATACTCAGCCTTGATGTTTCGCCGACGCTTGATTTTTCTCATTAATTAGTTTAGTTTAAAGGAGCAACCGGTAGGTACTTCTTACAAATGATCCCCACGCTGCACGAACAACCGTATTTTTAAATTTATCTACTTTAGTGGCAGATACAATATGTTTCTTTTTCTTCCTCAGCAATATAAAACATCTGTTTTTGCATAGTTTTAAATAGCGGCTATAGCGCCGCTATAGCTTATAGAGAGCACACCCACTAAAGCTAAGTATTTTTAACATTAAATTCAAATTGAGCGCCGATACCTCGCTAATTTCGGCTACACCCTTAAATTTGGAGGTAAACTACTGTGGCAAAAAAATCTAGGCTTTTTGAAATCATGTTGCTGCGGACCATATTTATATCGTACAGAGAAACACGACTTCTTGCAACCAACCACAACCTTATCATATTCATTCCTCACCAAAATAGATTTGGTGACCGCTTAGGTCAGAGGAGGGACCCAAGTGAGATCTACAAATCTCTACATTTGTCTTATTCTTCCTTTTTGTTTTTGGTATATATATGATGTAATTGGGCAAAGCTTTGTTATTGAATTTTGAGGCCCGATCAATGCTTTTGTTATTTTTTCTGACTAAACATGTCTATGTCAGTATGTGATATATCATATATGATGTCTGGTGTTGTATGCTTATTTTTTCATGATTTAAACAAAAACTCTTAATGGGGCTTAGCTTCTCTATAATTCTAGGGAAATGATAAGTGCCACACATCAAGTCCGTGACACTCCGGTCCTAACGTTTTTCGATGGCAATTTAAGCCACGCAAGGATGGCAAATTCTAGTGACACACGGCAAGTTTCTGTCAGATTGAAGCACGAAAGTTGCCATCTTCGTGTCACTAAACTTGCCATAAAAAACGTTCAGAGTTGACATGTATTTGTACCTGACGTGTGGCACTTACCAGAGTCCTAATTCTACTATAGCTTATGAGCAAAGCATGGCTAAATGGCATAGCCCACTATTTAAACATCAGATTTTTCTCTCATTTGCTATTTGCAAGTTAGCGAGAATGCAACTTGCAGTCAAGGACGACCTGGTTGGCCATGGTGTCACCGGTGGAGGAGACTCGGAAGTTGATGGTGCGGATGGCGGGTGGGGGGGTCACCGATGTAGGAGAAGAGTCTGAACTTAGAGGAATGACGGGGGCAGCGGCAAGGCAATGAAGGTGGTGGTGGCAGACGGCCCGGCCGACGTCGAGGTGGGAGAAAGGGGGCAGGAGGAAGAGGAGACGACGATAGCGGGATGGAGAAGAAGTTAGGGCAAAAGATCGACTTCCACCAAATCTTTTTTGAGGCAACTTGCATGTAGTTGGTCTTGATTTTTGTCCATACATACATGGCCAGGGAGCTAGATATGTTTCTCTACGTGAGTGGTAGATATATTTCATTTTCTTAACCAGCAATAAAATATCCGATGTTGCCTATATATGCATGGCCAGGGGGCTAGGCCGATGGTACCGTACGTTGCTCCAAACGATAGAGGCACTGAACCACCAGCTATATTGGCAAGTCGGCAAAGCTGGTCGATTAATAATGCGACTCAAGCTCCCAGCAGCAGTACTACTCTCCCAGGTGGCCAAGCTAGGCTCCCTCCTTATTCTCTTCCTTCTCGTGCTGCTGGTGCCTGCCTTCCTCAGGGTCCCCTATTGCTATCTCCTCTTCAACGCCATCGTCCTCGCGCTGGGCATCCAGGCCGGCCTCCTGCGCCGCGGCAGCACCATGACCTCTTCCGACCCTATCGCCGACGAAGACCGGCATGGGTCTTCCCGGACTGGTCAGGATGTCACGCCTGTCAGTATCGCGGCTTCACCGTTTCAGAGGGCTAGATCAGTCCGTGTTCATCACAACGACCAGACGGCGGCCGCAGATGATCAGGCGGTACCTGCCTTTGGAGCAAGTAACATAGTTGACCTGAAGACCAAGACCAAGAAGGTGGTGCTGACGATGCTGATGAAGAAGTGCCCGTCGGCGGCGAGCATCTTCTTCCTCAGCGCGCTGAACGGCAGCCGAGTCAGCGGAGAGGAGAAGGCATCCGAAGAGAAGCAGGAAGATCGTAAACTCGACGTGGAAATGACTCGGCAGGAGCTGTTTGCCAACACGGAGAGGTTCATCGGGAACTTCAGCAAGGAGCTCAGGATGCAGAGACAGTAGCTCTCGAAGCTAGCCCAAAAACCTAAGTTGGCTTTCCTTTTTCTTATTATAATTAGGGTGATACTTGATAGGCACGGTTCGCCGCGCCGGTGATATCAGGCTTGTCCGTTGCTACTAACTTTTTGTTGTGTTGCGTGAGGAAAACATGAGGTGAGTGAGATGTGCCTGTAGTTTTGGTAATAAGGATTGAGGAAATGCACTTTAGCAGTTCAACTCTATCATAAAGTAGTCCAGCTTCCAGGTTACATCTAGACCTGCTATACAATCTGAGAGAGATGTATACTGTTCAACTTTGTTTATTTCTACAGGACCGAGAGCTTCGTTGTTCAGCCGTCATGTTGAGGTGCTGAGATGCAGTGTCAGTACAATCTGCTATAGGTAACCTCTTCCATACGTTTTAGCTAGCCACAGGAGCAACATGTAAACAGGACAACACGAGTATCAAAGGTGAGAGGAGAAATAATATTTAGTGAATAGAAGTTCTACAAATGTTCCTGCAAAACAAAAGAGGAGAAGGGCATGTCATATAGTACATGTGTGAAATCTGCATGTGGGTTAGGGATCGAGAACTTAGAGGTAAAGAACAGATGCTTGCTTAGCAAATGGCTATACAGGTTATCAGTGGAGACCGAGGGTATGTGGGTACAAATTTTGCGGAATAAGTACTTACGCACCAAGACTTTGGCACAGGTTACAACTCAACCTACAGACTCACCTTTTTGGAAAGGGTTAATGAGGACAAAGGTCACCTTCTTCCAACTGGTGAGGTTCATCGTAGGTAAAGGTACCACTACTAGATTCTGGGAGGATACATGGCTAGGGGGAGTTAATTGCATAAAACCACCACATTTCGGGCTTCTTCTGCAGAAAACCACCTGGTCCCTAATCATTTGCAAAACTCACCGCGCACTCAGTAAACTTTTTGCAAAAAGCACTGATCAGGTGATTTAGCCCGTTTAACCATTTTTCGACAAGTGGGGCCGGAATGTAAGGAGCTGATTTGGCAACAAATTGACATATACCTCCCTGGATCTTAAAAGAAAAAGCAATCAAGCCCCCTCCGCCTCCCCCACGGAGGGCATCTCCTTCCTCGCAGCAACAACAGTGGGGGGGCACGGCCAATGAGACGTGACGACGCAGAGATGTCCCGACACGTCTCCGTCAGATCTACTTTTCCAAACACTTTTGCCCTTGTTTTGGACTCTAACTTGCATGATTTGAATGGAACTAACTTGGGACTTCTGTTTGCTTTCAGCAGAATTGCCATGATGTTGTTTTATGTGCGTAAAACAAAAGTTCTCGGAATGACCAAACTCCACGGAACATCTAGTTAACAATAATAAAAATCCTTGCCAAAGATGAAGACCGGGGGCCCCGCATCTATCCACGAGGGTGGGCGCCCCTAGGGCGCGCCCTACCTCGTGGGCCCCTGGAGCTCCTCCGACGCCAACTCCGACTATATATATTTGCTTTCGGGAGAAAAATCAAGGAGAAGAAATCATCGCGTTTTACGACACGGAGCCGCCGCCAAGCCCTAAAACCTCTCGGGAGGCTGATCTGAGTCCGTTCGGGGCTCCGGAGAGGGATTCGTCACCGTCGTCATCATCAACCATCCTCCATCACCAATTTCATGATGCTCACCGCCGTGCGTGAGTAATTCCATCGTGAGGCTTTTGGACGGTGATGGGTTGGATGAGATCTATCATGTAATCGAGTTAGTTTTGTTAGGGTTTGATCCTAGTATCCATTATATTCGAGATTGATGTTGCTATGACTTTGCTATGCTTAATGCTTGTCATTAGGGCCCGAGTGCCATGATTTCAGATCTGAAACCTATTATGTTTTCATGAATATATGTGAGTTCTTGATCATATCTTGCAAGTCTATAGTCACCTACTATATGTTATGATCCGGCAACCCCGAAGTGACAATAATCGGGACCACTCCCGGTGATGACCATAGTTTGAGGAGTTCATGTATTCACTATTTGCTAATGCTTTGTTCCAGTTCTCTATTAAAATGAGGCCTTAATATCCCTTAGTTTCCATTAGGACCCCACTGCCACGGAAGGGTAGGACAAAAGAAGTCATGCAAGTTCTTTTCCATAAGCACGTATGGCTATATTTGGAATACATGCCTACATTACATTGATGAATTGGAGCTAGTTCTATGTCACCCTATGTTATGACTGTTACATGATGAACCGCATCCGGCATAATTATCCATAACCGATCCAATGCCTACGAGTTTTTCATCTACTGGTTTACGCTTATTTACTTTCCCGTTGCTACTGTTATAATCACTACAAAACACCAAAAATATTACTTTTTCTTTCATTACTCTTTTGTTATCGTTACCACTACTATCATATTACTTTGCTACTAAATACTTTGCTGCAGATATTAAGTTATCCAGGTGTGGCTGAATTGAAAACTCGATTGCTAATACTTGAGAATATTCTTTGGCTCCCCTTGTGTCGAATCAATAAATTTGGGTTGAATACTCTACCCTCGAAAGCTATTGCGATCCCCTTCACTTGTGGGTTATCAAGACTAATTTCGCACCGCTGCCGGGAGCATAGCTCTATTCTTTGAGTCACTTGGGATTTATATTTGCTGGTCACTATGAAGAACTTGAAAGACGCTAAGACAACAATTTATCCCTCAACTACGAGGGAGGTAAGGAAGCGCCATCTAGCTCGCACTTGATTCACCTTACGTTATGAGTAAGCTTGCGACACCTAAACCCCGCTTCGCTATTCGTTCGATATGTTACATGTTATTGATGATGCCACTTCTGCTATGCATGATACTTATGATGAAACTACTTCTATGCTTGATACTGATGTGCCCCTTAGTGAATTTCTTGATGAACAAATTGCTAGGGCTAGAGAGAAAGAAATTATTGAAACTGATATGTTGATGAAATTGATGATGAAAACATGCCTGTTATTCCTGAGGGTTATATTTTTGATAAAGAAGCTTCTGCTGCTATTTTAGCTTGCAAAGATAACGATGACTTTAGAAGGTTATTAGCTAAATGGAACAAGCAATCTCTTAATGATAGAATGAGGCCCGACCCTGCTTTTGCTACTTCACCTATTTGTGTTGCCGATAAGGATTATGAATTCTCTGTTGATCCTGATATAATTACTTTGGTTGAATCTGATCCCTTTCATGGCTATGAATCTGAAACTGTTGTAGCACATCTTACTAAATTAAATGATATAGCCACCCTGTTCACTAATGATGAGAGATCTCGTTACTTTTATATCCTTAAAATATTTCCGTTCTCATTAAAGGGTGATGCTAAGATATGGTTTAATTCTCTTGATCCTGGTTGTGTGCGTTGTCCCCAGGATATGATTTATTACTTCTCTGCTAAATATTTCCTTGCTCATAAGAAACAAGCTGCTTTAAAGGAAATATACAACTTTGTGCAAATTAAAGAAGAGAGTCTCCCACAAGCTTGGGGGAGGCTTCTCAAGTTACTTAATGCTTTGCTCGATCATCCTCTTAAGAAAAATGAAATACTTGATTACCTGGACTAACCGATGCTTCCAGAGATTACGGATAGTTGTTTGGTTCTCTTTTCGAGGAAAGAACACGGATGAGGCTGAAATCCTATTGAATAATATGTTGACAAATGAAAATAATTGGGCACCTCCTGAGCGCCTCCTGCTCCAATTCTGAGCCTATTCCTAAACCAACTCGAAGAAGAGAGGTGTTCTATTTCTCGATCCCAAGATATGCAAGAGGCAAAGAAATCTGTGAAAAAAAAGGGTATTAAAGCTGAAGATGTTAAGAATTTACCTCCTATTGAAGAAATACATGGTCTTAATCTACCGCCTGTTGAAGAAACATATGATCTTAATCCTTTACCTATTGAAGAACCTCCTGGTCTTTATAACCCGACACAGGTAGTAAAGGTAAATTCTCTCTATAGATTTGATGAAGGTGATATTCCTCACTATAAGTCTGCTAGACAATGCTTTGATGAGTTTGATAATTTTATTGTTAAGCAAGAAGATTTCAATGCTTATTTTGGTAGACAATTAAAATAAAATGCTTATATGATTAAACACTTGGGTGATTATATGGCTAATGTTAGAGGTGAACTTAAACTTGTTAGCAAACATGCTTCTATGGTTACCACTCAAGTAGAATAAGTACTTAAAGCTCAAAGTGATTTTCTCAATGAAATGAATAGTAAGAAAAATGATTATGCTGTTAGAGTGGCTACTAGAACTGGTAGAATGACTCAGGAACCTTTGTATCCTGAAGGCCACCCTAAGAGAATTGAGCAAGATTCTCAAGAGAAATAATATTGATGTACCTAGTTCTTCTAAAAGGAAGAAAAAGAAAAATGATAGGACTCTGCAAACTTCTAGCGAACCTATTGTTGAACCACCTGAGAATCCTAATGATATATCTATCTCTGATGCTGAAACACAATCTGGTAATGAACATGAACCTAGTGAAAATGTTAATGATGATGTTCATGATGATGCTCAACCTAGTAATGATAATAATGTAGAAATTGAACCTGCTGTTGATCTTGATAACTCACAATCAAAGAATCAACGTTATGACAAGAGAGACTTTGTTGCTAGGAAACATGGTAAAGAAAGAGAACCATGGGTTCAGAGACCCATGCCTTTTCCTCCCAAACCATCCAAGAAAAAGGATGATGAGGATTTTGACCGCTTTGCTGAAATGATTAGACCCATCTTTTTGCGTATGCGATTAACTAATATGCTCAAAATAAATCCTTATGCTAAGTATATGAAAGATATTGTTACTAATAAAAGAAAGATACCGGAAGCTGAAATTTCCACCATGCTTGCTAATTATACTTTTGAGGGTGGAATACCAAAGAAACTTGGAGATCCAGGAGTACCTACTATACCATGCTCCATTAAAATAAACTATGTTAAAACTGCTTTATGTGATCTTGGGGCCGGTGTTAGTGTTATGCCTCTCTCTTTATATCATAGACTTGACTTGAATAAGTTGACACCTACTGAAATATCTTTGCAAATGGTGATAAATCAACTGGTATACCTGCCGGTATTTGTGAGGATGTGCCTGTTGTGGTTGCAAACGTTACTATTTTAACGGACTTTGTTATTCTTGATATTCCGAGGACGATAGTATGTCTATTATTCTTGGAAGACCCTTTTGAATCTGCGTAGGGCTGTTATTGATTGCAACAAAGGCAATGTCACTTTTATGTTAATGGTAATGAGCATACGGTAAACTTTTCGAGGAAACAACCTCAAGTTCATAGTATCAATTCTATTGGAAAAATTCCATCGATTATATTTGGAGGTTTTGAATTTCCTCTTCCCTCTTGTCAAGAAGAAATATGATATTCTTATTATAGGGATGTGCATATCCCGTTGAGGTAACATATGTTATTCGAAATTTCTCCGATTCCATGTTAATCGGAATGAGTTTATTAACAAGACCTGATCAACCTTGTTAGTGGATTCCTTTTGATGAGCATGAGATGGATGAAACTAGAAGGCACAACCTTATGTACCCTTTTTATACTTTCTATTATTTAGTTGAAATAAAGTAAAGATAATATTTTCCTGTCTGCTTTCTGATTTATCCGTGCAATATAAAAATACCCCGAAAATAAAAGTCCTCCAAATGCCATGCCAATTTAATATGATTTTTTGGGAATATTTGAGGATTTATGGTCTTGAAAGCATCTGCGGGGAGCCGCCACACAGCCACGAGGTGGAGGCGCGCCTGCCTCGTGGCCCCACGGTGGCCCTCCTCCACTTATTCCTGCACCCATCTTGTCCTTCTTGCTCCCACAAACACGAATATCTGGTTCAAGCACGAGTTCTAGCTCACTTTGCTGTGATTTTCGATCTCCTTGCTCAAAGCACCTCTCACAAAACTGCTTGGGGAGATTGCTCCTTGGTATGTGATTCCTTTATTGGTCCAATTAGTTTTTGCTCTAGTGCTTTATTCATTGCAAATTTGTTTTGCATAGGTGACCATGTTCTTGAGCTTGCATGTCAAATTTATATGGTTCCAAGTAGTTCTAATGCTAGATATAGGCTCTAGGCACTTGTAGGAGTAGTTGCTATCAATTTTGTTGAGCTTGGTTCACTTTTGTTTGAAATTACTAAAAATTTCAGAAATTTTTCAGAGGAAGCAATATGCTTAGGAAAATGTTCCAAGGAGGTTCTTCTAGGAAGCAAGGATCCAGGCTTGCAATGCGTGATGCTGATGAGGAGCCACCCAGGGATGCTCCAGTAGGTCCCTGTGAATGGCCTTCAGAAAATTTTATGGATCGAGCGGGAATCAAAGAGGAATTTAACGCATATTTGCGTAACGCCGATCTTGTGGATTTTGAGGCAGACAAATGCCCACAGTACCATCAACTAACTAGCTCATTTGTGAGGAGGTTTGAATTTTCATCTTCGTGTAATTCTCCTACTGTCATGTTTGATCTTTATGACAAATCTTATACCATGGACTTAGAGGATTTTACTTCTGCCTGCAAACTTCCACAATGGGGTAGTGCTAGTGATCCCTGTAAATCTGAATTTAGAGACTTTCTTGCTGATATAACTGTAGGGGAATCTAGAGATATAACACAAGCTACCATAGGGAGCATTCACTTTCCTGTTATACATTATTTTGCTCTCTTCATAGGTAGGTGCATAAATGCTAAGGATGAAGCATGTCACATGTGTGTCCCTCGATCTCGATATTCTTAGGAGTCTTTGTGTTAGGAGACCAATCTTATCATATGGGAGCCATTGTAGCACGTAGGTTGCATCATAATAGATATAGTGGAGATTTCTTTGGAGGAATTTATGCAACCCGCTTAGCTAATTTTCTTGAGGTGGACGTTCATGAGGGTGATATGGAGTTGCCTCCTGCCTATTTAGATTTTAATTCTATGGCCTCCCACCAGTTTGTCGAGAGGAATGAATCGCCTCTCTTATATCGACTAATCTTTGACAAACGGCATGTTGTCCGTATTACTCTCCCTGCTCCTTCCTTCTTTGATTCTCAGACAAAAGGAAGATATGTTATTACTAGAGAGGAGGCAGATGAGTACGAGAGGAGAGCAGAGGCAGCCCGACGCCACGCTGCAGCTCAGGCAGCGATAGTCGCTGCATCGCAGTACGACCCCAGCTACACCTATGGGTATCCGCCAGGCTATCCCTGGCAATGAACCAACTTAGGCCAAAAGCCTAAGCTTGGGAGAGTATGTATTTCTCATCGACATTACATTTATGTTCACACACTCATTGCTAGATGTCGGTGCTCATACTTTTTCACTGTAATATCCATGCTAGTTTATTTTGTTTTTCTTGCTTTCTTATTGTGTGTTTGATAAACCTTAAGAAAAACCAAAAAAAATTAGTAATAGTTTACCTCTCCTGCTGTAGTAGTAATAAATTAAAAGAAAACCCAGAAATATTTCTCGTTCTTCTTTTTGCTTGTTGGGAGCTTTCCCGTGTAAATAGTTTTATTTCTTTTCTTTTCTTTGGGGGTCGATAGGAGAAGACCATGATTAAATTGTTGAAGTGGCTCTTATGTGCATTATTGTTGATTTAACCAAGAGCCCATATTGCCTTGAATGCTCGCAGGTTCCAGCTTAGTCCAATGCACGTGCACTCTTATTATTATTCGCACTGTTCGGTCGTGCAAGTAAGAAAGGCAATTATGATGATATATGATGGACTGACTGAGATGAGAAAAGCTGGTATGAACTCGACCTCTCTTGTTTTTGTAAATATGATGAGTTCATTGTTCTTGATTCAGCTTATTATGAATAAACATGTTTGCAATGACAATTAGAGATCATAATTGCTTATGCCATGCTTGATTAGCTATGAGTTATAATGGTTTACCGTGCCAACATGCTATTAAAATGGTTGTGATGTGGTATAATGGGGTGGTATCCTCCTTTGAATGATTTAAGTGACTTGACTTGGCACATGTTCACACATGTAGTTGAAACAAAATCAACATAGCCTTCACGATATTTATGTTCATGGTGGATTATATCCTACTCATGCTTGCACCCAATGTTTATTAATTTTAATGCATGTTCATGACAGTTCTCGCTCTCTAGTTGGTCGCTTCCCAGTCTTTTGCTAGCCTTCACCTGTACTAAGCGGGAATACTGCTTGTGCATCCAATCCCTTAAACCCCAAAGTTATTCCATATGAGTCCACCATATCTACCTATATACGGTATCTACCTGCCGTTCCAAGTAAATTTGTATGTGCCAAACTCTAAACCTTCAAATTAACATTCTGTTTTGTATGCTCGAATAGCTCATGTATCAACTAGGGCTGCCCTTATCTTCCATGTTAGGCGGGTTATTCTCAAGAGGAGTGGACTCGCTCCTCAACACGAGAAAATGGCTGGTCACCGGATGCCCAGTCCATGCTTTATGCAAACTAAATCAAAATAATTGCAAACAAAACTCCCCCTGGGACTATTGCTAGTTGGAGACACTCGTTGTTTCGAGCAAGTCATGGATTGATGCTTGTTGGTGGAGGGGGAGTATAAACTTTACCATTCTGTTTGGGAAACGCCTATAATGTGTGTAGCATGGAAGATATCGCCATCTCTTAGTTTTTATGTTGACAATGAAAGTATACCGCTCAAAATATTATTTATCTCTATTTCAAAACCGAGCTCTGGCACCTCTACAACCCTGCTTCCCTCTGCGAAGGGCCTATCTATTTACTTTTATGTTGAGTCATCACCATCTTATTAAAAAGCACTAGCTGGAGAGCACAACTGTCATTTACATTCATTACTTTTAATTTATAATTGGGTATGACTATGACTGGATCTCTTTTACCATGAATTACAATATCTAGTCAGTCCTTGATCTTTAAAGGTGCTCTGAATTTATGTTTTGCGGTCTCAGAAAGGGCTAGCGAGATACCATTTTGTCATATCATATTATGATTGTTTTGAGAAAGTGTTGTCATTCGAGATTTATTATTATTGCTCGCTAGCTGATTATGCTATTGATATGAGTAATCATGAGACCTGAGAATTATTGCAAATGTAGTTAGTTATAATATTTGCTAAAAACTTGAATGCTGGCTTTACATATTTACAACAACAAGAGCAAACAGAGTTTGTAAAAGTTTTTATTTATCACTTTCAGTTTGTCAACTGAATTGCTTGAAGACAAGCAAAGATTTAAGCTTGGGGGAGTTGATACGTCTTCGTCGTATCTACTTTTCCAAACACTTTTGCCCTTGTTTTGGACTCTAACTTGCATGATTTGAATGGAACTAACTTTCGATCGACGCTGTTTTCAAAGAGAATTGCCATGATGTTGTTTTTGTGCGAGAAAACAAAAGTTCTCGGAATGACCTGAAACTCCACGGAACATCTAGTTAAAAATAATAAAAAATCCTTGCCAAAGATGAAGACCAGGGGGCCCACACCATGTCCACGAGGGTGGGGGCGCCCCCCCTAGGGCGCGCCCCCCTACCTCGTGGGGCCCCTAGAGCTCGTCCGATGCCAACTTCAACTCTATATATTTGCTTTCGGGGAGAAAAAAATCAAGAAGAAATCATCGCGTTTTATGATACGATCCACCGCCAAGCATAAAACCTCTCGGGAGGGCTGATCTGGAGTCCGTTCTGGGCTCCGGAGAGGGGGATTCGTCGCCGTCGTCATCATCAACCATCCTCCATCACCAATTTCATGATGCTCACCGCCGTGCGTGAGTAATTCCATCGTAGGCTTGCTGGACGGTGATGGGTTGGATGAGATCTATCATGTAATCGAGTTAGTTTTGTTAGGGTTTGATCCCTAGTATCCATTATGTTCTGAGACTGATGTTGCTATGACTTTGCTAGGCTTAATGCTTGTCACTAGGTCCCGAGTGCCATGATTTCAGATTTGAACCTATTATGTTTTCATGAATATATGTGAGTTCTTGATCCTATCTTGCAAGTCTATAGTCATCTACTATGTGTTATGATCCGGCAACCCCGAAGTGACAATAATCGGGACCACTCCCGGTGATGACCATAGTTTGACGAGTTCATGTATTTACTATGTGCTAATGCTTTGTTCCAGTTCTGTATTAAAATGAGGCCTTAATATCCCTTAGTTTCCATTAGGACCCCGCTGCCACGGGAGGGTAGGACAAAAGAAGTCATGCAAGTTCTTTTCCATAAGCATGTATGATTATATTTGGAATACATGCCTACATTACATTGATGAATTGGAGCTAGTTCTATGTCACCCTATGTTATGACTGTTACATGATGAACCGCATCCGGGATAATTATCCATCACCGATCCAATGCCTACGAGTTTTCCATCTACTGGTTTACGCTTATTTACTTTCCCGTTGCTACTGTTATAATCAATAAAAACACCAAAAATATTACTTTTGCTTTCATTACTCTTTTGTTATCGTTACCACTACTATCATATTACTTTGCTACTAAATACTTTGCTGTAGATATTAAGTTATCCAGGTGTGGCTGAATTGACAACTCAGTTGCTAATACTTGAGAATATTCTTTGGCTCCCCTTGTGTCGAATCAATAAATTTGGGTTGAATACTCTACCCTCGAAAGCTGTTGCGATCCCCTACACTTGCGGGTTATCATGTCCCCGCAAGCGCCGGCCATCTTCGCGAGTGCGATAGCCAGTGGTGCACTGTCGCCACGAGCCTCCGCACGCTCTCGAGCCGCGCCATCTGGTCCTCTAGCGCGCGCCACAACATCGATCCAGGGTGTGGCGGCCATCGGAGCTCGGTCTGGGCGGCGGTGAGTTCCTGGATCCACGAAGAGGAGGCGACAGGGTGGTGGGGCACCTATCCTCTGCTCCCCTGGAGCCGGCAGCACGCTCCTTGGCGTCGAGCGACCTAGGCGTCCCTGAGAGATGGCCGAGGCACGACCACGGCAGGGCCTGGGCGTCCCCGACAGATAGCTGAGGCGCGGCCACGACAGGGCCTGTGGGAGCGCCGCCGGCCTTCAAGGCCCCGAGCTGCAGCCGCACTTGCACTGCTTCCGGCAGATGGCAGGGCTGGTGGAGCGAGCGCGCGCCGGAGAACGGCCTCGTGGCCGCGAGTATGGAGGTTCTCCTCCTTCCACTTCTTTGTCGCCGCGAGTAAGAAGACGGGCGCGACAGCGTTGGCAGTGGTCTCCAGCGATGGGAGGGGTGTGTATGACAACGGAGGAGCGGCGCCGACCGGACAGCAGCGCGCCGACGGTCAAGGGCTTTGGGGTATTTGGACTGCTCGAGGATATCCACAAGGGGAGGGCCTGATTGCGTTTTTCTTTTAGATGTAGGGGTATGTGTGTTAATATGTTGCCAAATCAGCTCCTTACATTTCGGCCCCACTTGTCAGAAAGTGATTAAACGGGGTAAATTGTCTGATCAGTGCTTTTTGCAAAAAGTTTACTGAATGTGCGGTGATTTTTACAAATGATTAGGGACCAGGTGGTTTTCTGCAGAAGAAGCCCGAAATGTGGTGGTTTTATGCAATTAACCTGGCTAGGGGAGATGCCTCTGGCTCTACAATATCCATCACTATATAATATTGTGCAACGAAAAGATGACTATGTCGCCACAACATTAAATTCGGCACCGCTTAATATCCAATTTAGGAGATCCCTAGTAGGGGAACGGTGGAACGCATGGTTGCACCTTGTCCGCATGTTGATGGAAGTTCAACTATAGGACCATGAGGATACGATTCACTAGAAGTTAGTTGCTACCGGGATGTTTTCAGTGAAATCTATGTATCTGGACTTAATTGATTCAGGGCCACTATCTAGGTATTTGCACATATGGAAGATTAAAGTTCCGCTCCGAATTAAGATTTTCATGTGGTTCGTTCACAAAGGAGTCATTTTAACCAAACATAACTTTCTTAAAAGAAAGTTGGATCGTAACTCCAGATGTTGTTTTTGTGATCACAATGAAATGATTAAACACCTCTTTCTTGAGTGTCCACTTGCAAAATCATTATGGCGCTCAATTCATATAGCTTTTAATGTCCATCCCCCAACGAGCATAAACACGTTATTTGGGACGTGGCTCAATGGAGTAGACTTAAATACAGCGAAACATATTCGGATAGGGATATGTGCACTACTATCGGTGATATGGAATACTAAAAATGAATTGACTTTTAATGGGACAAACTTCATGAATTTTTGCATGTTATCTACAAAGCTACATCGTGGATCCGTATGTGGTCATTACTCACTCATGTGGACTCGAGGGAGCTTTTGGTTATTGGGTGCAACCGTTGGGAGATGGTAGCACGGGCTTTCTTCAGTCGATTAGTATGGCGTGCTGATAATAGGTTAGGTTTATAGGCGTCGCAGCCTGATTTGTTGCACCGGATGTGGCATCTGTTTTATGTTTTATTCCGTTTTTCACTATGATTATGGGCCCCTAGTGACCCAAAGACTATGTTACTTTATCTTTAGTAAGATGGCTGCATGCATCGATTGATGCAGAGACCGGGGGTTTTGCCTCCTTTTCCAAAAAAATAATATGTGAAATCTGCATTAAGTCTCTCTTACATCTCTCACTGTTGTGACATAAATCCCTGTCTCAGTGAGGCACATCATAAGCAATTGTTGGGGAACGCAGTAATTTCAAAAAAATTCCTACGCGCACGCAAGATCTATCTAGGTGATGCATAGCAACGAGAGGGGAGAGTGTTGTCCACGTACCCTCGTAGACCGTAAGCGGAAGTGTTATGACAACGCGGTTGATGTAGTCGTATGTCTTCACGATCCGACCGATCATAAAACCAAAGGTACGGCACCTCCGCGATCTGCACACGTTCAGCTCGGTGACGTCCCACGAACTCTAGATCCAGCTGAGGTCAAGGGAGAGTTTCATCAGCACGACGGCGTGATGATGAAGTTACCGGCGTAGGGCTTCGCCTAAGCACTACGACGATATGATCGAGGTGGAATATGATGGAGGGGGGCACCGCACATGGCTAAACAATCAACTTGTGTGTCTAGGGGTGCCCTCCCCACGTATATAAAGGAGGGAGAGTGAGGGAGGCAGCCTAGGGCGCGCCCAAGTAGGAGGAATCCTACTTGGGCCCCTAGTCCAATTCGGCCCCCCTCCTACCATATTTGAACAAGGGGGAAAGGAAGGATGGGGGAGGAGAAGGAAGTAGGGGTCCTACTTCATACTTTCCTTTTCCTCCTCTCCTTTCCCTTTCACCCCATGTGGCTGGCCCTATAGGGGGCACACCAGCCCCTTTTGGGCTGGTGTGTTCCCTTACTTGGCCCATTAAGCCAATATTTTTGCCGGGGGTTGCCCGGAACCGGTGACCTGGTATCACCCGGAACACTTTCGGTGTCCGAATATAGCCTTCCAATATATGAATCTTTACCTCTCGAGCATTTCGAGACTCCTCGTCATGTCTGTGATCTCATCCGGGACTCCGAACAAACTACGGTCATAAAATCACATAACTCAGAATACAAATCGTCATCGAACGTTAAGCGTGCGGACCCTACGGGTTCGAGAACTATGTAGACATGACCGAGACACATCTCCGGTTAATAACCAATAGCGGAACCTAGATGCTCATATTGGCTCGTACATATTCTACGAAGATCTTTATCAGTCAAACCGCATAACAACATATGTTGTTCCCTTTGTCATCGGTATGTTACTTGCCCGAGATTCGATCATGGGTATCCTCATACCTAGTTCAATCTCGTTACCGGCAAGTCTCTTTACTCGTTCGGTAATGCATCATCCCGTAACTAACTCATTAGTCACAATGCTTGCAAGGCTTTTAGTGAATTGCATTACCGAGAGGGCCCAGAGATACCTCTCCGATACACGGAGTGACAAATCCTAATCTTGATCTATGCCAACTCAACAAACACTTTCGGAGACACCTATAGAGCATCTTTATAATCACCCAGTTACGTTGTGACGTTTGATAGCACACAAGGTGTTCCTCCGGTATGTGGGAGTTGCATAATCTCATAGTCTGAGGAACATGTATAAGTCATGAAGAAAGCAATAGCAATGAAACTGTAATGATCAAAATGCTGAGCTAACGAAAGGGTCTTGTCCATCACATCATTCTCCTAATGATGTGATCCCGTTCATCAAATGACAACACATGTCTATGGTCAGGAAACATAACCATCTTTGATAAACAAGCTAGTCAAGTAGAGGCATACTAGTGAAACTCTATTTTGTCTATGTATTCACACATGTACTAAGTTTCCGGTTAATAAAATTCTAGCATGAATAATAAACATTTATCATGATATAAGGAAATAAATTATAACTTTATTATTGCCTCTAGGGCATATTTCCTTCAGTCTCCGACTTGCACTAGAGTCAATAATCTACTTCACATTGCCATGTGATTTAACACCAATAGTTCACATCTTTATGTGATTAACACCCATAGTTCACATCGCCATGTGACCAACACTCAAAAGGTTTACTAGAGTCAATAATCTAGTTCACATCGCTATGTGATTAACACCCAAGAGTAATAAGGTATGATCATGTTTTGCCTGTGAGAGAAATTTTTAGTCTACGGGTCTACAACATTTAGATCCGTATGTATTTTTGCAAATTTCTATGTCTACAATACTCTGCATGGAGCTACTCTAGCTAATTGCTCCCACTTTCAATATGTATCTAGATCGAGACTTAGAGTCATCCAGATCGGTGTCTAAGCTTGCATCGACGTAACTCTTTACGACGAACTCTTTATCACCTCCATAACCGAGAAATATTTCCTTAGTCCTCGTAGGTAACTAAGGATAACTTTTACCGCTGTCCAGTGATCCACTCCTGGATCACTATTGTACCCCCTTGCCAAACTCATGGCAAGGTACACAATAGGGCGGGTACACAACATAGCATACTTTATAGAACTATGGCTGAGGCATAGGGAATGACTTTCATTCTCTTTTTCTATTTTCTGCCGTGGTCGGGTTTTGAGTCTTACTCTACTTTACACCTTGCAATACAGGCAAGAACTCCTTCTTTGATCCTTCCATTTTTGAACTACTTCGAAATCTTGTCAAGGTATGTACTCATTGAAAAATCATATCAAGCGTCTTAATCTATCTCTATAGATCTTGATGCCCAATATGTAAGCAGCTTCACTGAGGTCTTTCTTTGAAAAAACTCCTTTCAAATTCTCCTTTATGCTTTCCAGAAAAATTCTACATTATTTCCAATCAACAATATGTCATTCACATATACTTATCAGAAAGGCTGTAGTGCTCCCACTCACTTTCTTGTAAATACAGGCTTCACCGTAAGTCTGTACAAAACTATATGCTTTGATCAACTCATCAAAGCGTATATTCCAACTCCGAGATGCTTGCACCAGTCCACAGATGGATCGCTGGAGTTTGCACATTTTGTCAGCACCTTTATGATCGACAAAACCTTCTGGTTGCATCATATACAATTCTTCTTTAGTAAATCCATTGAGGAATGCAGTTTTGTTATCTATTTATTAGATTTCATAAAATTTGGCAATCGCTAACATGATTCGGACAGACTTAAGCATCGCTACGAGTGAGAAAATCTCATCGTAGTCAACACCTTGAACTTGTCGAAAACCTTTTGCGACAAGTCGAGCTTTGTAGATAGTAACACTACCATCAGCGTCTGTCTTCCTCTTAAAGATCCATTTATTCTCAATGGCTTGCCGATTATCGGGCAAGTCCACCAAAGTCCACACTTTGTTCTCATACATGGATCCTATCTTCATGGCCTCAGGCCATCTGTCGGAATCTGGGCTCATCATCGCTTCCTCATAGTTCGTAGGTTCGTCATGGTCTAGTAACATGACTTCCAGAACAGGGTTACCGTACCACTCTGGTGCGGATCTTACTCTAGTTGACCTACGAGGTTCGGTAGTAACTTGATCTGAAGTTTCATGATCATCATCATTAGCTTCCTCACTAATTGGTGTAGGAATCACTGGAACTGATTTCTGTGATGAACTACTTTCCAATTCGGGAGAAGGTACAATTGCCTCATCAAGTTCTACTTTCCTCACACTCACTTCTTTTGAGAGAAACTCCTTCTCTAGAAAGGATCCATTCTTAGAAAGAATATCTTGCCTTCAGATCTGTGATAGAAGGTGTACCTGATACGTCCATTTTGCATCATGCTTTTATATCAATATTTATTGCATTAGGGCTGTTGTTACACGTTATGTCACAATACTTATGCCTATTCTCTCTTATTTTACAAGGTTTACATAAGGAGGAGAATGCCGGTAACTGGAATTCGAAATTTGGAAAAGGAGCAAATATTAGAGACCTATTACGCACAACTCCAAAAGTCCCGAAACTCCATGGAATATCTTACAATAAATAATAAAAATCCTCGCTAAAGATGAAGGCCGGGGGCCCACACCACTGTCCACGAGGGTGGGGCGCGCCTCTACCTCGTGGGCCTGGTGGCTCTCCGATGCCCATCTTTCGCTATATGAGGTCTTTTGTCAAGAAAAAAAATCAGAAGCAACCTTTGGGACGAAACTCGCCGCCACGAGGCGGAACCAATCTAGGGCTCCGCAGAGCTGTTCTCGCTTAGGACACTTCCGGAGGGGGAAATCATCACCAACGCTCCTCTCATCGGGAGAGGGCAATCTCCGTCAACATCTTCACCAGCACCATCTCATCTCAAAACCCTAGTTCATCTCTTGTATCCAATTCTTGTCTCTAAGTCCGGGATTGGTACTAGTAGGTTGCTAGTAGTGTTGATTACTCCTTGTAGTTGGTGCTAGTTGGTTTATTTGGTGGAAGATCATATGTTCAGATCCTTTATGCATATTAAAACCCCTCTGATTATGAACATGAATATGCTTTGTGAGTAGTTACGTTTGTTCCTGAGGACATGGGAGAAGTCTTGCTATTAATAGTCATGTGACTTTGGTATTCGTTCGATACTTTGATGAGATGTATGTTGTCTAGCCTCTAGTGGTTTTATGTGAACGTCGACTACATAACACTTCACCATTATTTGGGCCTAGAGGAAGGCATTGGGAAGTAATAAGTAGATGATGGGTTGCTAGAGTGATGAAGCTTAAACCCTAGTTTATGCGCTGTTTCGTAAAGGGCTGATTTGGATCCATATGTTTCATGCTATGGTTAGGTTTACCTTAATACTTTTGTTGTAGTTGCGGATGCTTGCAATAGAGGTTAATCATAAGTGGGATGCTTGTTCAAGTAAGAACAACACCCAAGCACCGGTCCACCCACATATCAAATTATCAAAGTACCGAATGCGAATCATATGAACATGATGAAAACTAGCTTGACGATATTCCCATGTGTCCTCGGGAGCGCTTTTCCTATTATAAGAGTTTGTCCAGGCTTGTCCTTAGCTACAAAAAGGATTGGGCCACCTTACTGCACTTTATTTACTTTTGTTACTTGTTGCTCGTTACAAATTATCCTATCACAAAACTATCTGTTACCACTTATTTCAGTACTTGCAGAGAATACCTTGCTGAAAACCGCTTATCATTTCCTTCTGCTCCTCGTTGGGTTCGACACTCTTACTTATCGAAAGGACTACGATAGATCCCCTATACTTGTGGGTCATCAGTACCCAACAGTCTCCTTTGGGTATCCTATGAAGACACATTTCTCTGATTTGGGTTCGAGCTTATCAGGTTGAAGCTTTTTCACATAAGCATCGCAGCCCCAAACTTTAAGAAACGACAGCTTAGGTTTCTTGCCAAACCATAGTTCATACGGTGTCATCTCAACAGATTTAGATGGTGCCCTATTTAATGTGAATGCAGTTGCCTCTAATGCATAACCCCAAAACGATAGTGGTAAATCGGTAAGAGACATCATAGATTGTACCATATCTTAATAAATACTGTTATGACATTTGGACACACCATTACGCTGTGGTGTTCCAGGTGGCATGAGTTTGTGAAACTATTCCACATTGTTTTAATTAAATGCCAAACTCATAACTCAAACATTCGCCTCCGTGATCAGATCGTAGAAACTTTATTTTCTCGTTACGATGATTCTCCACTTCACTCTGAAATTCTTTGAACTTTTCAAATGTTTCAGACTTGTGTTTCAATAAGTAGATATACCCATATCTGCTCAAATCATCTGTGAAGGTCAGAAAATAATGATACCCGCTGCGAGCCTTAACACTCATCGGATCGCATACATCGGTATGTATTATTTCCAATAAGTCAGTAGCTCGCTCCATTGTTCCGGAGAACGGAGTTTTAGTCATCTTGCCCATGAGGCATGGTTCGCGAGCATCAAATAATTCATAATCAAGTGATTCCAAATACCCATCATGGAGTTTCTTCATGCGCTTTACACCAATATGACCTAAACGACAGTGCCACAAATAAGTTGCACTATCATTATTAACTTTGCATCTTTTGGCTTCAATATTATGAATATGTGTATCACTACGATCGAGATCCAACAAACTATTTTCATTGGGTGTATGACCATCAAAGGTTTTATTCATGTAAACAGAACAACAATTATTCTCTGACTTTAAATAAATAAACATATTGCAATAAACATGATCAAATCATATTCATGCTCAACGCAAACACCAAATAACATTTATTTAGGTTCAACACTAATCCTGAAAGTATAGGGAGTGTGCGATGATGATCATATCAATCTTGGAACCACTTCCAACACACATTCTCACTTCACCCTTAACTAGTCTCTGTTCATTCTGCAACTCCCGTTTCGAGTTACTACCCTTAGCAACTGAACCAGTATCAAATACCGAGGGGTTGCTACAAACAGTAGTAAAGTACACATCAATAACATGTTTATCAATATAGCTTTGTTCACTTTGCCATCCTTCTTACACTTCAAAAAAAAGACACATCCGTGACATTTTGGGCCGAACGAAATTTTTTTCTGTCATACATATGACACTTCTATGACGATAATTGTGACAAAACCCGGTATCATCATAGATGTGGTGGGCTCCTACTTCTATGACAAATACTCATGACAGAAAATGGTCTTTTCGTCCTGGGCAGGCTGGAGACGCAGCCGCATGACATTCTTTGGGCCGTCCATGACGGAAAAAACCGTGGTAGAAGCGAGGGGAGGAAAATTTCGGGAGTTCCTGTTACGGTGGGAGGTCGGGGCGAAGCGATGCGCATTTCTCTCGACACGACGCTGCTGCGTGTGTGAGGCGTTGGCTCTAACTCAACACGAAGCGAGGCGTTGGGCTCTGGCGAACCCGGCGATTGACAACCGCAGCTACACGCTATCGAACCCGAGCGATCGATCGATGGCTGTTAATCGAACCCGATGGAGCTATTCTTCGCCATCGCTGCTAATCAAGCCGATCGATTGGATGAACAGTGAGTGTTGTGGGGGGGTTGGATGAGCAGTGAGCGGTGGCGTTGCCTCGGATGAACATGACCCGTGGTGTGGAGGGCTGGATAAGCAGAGACGGTGGAGGGTGGCCGTGGAGGGTGGTTGAACAGACCCCGTGGTGTGGAGGGCTGGATGAACAGAGACGGTGGAGGGTGCCTGTGGAGGGGTGGTTGAGCAAGAGCCGTGGAATAGCGCGGTGGAGGCTGGATGAACAGGAGCCCGTGGAGGCCGGAGGAGGTCGACGGTGGAGATGAACAAGATCCGTGGAGTCCTGTTTTGCGGTACGCCACACCCTCCCGAGGAATAGGACCCCTGCTTCGACCATAGCGCCCAACACAAGTCCGCTTTCGTCTGTTTTGCGGACGCCACACCCTCTCGATCAACAGACCCCGTTTCGACCGTAGGAGGTCCGCTTCTCCGTTTTGCGGTACGCCACACCCTCCCGTTAACAGGACCCCTGTTTCGACCGTAGGAGGTCCGCTTCTCCGCTTTGCGATACGCCACACCCTCCCGATCAACAGGACCCGTTTCAACATAGGAGGTCTGCTTCTCCGCCAGCGGATACGCCAGCCTCGTTTCCATCACCTGTTCCGTCCAAGCTGGTTGGCTCTCATGCGTTCCGTTGCCTCCCGATGAACACGACGCATTCTGTTGCCTCCCCATGAACACAACGCACTCCGTTGCCTCCCCATGAACACGACGACGACGCTGTTTCTCCGTTCCGACCCAGCCATGTACACGAGCCCTGGCCGTACGTATGCGCGAGTAGGCGTTCGACCAGGTGGCCGTATGTACACATACGTGGCCGTATTTTCTTTCTTGCACCTGGCCGATGTACGTGACGTGTACATGCTACGCGCGCCTCTACTACGACACGCGGCGCCTCTACAACGACCCGTATGTACGCATAACGTCGCGACCAGAATGACAACGCCACGTACGCTTCGACCAAGTGGGTCCCGACTGTCAGGCACTTCCTTGCGTGCGAAGATGTAGCTGATGGGTCTCAGCAGTCAGGGGGGTGAATCATTTTTTTTGCCCGGACGCACTTCCTTGCGTGCGAAGATGTAGCTGGTGGGTCCCAGCAGTCAGGGGGGGCGAATCGTTTTGTTTCTTTTTTGCCCGGACGAACTTCCTTGCGTGCGAAGGTGTAGCTGGTGGGTCCGAGCAGTCAGGGGGGAAACGTTTTTTTCACAAAATACGGTGGCACATCCGGTGGGTCCCCGCTGTCAGGTGGAGGAATAATTATTTCGCGCGTAATAAGGAGGCACTTCCTTGCTGCGACCGTGGACCCAGTTGTCAGCGTCTCCACGCACAGTACTCTTCCGATGGAAGTCGATCGTTGACCACATTGACCACGCCGCGCCGAGAGCACCACGACGGCGAACGACGGCGAGGCCTAGGAAGGGGATGGCACGGAGACAGGGAAGACTCGGTAGTTGTTTCCCACATGGAGGGGAGTACGACTGTACGAGGGTTTACTGGTTCGTCTGTCGTCGCCAGAGAATAACAGCAGGTGCGGGTGAGTAGAGGGATGGCTAGGCCAGCAATGGGAGTATGGTGGGGCTGTGAGGCCTGCGCGGCAGAACAGCTGGCCGCGGGGAGGAGGGAGCAGGCAGTCCCTCCGGCGCTTGTTTGAGCGGCTGGAGCAGGAAGAGCAGAGATTGAAGAAGCACGACGACCGTTGGATGGACATCCAATAGTCACTGCTTGTGCGTCAACCTTTTTAGGAAAGCCTCAAATCTGTGGAAAACAGCATACAACCCATCTGCCATTATTTCTAATAATTTACAGCCCATTTGCTAATACATAAGGTTTTTTTGGAGCCCATATTCTTTTTGTTACCATTACAACCCATATTGTGGCCACGGTTAAAAAATTATACGAAATTTTGCATATTTCGATGCGGTCCGAACTGTTTTTAATCCCGAAATTTCGACTCACATTCAAACTGATTTTAAAAATAAATGTATATCAATATAAAATCCAACAAATTCTCCACGCATAAAAATTAATGTAATTTAAAATCTTGAAATGAAAAAAAGATATTTGAAACTAATTGCCGGTTTGATGTGTTTTAAAAATGTACAACCAATTTCTCATTACTGATGGGCCATTTTCTCGACCAGCCGAATGAAAGCTCTCCTCGCCTTGAATGATTTGCAGCCCAACAGGCCTGACAAAGCGACTTACTTGGCAAATCACAAAAAAACTGGGCGGTGGCCGTGGACTCAGTTGTCAGCCTCTCCACGTACAGTACTCTTCCGATGGAAGTCGTTCCTTGACCACGTTGACCACGCCGCGCGGAGAGCACCACGGCGGTGGACGACGGCGAGGCCTAGGAAGGGGATGGCGCGGAGCCGGGGAAGACACGGCAGTGGAAGCCAGCGAGAGAGGAGTACGAGGTTCACCGGTTGGCTGCGGTGTGAGGTTGCCGCCGCAGCGGAGACCTGGCCAGTGGGGAATAGTAGGGGGCGGTGAGGCCTCTGCGGCAGCAGAGCCGGCCATGGGAGGCAAGAGCATGCGGCACGACCGACGCTGCTTTGGGCGGCTGGAGCAAGAAGACCAGAGGTTGAAGAAGCACTACGGCCGTTGGATGGACATCGTACGGTCACTGGAGCTAGAATCGTTCATATTGACTAACTTGACAAAGCCCTTCGTCCCCGTCAACTTAGTAGGCCCACAAGTCATCCTCCCACCAAGGTGGGTCCCAGCTAGCCGGAGGAGTATTCATTTTTTTTGCGTAATAAGGAGGCACTTCCGGTGGGTCCGAGCTGACAGCGGGGGGAACGTTTCTTTCGCGAAATACGGTGGCCCGTCCGGTGGGTCCCAGCAGTCAGGGGGAGATGATTTTTTTCGCAAAATACTGGTGGACCGTCCTGTGGGTCTCCGCTGTCAGGTGGAGGAATAATTATTTTCCGCGTAATAAGGAGGCACTTCCTTGCATCGCCGTGGACCCGGTGTCGACCTCTCCACGTCAAAGACTCTTCCATGGAAGTCGGTCGTTGACCACATTGACCATGCCGCGCCGAGAGCACCACGGCGGTGGACGACGGCGAGGCCTAGGAAGGGGACGACGCGGAACCGGGGAAGACGCGGCAGTGGATGCCCACGCGGAGAGGAGTACGAGCGTTCACTGGTCCAGCTGCGGTGGGAGGCTGCCGTCGCCGCAGAATAATAGGGGTGTGGGTGAGTGGAGGGATGGCCTGGCCAGTGGTGGGAGTAGTATGGGGGCGGTGAGGCCTCCGCGGTAGCACAGCCGGCCAAGGGAGGAAGGAGCAGGCGGCACGACCGACTCTTCTTTGGGCGGCTGGAGCAAGAAGACCAGAGGTTGAAGAAGCACTATGGCCGTTGGATGGACATCATACGGTCACTAGAGTATTGACTAAGTTGACAAAGCCCTTCGGCCCCGTCAAGTTAGTAGGCCCACAAGTCAGCGCAGCAATATGGTGGGTCCCAGCTAGCAGGGGGTATTCATTTTTTTGGGCGTAATAAGGAGGCACTTCCTTGTGTGCGAAGATATAGCTGGTGGGTCCGACCTGTCAGTGGGGGAACGTTTTTTTCGAAAAAATACAGAGGCCCTTCCTGTGGGTCCTAGCTGTCAGGTGGAGGAATCATTATTTTGCACCTAATAAGGAGGCATTTCCTTGCGTGCGGGCGTGGACCCAGCTGTCACCTCTCCATGTACAGTCCACCGATGGATGTCGATCGTTGACCACGTTGACCAGAGCAGCGCCGAGAGCACTGGCGGTGGGTGGGCGGCGAGGCCTAGGAAGGAACGACACGGAGCCTGTGGAATACTCGACAGCTTGTTTCCCACCCGAGGAGTACGAGGGTTTATCGTCTGCCGTGCCGCCAGAGAATAATAGCAGTGTGGGACTGTGGGTGAGTAGAGGATGGCTAGCCCAGCGATGGGAGTATGGTGGGGCGGTGAGGCTCAAGCGACAAAGACAGCCGTCATGGGAGGAGGGAGCAGCAGTCCTGCGGTGCTTGTTTGTAATTTGGGAGCAGGAAGAGCAGAGATTGAAGAAGCACGACGGCTGTTGGATGGACATCCAACAGTATACAGGCCATGTGTGGAAAGTCTCAAATCTGTGGAAAACAACATACATCCCATCTGCCATTATTTCAAGTAGTTTACAGCCCATTTGCTAATTCTTACGGGTTTTTTTGAGCCCATATTTTTTTTAGCATTACAGCCCATATTGTGGCCACGGTTAAAAAATTATACGAATTTTTGCATATGTCGGTGCGGTCTGAACTATTTTTAATCCCAAAATTTCGAGTCACATTCAGACTGATTTAAAAAATAAATGTATATCAATATAAAATCCAATAAATTGTCCACGCACAAAAATCAATGCAATTTAAAATCTCAAAATGAAAAAAGATATTGAAACTAATTGCCGGTTTGATGTGTTTTAAAAATGTACAACCCATTTCTCATTACTGATAGGCCATTTTCTCGGCCAGCTGAATGAAGCTCTCCTCGTCTTGAAAGATTTGCAGCCCAACAGGCCTGATAAAGCGACTTACTCGACAAATCACGAAAAACTGGGCTAGCCATTTTCAAAAAGAAAAAAACTACTGGGCTGGTCTGTGGTAAACATAAAAGAAAAGGCTGTCTAGACAGGCCAGAGTGTCCCGCACAGCCTAGTTGACACCCTGCTTTCGTCTCAAAAACAAATTAGATAAATTCCACTCCAATTATGGCGATTCATAAAAATGCCACTGCAATTTCCAAACTTTGAAAAATGCCACTGCAATTTTTGCAAACTTTGAAAAACGCCACTGCAGTTTGCAAACTTTGAAAAACGCCACTCCAGACTTTGAAAAATGCCTCTAGAAATGGCATGAAATGACATTTTTCAAAGTTTGGAAATTGCATTGGCATTTCTCGGAGGCATTTATCAAATTAACCCAAAACAAAATAATCGGGCGAGCTGTTGGGTCCCTCGTGTCACCGCCACAGTAATTCTCTCGCTTATTGACTACGTTGACAATGGCATGGGACCGGATGTCGAATCCACTAGGAGGAGCCATTTTTTATTGGCTTGAAATAAGGAGGCACTTGCTTGCATACGCCATGACCTTGGCGGGTCCCGCTGTCATCCTCTCCACGCACAATCATCTCCCGATTGTGTACGCATCAACTTGCTAGGCCCACAAGTCAGCCTCTAAACCCGTGGAGGACAAATACAACCCATTTAAAAAATAACAACCCATTCCATACGCTCAAACCGAAAGTTCAACATTGAGCAAAGTAATGTGTCCGATCCACATATAGAGTAATGAACTTCCACGTTGACAACCATCATAGCCAAGTTAACTATCTACTCCCACTAGACAAGTACTAACTTACTCTTAGCTAACTAGACGATACCGCCGCTATCCGTGGTACACGCTAAACGCCGGCAGCGGCGTCTGCGCCTCACCTCGGACTTGCGGAGGTGCGATAGAAGGCTGCTGCTCGCTGCTGTTGCCCTTTCCATGCCGGGCGTGGTCCACGAAGCTTGCTTCCAAGCGGAAACCCACTTGACGAGCTGGTAGTAAAATCGGCGTCGCTGAACAGCGTGCGTGCCCGACAGCCTCGTGGCTATTTGCCGCACCGCCTCCACTTAGTCGGCCCGCTTCAGGCGCCTACTCATGACTCAGAGCGCGTCGGTGTTGCTGCTGCTCCATGTCCTGGCGGCGCAAATCGGTGATACGCTGCTCCTCGGCCAGGCGGTCCCGCTCCAACAACTCCTGCTCCTCCGCCATGCGGTCGCGCTCCAACAACTCCTCGATCTGCGCATTGCCATCTAAAGACAGATAGAATGCCTCCTCCCTTCGTCTGCCTTCCGGTGAAAAACTGAACACTAGTTCCGGCGGTGACCGCCTCCGGCGTCGCCTACCGCGGACGGGCGGGGGCATGGCGGACGTGGCGAGCGACGTCGGGCCGGTGGGGGCTTATGAGGATATGGCGAGTTGGGTCACGGTGGCACCGGAGAAGGCCGGGAAACAGTACTTATAGGGGAAGGTAGCGCGACGGTCATCGGAATTCAATGCATAATGGCTTAGCGCCACTTGCCGTGGAAAACTAGGGAAACTGAAATTATGATCGTGTCGCCCCGCCCGCTCGGGTCGCACGCCGGCATGGCGGTCAAACGAGTGCACTCGAATCATCTCCCTCCTTGTCAATAATGATTTCACGGATTTAAAAAGCCCGCAACAATTAAAGCGTATCTTTTTTCGCATCAGTTAGCTGCCTTAATTACGGCCGGCTGCATGCAGGCCCTCAGAATCGCTCGCAGGCAGTACGCGAAGCAGCATGCAACGAGTCGCAACCGAGGGCACACATGCAGCCACTTAAATCGCTGGAATTAATTAGGCTTAAACTTCTGCATGCCGTTAATTATTGCCATGCCTTGGTCTTGCTGCTTTGTTCACGGGACTAATAAACCCGGACGGAGGGAGTACCTTGGTTGGTGATAGGTTTGAATTAAGCCCTCCAAACCGGAAAGGAGGTACTAGTACGTGCGTGATCCGCTATTTATTCGAGTAGGATCGAGTAGGTCGTTTCTTGAATTGAGCCCTGCAAACCAGAAAGGAGGTAGTACGTGCGTGATCCGCTATTTATCCGTGTAGGATCGATAGTGTAGCTTGTCAGTTTCTTCAGAGGTAGGCATTTTTATCCGTGTAGGATCGATAGTGTAGCTTGTCGGTTTTTCAGAGGTAGGCATTTTATTCAAAAACTGCCACTTCGCATCTTCGTCGCAAATAAAACTACTAGGAGCGCATTTGTAGGCTAGCTAGTGATCGATCAAGAATTTGTAAACACCGAGCTTAATAGAAATAAGTAATGTTAATGCATCTAAATGATTCACAGATCATATACAAATATGTAGCTCCAAAAGCAAAGATCAGCCACTTCGGATCTTGCGTCGCAACTAAAACTAACTAGTACGATTCCCATACATAAGATCAACATGTTAATGCATCTCAATGATTCACAGATCATATACAAATATGTAGCTCCAATAGCAAAGATCTAGAAAAACATTTGTTCTTCCTACTAACATGGATGCTTCCTTGGCCAACATTCAAGATGATGAAAGACAAATTTGTTTGTGAAGTCTACAATTCCTCTTGCAAACGTAAGTGGTTTCACCAATAGCTGGAACCATGAGAATGAACCACACATGATGGAGGAACATCCACTTCAATATGATTTGGTCTTCTCTCGATCACACCGCGAGACTATTTTTGGAATACAAACTTTAACTTAGGGAAAATGATGCCCATTGTATAATCAGACCAAAGCAATGAAGCACCTAGTGTTGGCAGTAAATAGTACAGTACTACTTTTCTACAGTCCATGAAGTGACTATCCAATCTTTGTGTCTATTTTCAAATGGCCTCGCATGCAATGACTATACTATTCTCTTGTGCAGTTCAACCAAAATTGCGGACACTTTGTTTGTTTGCCAAATAGCAACAGAGACATCTCTCATGCGCACAAATATCAAGCAGCTAGTAAACATATACCACACCATGTTCGCAGTGATGGAAGAGGTGAAATCGATACAACCGAAATTGAGCATCCAATCATTGAATCCTATCCTGCACCTCCAATGTAGGTCCACCCTTCCAATAAATTCACATGCAAACCACTAGTATTACTATCTAATGACAGTACAAAAAGAGTAGCAAGATAGTAGCAAACCATGTACCTTCGTAATGAACAGCTCATAGTGCCACCAATTGGATATAAAGGTTTGGAAAAAAACATGCTCCTAATGTTGAACCAGTTGGACTTTTTGTGCAGTTCCACTAAAATCGAGCATCCCTGTTTGCATAGATATTGAAAGTGTGATTACTATAAAAGTGACACTAGTTGAAGCATAGACTCACAAATATAAGCATTCCAATTTCTTAATGGGAAAAGGTAGCAAGGCTGTTTCTAACCACCTGTTTGAAGGAATAAATAAAGCAACAACGGCTGATGTCAGGAAGGCATACATAGTTTTTTCTGAAAAACTGAGCCATTCCTGACCTTTCCTCTTCTATTAAGCAAATTTTGTGCAGTTCTACTAAAATAAAATGCCATCACCGCCTTGACAATTCAGTGACACTGTACAAAAGGAAATGACTTAACATTACATCATGATGTCGGGTATGTAGTAGACAGGCATTAGATGCAAACATACAGACCTCCTCCAATAACATAATGAACATTAATTTTAACAAAGGTGTGACTAGCTTTACCGGATAATTTGAGTGAACTCTACACCCTCTGTTCCTTAATATAAGACGTTTTCGCGGTTCAATTTAAAGTACCCAAACGCCTAGTATTTAGAAAAACAGGTAGTAATTTTCTTGAGCACATATCCGGGAAAGCTTGCCACACTTTATTTATGTCCATATGCTAATGCAACACCATTCGAATACTACAAATATACACTAATCCAATTGGCTAGTGCAAAAGTAGAGTAGTTAGTTTATTACAGGTACAAGACAATGGTTTTCTTGAACAGATTTCAATAAACTCTAGCATTGGAAGGTTTCTATAAGAATTAACAATACAAAATGTAAAGGTAACAAGTTTCAGATTGGTATACTAGTTGTGCATGAGCATTAAACCAAATCTGTAAGTCTGAAGGTAACTAGCATTATTAACTAATGACAGTATAAAAAATTGCAAACCATGTACCTACAAGGTAAATATCATTTCGAACTCGGGGACCTTAAAATTGCTATCCCAATCTTGATAATCGATCAAACATAAAAACTTGATCGAACGAATCAAGAGAACAGATGGAGGAGGAGGTGTCCACTCTTGACCTTTCCTCTTGTCTTCATAATTGTCTGTGCAATTTAACCAAAATAAAATGACACCAGCGCCTTGGCATTTTGGTGAAACTGTACAGAAAAATTAACTTATCTCATGAAAGTGAGGTATGTAATCTATAAGCATTAACAGTGCAAAAATCTAAAGGTAGTAACAAGTTTCATCATTGGTATACTGGCTGTGCAACAGCATTAGAATGCCTTAGCTGAAAAATCTTCAATACATCCACAATCAACAGCTAACCCTGAAATGATCCAGTGACATTAAATGGCACTGCTTAAATTTATCGGTGGCATTAGACTGAGAGCGGCATTAGTTAAATGTGGCATCACTTTAGCAGTAGCATTGCTTGACTTGACTGCTGGCGTTATACTAACAGCAAAAAAGTGGCAATAAGAGCATGGGAGGCCCATTCAGACAGTGGGTGCACCATTACGATGTACCTCCACGGACGCAGAGTGGTGAGGGAGGTATGGTTGCCCAGAGCAACAAATATCCAGGCAGCATATGTGGATTACGTCCCATTTTTGTTCTCTTTAGCCACCTTTTTCCTATGTGAGGACAACAAACCAATCGACCTGGTCATTCCCTATTGCGTTGTCATGCCTTTCTACCCTTCTTCAACCAAGAGACACGAGACTCGTTCCTTAGCTACTGATTTTCCCCTTTTCAACCTAGATGCGGGTTCGATGCCTACTCTCTTGGACACTACAGTCTCCCTTCCTTTCCTTATTCAACCCAGACATGCATTAGTCTGCATGAAGTAGTGTTTCCTTTAATAGTTCAAATTATGGTTTTCGTCTGCGTGGCCAGCAGAGCAGAGGATAGCAAATTGGGAAGATGGTGGAGTGGAAAAAGATCTACATGCAACGACGTGCCAGATAGGGCAATAGAACAAGGGTATGGTTCGAAAAGAGGTAGCATACCTGAGCGTCGGTGGGAAGTGGCTTCGCTCGTGGTCGTCGTCCTCCGCACACACTACGGCAGCGAGCTTGGGGACGGAGGCCATCCCGCGCGGGGGCTAGGTCTGAGAGGACGGCCTTCTCGTCGATGTGTGACCATGCTCGCCGACGACGAGTGCGTCAACGCTGCACGTCCTTTTCATCCCCGGTGGATCTGTGACCATCGGTGAGGAGGGAGAGAGGGGCTGTCTTTTTTAGATTTGGAGAGAGGGTGGTAGTGTGAGAAGCAAGTGGGCAGCCCTTGGCAAGAAAGCGCTGAAGCTCCAGCCTATATATCTTCTTTATACTACTAGTACTGGAGGTGGAGTAGTGGTAGAGTAGTTTATATTTTCTCTGCGTACAATACCAGTTAGTCGTGCTTCAAAACTGAACGGCACGCCATTAAAAAAATAAAGGTCGATAACTAATGCGACACCTCGGGCCAACGCGGCCAGATCGCATTTTGCACGAGAAATTACACACCATGTTTTGTTGACATGTGGTCCCATTCCAACATATCAGTGAGACGACGGCGAGTAGTAGGAGTATTACCGAACCGACGTGTAGGCCTGGGCGCCCCTTCGTGAACCGTGGCAAACTAGCACCCGTCCACCGACTCTTCGCCTTTCCCTCTTGATTTGGAACTGCTGTCGCACGCTCTTCCTCTCCCTCCTCCATTTTCCTTCATCCCTTCACCCTTTCTTCTGCCATTGTTCAATCGTTTTCTCCATGGAGGGAACAGGACGGAAACGACCCCGTTATTCTTGCCCTGATCTGAAAGATGACGTGGTGGAGGAACTCATTGATCGGTGCGACGTCATCACCTCGGCTAGCATGGCAGGTTCGTTCAAGCCCATTTTCGACTCAACTAATAACATCATTACAAGGAACCCAAGAGTCAAGGAGCGGTTTGATCTCCCCTATCTTCTTCGCCGTGACCTCGATGATCGGCGCCGTCACGACGGAGGCCTCGCCTGCAAGTTGATGCCGCTTAATAATGATACGTATGATGTTAAGATGCCATCGCTGAGGGCAAGGCTTGGGCAGGCGCAAATGGAGATTGGGTTGTTTACATTGGGTCCAATCTGCAGTGGGAACTTGTGAATGTGTACACTCGTGACGGGTTCCACTTCAAAAATCTCAGCAGATCGCCTAGAGGTTGAGCACACCGGTATTGTATGCACGTTCAAATACAATCATGGTGACTGTCTTCTACGGAAGATAGCAATTTCTCGATTTCCCATCCGCTCTTGGAATTACAACAACTATGAAGTTGTTGTTACCTTCGACAAGCTTGTTGCCGTCGTCAGTGGTTTGACTGGATGGATATTGCTCAAAAATCAGTTTATGTACATGAATGAGTACTGTGTTTGCTGCCACCACTCGTGGCATTGTTTTTGCATGGCATCCTCGTTGTTTCGGTACGTTTGTCTTCCACCGTAATTATAATTGTTTCATCCACATGCATGCGGGGGAGTAACTTAGACTAGTAACATGCATATGTTACTAGTTTATGTTACTACCTCTATAGTGCATAGTATCTTAGATTAGTATCATAGGTGGTCTCATTTATTGCCATGCATGACACATAGTAGCATCACATTTATTATGTTACGGTATCTACCTATGTTACTATAACCATCACTCTCTTCCTTAATTGCCTGCCACATAAGCATGTTTGCGAGTCCCAAGTGCATGATACTATTTATGTTACCCCCACTATGGCCAGCCTTACTAATTAACCTTCTTCTTGTGTTTCCAAGGTCCCGTGAACATTCCACTACCTATACTTGAAGATTTTTATAACCAAGGGGGAGATGATGATGGTGATGATCACGAGCATGAGGACGAGCAGCGCCCATATACTATTTGGCACCTGGAAACTAATTCCGATGGATCACCTCTTCTCGTGTGTATACAGCCCATTGATGATGTTACTGCCAAGGAAGCAGGTGTAGTCTCCCATGGTCGCACTCTCCGGACCTATTCCAACACCCGTTGCATGGTATTCAGGATGGATACTAGTGTGCTAGCGCCAACTCCTTCTCCCTGGTACAGAATTGATAGTCTTGGAGAAAACTCGCTCTACCATTGACAAAACTATCCAACGATGGTGAAAGGCGATCCAACTGTTGTTGCCACAACGTTACTACCATTTATGAGAAGCAACTGTGTCTATACCTCGGACATTTGGGTGGTTCCCTACCCTAGTACTGATATAGTAGGCCGCTTCAGCCTGGATGATCAATCCTGCGTTGGTATCCAGATTGATAATGGATGGCCCGTCCCAGAGAATCACTTGTGGTTCAAAGCAAGTGTTTCCAACGCCGAGGAATGGTTGAGTTGAAGTTCATTTCATTGCTTGTTATTTGTTGTGTGGTGAAAACTTTAGTATTTGTAATGTATCCTCGCTTTCGAGTTGCTTCTATGAGTGAGTGGTGCGACGAGGCAAAAAAATATTTTCCGAATACATAATTGTACGTGCATTGCAACAGGTTATCAGATGAGGCCAATCAACAATAGTAGTACACTATTTGTACTAGCTTCACATGCTTCGCGCGTTGTGCCGGTGTTTTTACTGTAGCCATATTGTACTACTACGTAACCAGCACCTCGAATCCTCGATACTAGTAGTACTATATAGTAAGTAGTAGGAGTAGTAGGGTGGCATGGGCCAGAACAAGCATTCACGTCCAGGAGTACGGCACACGCCACTAGCACGACTTCCATCTGACACCATATTTCTTGGAGTCCGTGCTAGAGCAATCTCTTCAACCTCATCGTTTCTCTAACTCAGCCATCGCGCGGCGGGTGAGGTGGGGGTTTGCCGATAGTCGGTTTCCTTAACTGCGGTCCCACTTGTAAGGCCAACTGCAACGCACGACCCCAAACGGACCTCCGTTTTGCATTTAACTCCAACGATAATTTTGACTAGAAAAGCAAGACCAAAGAAAACAAGAACCACAAGAATACATTTTACTACTCCTGTAAGTTGGATTAGTGCCTTCTCGATGCATTCATTATTGATCTGCGGAGGCTCGATCTTGCGTGCTTCTTTCTTCTTCGAGTGTAAAGAAGTAGACGTTGCTTCCTCGCATCTAGTCTCATGTCTAGCCTCTATTCTAGTACTCCCTCCGTCCGTTTTTCTCAAGGCCTAAGCAGCAACACGCATACCAAGTAGGAGTATCAACAAGTGCACTAATCTCATCTATAGCCTCTATGCTAGCTAAAAGTGATAGAACATCTACTAAATTGCGCTCTATCAATATATGGATGTACTCTTCTTCCCAATACAAAAACTTGCATCCATTCTACTCCCTCCGTTGCACAATACATGCCTTCTATTTGTCAAAATATATATGTATCTAGACATGTTTTAGTATATAGGTACATCCATTTTTGGACAAATGGAAGTCAAGTATTTTGGAACGGAGGGAGTACAAAATAAAATTTTAAGTTAGCACAACTAGTCTAATCCGAGAGCACAACCAAGATTTGGTGGGTTCTTCCTCCTTTGCCGACACGTGGGACATCCAAAGATCCGTGTCGTGTCATGAAAGAAAATAGAGTGGTAGTTGAAGCCACGAGATGTGCATCTTGGGTTAAACTGTAAATAGAATCTTACTACTCTTGAGTAACTCCAAAAGCGGCCACCGAAGATCTTTCTTGGATTTGTTTTTCATCACCAGCACATCGAGGTGAAAGATGTGCAGGTTCAGTGGGTCCTCTTGCGTTTTCACTGACATGCGGGACCGCATGTGAGCAAACAGACGATGGGCTCCGCACGTCCGCTGGCTGGCTGAGAAGAGAGATAGAGGAGGGCTGAGCACGGACTGCAGGAAATTTGTTATACGCACCTCGATATAGGCTCGATATAGTGGGGTGGCATGGGCCATAACTAGCATTCACGTCTAGAAGTACGGCACACGCCACCCACACGAGTCCCATCCGACACCAATTTTCTTGGAGTCCGTGCTACAACCATCTCTTCTCCCTCCTATTTTCTCAGCCATCGCGCGGTGGGCGGGGTGGGGGTTTGCCGATAGTCGGTTTGCTCAACTGCGGTCCCACTTGTAAGTGAAAATGCAACACTGCACGCATTCCCGCTTGAGCGGCGTGCCGAACCAACCGTGTGGGGGTGTGACGCGAACACGACAGGCTTTTCCTTTTGAACTCGTAACTTGTAAAATTTGGTTCTGCTCCATGGCGCGATCGATAGATAGAAAATAACGATTTTTCCTAGAGTAATGAGAAGTTTGGTTCTGGCGCCGTTCATGCATGGAGTACGTATGAAAATTATGAAGTTGATGCGAAAGGTAAGATAATTACTATAGTATCATATACTAGTACATGGATTTGACGGAAAGATAAAAGTACATACAGATCCATCAACGACATCCTCACGCCCTAGTGCGCTGGGTCACCAACCAACGTGTGAGGAGCAGCGACATTGGCGGCGAGCTCAACGTGCTTCTGAACAGAGCCGTCCAAAGTTTCCCTGCGGTCTAAGAAGGCCAGCGTCCTATCGTCCTCCTCTTGCATGTAGTAGTCCTTGTGGATGATTTGCGCGTAGACATGGGTGATTATGTTGATGGTGTCTTGCTGCGCCAGGCGCTGCGCGGCGAGCGCGACCTCGAGGTGGACATTCTCCGGAGCGACGGCAGGCAGTCGCAGGGCCACCAGTTCGTTGAAGAGGTTGTCACCATAGTGGACGTTGAGGGTTGCGGGCATCGCAGAGCCTGGGCGCGTCGGCTGGAGGCTTACGTCAAAGTCGTCCGCGAGGTTCTTGATGACGGTGAACTTGTCGAGGAAACCGACGAGGACCTCATCGAACAAGAAGACAAAGCTGTCGTCCAAGCGGCCCCTCGCCCTGGCGGCCTCAAGCAATACTACCTGGAGACGTTCCTCGTTGCCGGGCCGCAGGCCGGCGTCGTGGACCATCTGGCACAGCCGGCTGATGCTCGCGCTCATCGCCTCCATGGGTCTGGCTTAGCTTCTAGCCAACTGATCTTGCGATTCGAGTGATCACTCTTGCCCTTGGTTAGCGTGCGTAGGTGCGTAGGATTTCGTACTAGTCCTCGGCCCTCTACTGCACCTGTCTTTGGCTATATGATAGCTGGGCCAGCCACCCCCTGGGCCCACGTGTCATTCACCCAAAGGCAGTTGCCTTAAGTCAATGAAGCTGCGTCCCCCTCCGTGCCGGTGCAGTATAGTCATCTCACCGGACCTCTAGTTGGGGCCAAACAAGAGAAGTTTGATGTTCTTGGTTTATTGGTCCCTTTGCATTTTGCGCCAAGTTTTGACCTTTTATTTAACTAATAAAATGTTAATGCATGTAAACAAAAATGTTGTGTAAGTCACATTACGATAACCAAATAATCCCAAAACACTTAGGCACGGTGCATTAACTCCCTCCTTGTTTCTTATTTCATGACATATCAACCAATGAGAGATGTGGGCTGTGCATGCTTTCAATGACTTGAGACTACCAAACATGACATGAAGTGTTTAGTTCATTGCATGTAATCTTATTAGTACTCTAGTTAGCAAAAAAAACATTAAGTTCTCTCGCCGATAGGAATAAAACACCATGTATTTATTTACAGAGGGAGTAGTACATTTTTTGTGACATGCATTACTATATATTGCTAGTCAAATACTAAAATCCAGATGGACATGGTAGTACTCCTAAATCCAGACGGTGGTGCTACTAGTATTAGTAGTAGTACTACCAATGTAGTAGTAGGAGTACTAGCACTGTACTACCCGTTGGTCAAATTATTATGTGCTTCTCCTCACCGTGAAGTGACAAGACCTCGCACGGAGATGACACTGAGTATAGGCGCCGTGTTCGCATACCATAGTCAGCCTCACCACTGCAATCACTATCATCATGGCTGTAGAGCTAGCCTGCTTACAACTAGCCCTATTCGACATAATTTCCCGTGCGTAGATGCCCGTGCATTGCACGGAACACCAAGATTGGGGGTGGACGGCTCCGGCAGTGGCCATCGCGCCAGATTTTTCCATGGCCTTCTAGATGTGGTGGGGAGGAGATAAGGCTGATTGTGAGAGACATGGAGTTGTTTGTAAATAGGGAACAAGTGCGGGCATCTTTTTGCAAAATGGAGAAGCTTGGTTTGGCGCGCGGATCTAGATCCGACGGCTATTGGTGAAAGATGGGAGGCACAACATCATCACCAACTCAGGACCTGTTTGATTCGCAGGATTTTGAAAACGCAGGAATAGGACATGGCAATATTACAAGTTTCAAACTAATATTACAAATGTTAGGAGTAATGCTGCACCTAGGAAGAGGGAATTACTAGGAAGTTTACGTAAGAACTTTCGTTACTTTAGAAGAATGCAGCATTATCGTACAAACTAAAATCCACCGCCATGACAAGTCACTAATGGGCAAGTTTTCGAGTCTCTGGCCACCTGATGTTTCAAAAACAAATTCAGCTTCTGCGGAGACTTTGTCATTTAGGCTTAGACGCTTATGTGATCAGACGCCATTCATTGTTGCGCCAGAGAACGCCAAACCTCATTACCTTGAGCACACTTGCCTCCAGAACAAAGAACCTGACCAGTTTAATCTCAGATGTGCTGCCTCGGTAGTCGATCAAATCAATTTCTATAAGATGGAGATCAAGGCATTCGATAAGATTGTCATAGTGCAGCACATTTTTCACTTTCGGGTCTTTTTTTGTCTGCAAAATAAGAGAACATATTTGAGCAGCTGGCTGCATAAGATTGTCGTGTCATCAAGAGGTACCAATATCATTCGCTCATACGATAGGGTTGGCTGGCTAGTGATATTTTTTCACTCTCTCTCTCTCTCTCTCTCTCTCTTTCTGTTTCCTCTCATTTAACTAGGAGCACGTGAAGAGCTTGGGCATTTGTTGCCTTCCACTATGTGGTCGATGCCATATTTCGCAAAAGTATGCCACATAATACGCATCGATGTCAAATCAAAAGATTTTGGCACCGCTCTCGCGATGTGAGAGAGTTGGCACCACTGTGCACACAGACCCACATGTATAAACAAATCAATCAAACCAACTACATCAGCCTCTCACTCTCCCAAACAAGTGTTTTTTTATTGCCTCAGTCCTCTCTCTCTCTCCCACGCAGTGTTTTTTCATTGTGTGAGTTAATTTGGCGCCGGAGCAAACTAGGTGATCCAGATTGGGGCACCAGGTGAGCAATGGAGGGGCATCGATGCCAAATGCATCACAAGTGAATTTGGCACATGTTTTGGCCTACATAGCCCACTTTTGTACTCCCTCCGTCCCAAAATTCTTGTCTTAAATTTGTCTAAATACGGATGTATCTAGTTACATTTTAGTGTTAGATACATCCGTATCTAAACAAATGTAAGACAAGAATTTTGGGACGGAGGGAATACTACTCAGATTTAGTATAAAATTTTGACCATAGATTTACCTAAGAAAATGCCAATGCATGTCACTAAAAATTACACCATTTGAAATTATGTTCAAATACTGAATCCAACGATATAGTTCTTAGTGACATGCATTAACATTTGTCGATTAAATCTATGGTAAAATTTTGATACTACAAAATTGGAAGAGTAAACCAGATGGAGGTAGTACTTGCTCTTAGGGTAACCATAGAGTTACTGGAGTAGTCTAAGTTACTTTCCACTATGACTAGCCTAGGCTACTATAGTAGTACAGCATAAAAACGAGGCAGGTGATCACGTGAGAAAAAAATACTAAAAACATTTCTTTTGGTGTAGTGCGTAGATGCAGTTTTGAACACTACACTTGTCATCGTAATTTGGGGAAATTACGAAAAAAATTGAGCTACGTTGTGATTACCTTTTACTTATAGGAAAGAAGTTTCACCTCGATGAGTAGCTTCTCCGTGCACGGAAAGCATGTAAGGAATCAAACAACTTGATCCAGATTGGGGCCGATAGATTTTAGTGCTAAGATCTTCACTGTGCGCATGGACTGGGTCAAGCTTGTGGGAATCATTTTCTGGAAGACGGTCGTAAATACATCAAGAAGAAATTTAAAAATGTGAATTTCAAGAAGACGAAGAAGAAGATCAGTGTTGTACCTGAACGATTACGGATCCAATAAAGAGTTCGGAGAATTTGGTAGACGAGTACACCGCTGTCAATTTCGGCGCGTTAATGACCCTGATTTTTGTTGGACCTTCTAGATCCGATACAAGCAATCTCTCAAGGAAAGGCGCATTCTCAATGACCATAACATGGAACAGCTGGAGTGATCTCTTCCCAGTTGATGTCTTGTTGCGGGGCCAGCAAGACACATAAATCCATCAGAGATTCGTCGAGGCGATGTGGAGGCTAATGAACCCGTGGATCTGCTCAAGACGAAGGTACTCGAGAAAGAAGACAGCTGCGGAGCAGGTGCTCCATAGCCTTTTTCGAGATGACAATGTCAAGAGGTCGAGTTGCTTGAGTTGAGGGAGAAGAAGGCGGGCAGGGCATTAACTGGGAGGATAGCGGGAGCTGAAGCTGGCACGGGCGCAGCGCTGGCGTGAGGCGGAGCGCGGACGGCGGCAGAGAGCGACATCGCCCAGCTTCAAAGCTGAGCTCCTCGAGCTGATCTAGGGCGGGGATAAGAACCACTCGTCGAACTTGGGTTGGACCTTGCAGTTGGTCTTGAACATGCGAATGTCAAGGCGTCTGGCTGGCCCAGGTGCGATGAAAGGATCTTGGAGACCGCGCCATGCGCTTGCAATCCCGCCGCGCAGGCAGCTATCGACGGTGAGGTTGAGGGGACGAGCGCCATAGGGGGCGCCACCGTCGGGAGAGCAGGGCGGTCCGCATGGCAGATTTGGTGGGGAGGAGGCCGATGATGACGAGCAGCATGTCGTCGGGGAGGCTGTTGATGAAGTCCAGGCTTGCCGAATGCGGTTTTGGCTCGAGCCGCCTCCGCTTGTTGGCTGCCTCGCCGTCCATCTCAACCGGCGGCGACGCTGGTGTACACGTGTGCTGGTGTGTGTTGTGTGCTGGGGTGCACGAGTGCGTCCTTCTTGCATGCCGCCGCCGCAGTGGTGAATTGTGCGAAAAGTCGCCCTTTATGCGCAAGAAGTTTGTCCTCAATCGCGCCTCAATTTACTAGCGTGCGGGGTGCTACCCCGAGTGGTTTCAACTTTGTTTACTTCACTGCGTGTCAGATGGGCCTCTAGTTTACTTATTTTCACCCACTGCCACATGGGCCAGCACACCAAGATACAGAACACGAGCTGACAACGCAGCATGTGGATTGGCTGACCGGTTAACTAAACAATATACGGAGCTATACACTACCACAGTGAGCGTATAATCCGTCGGTATAGAGATTTCAAGTGAGAGGGGAGGCCCATGAGAGATAGCAGAGAGAGAGAGAAAGAGCTACTCCCTCCGTTCGATAATGTAGTTACAACATTTTTTTAAGTCAAACTTTTGAAACTTTGACCAAGTTTATAAAGAAATTACTTATATCTACAATACCAAAGATAAATGATAGTATGAAGTAAGTACATGTTGTGATGAATCTAATGATCGTTCCAGATGTAAATGTTTTTCTCCACATATACTTGGTCAAACTTTTACGAGGTTTGACTTTTCAAAACATCCATATGCTTATGGACGTGACAGAGTCCCTAACGAAAGAGAGAGAGAGAGAGAGAGAGAGAGAGAGAGAGAGAGAGAGAGAGAAAAAGTGTGTGTGCGTGTGTGAAAGAGACATGGACAACACACTATAAAAGTAGAGAAAAAGTGTGCGTGTCTTATGCAAACATATCACACATTCATCTTCGACAATGGAGGCAAGGTGAGGAGATAGTGTGTGGTTGTTTGGAACCGAGAGAGGAAGACCCCTAGCACGTGGCCAAGAGGGGTCTGGCAAACAAGGGAGAGAGGTCGAGAGAGACGTACGGAGAAAATGCAGACATGGGGAGGAGAGAGTGTATGTTTGTCATAGAGAGATCCCCTGGAGATCGTGATGGGATTACATGGGTGGGAGATCGAGTGACAAGGTGTGTGCGCGATAGAAGATGCCCCGAGAGATATCGAGATAGACATATGGATGGAAGGAGACAATACGTGTGTTCCTGATGGATAGTAAGAGATAATCATACTTAGGAGGGGGGAGTGCTTGCGCCTATGGCCTTGTTTGGATACTCTAACTCAGTTAGAGGTTAGAGTTAGATTCTAACCCTGAACTAACTCTAAGTAAAGAGGTGTTTGGATGGCAGGGTTAGATGGAGCATGGATACGGCGAGGCACCTTCACGGAGGCAAGCGAGAGGGAGGAGGGAGAGGACGAGAAGCTTCGAGTAAGTGGGGAGGGATCTGCTGCGGGGAGAGCGAGAGAAAAAAGTGTTTATTAGTGGTACCGAGAAGAACTAACCCAAATAAGCACCTCTTGGATGGGTTAGTTTTTTTTATGGGTTAGATGCATCTAACCTAAACTAACCCTCCTGTTTGGATCTTTTTGGGTTAGTTGACTCAAAACTAACCCAAACTAACTCAGTGAGGGATTATGTGTTAGGAGCCATCCTAACATGGGTCCTAACATGGGCTTTTCCCATTGGGCCAGCTCATGGGCCAGCCGCTGCTGGTACAAAAACCTGGAGGAAAGCATCGAGAGAAGCATCCAGTGGATCACGGACGAAACCGGCGGCGACTACCTCTTTCTCCTTCCTCTGCTCTTCCTCTACCCTCCTGTAATCCAATTTGTGTGTAATCGAAGCTTGTATCCCGTAGATCGTGAGAGAGATATCTGGTACCTTACATCTGGTATACAGAGCCAGGCACCACCCTTCCCCAAATTCTTCCTCCAAATTATTTTCCCACCACCACCATCCGACGGAATCGACCATGGATCCGTTCCTCCAGGAGTATCTCGAGCGGCTTGGCGCCAGGCTCGACGCCTACACTAACGCCACCAGGTCCCTCACCGAGAAACTGAACGCCCTTGACGTCAGTTGGGCCATCAGTTCGCCTGCCATCGTCCACAATCCACCACCGCTGACCACTTCGCCGGAGAGCACGACCGACGCATCGGCGCCCGTCCCCAACACCCCCTGCTCCACCACCAAGGCCCAGGAGATCCCCATGGTCGCCCATGATGCAGCCCTGGTCTGCGTCGCGATGGTGCCCGTCACCTGTTCGACGGATTGCTCGACCCAGGTCGACACCAGCGAAAGGGTCGACGAGGTCCATGATGCCGCCACCGCTGTCCACCTCGAGCCCACGGTCGAGCCCATCCACCAAGCAGTCGAGCAGCTCACTCCGGGGCAGGCAACAGCCTCTAGTGCTGAGGTCGTTTCTCCCGTGACGACCACCACCAACATTGACCCCAAGGCCGACGTGCATGAGCTCGATGCCCTGTCTGTTAACACCTCCACGCAAGTGATGAGCAAGGTGAACCATGGCGTCGTCCTCGTCATCCCCAGCGACTTCTCTGCACCAACGCTGACCATGTGTTCGACAGATTACATCGCCATGGTGACGACGTGGTGCAGCCAACTTCACTCAAAGAGCATTGCCCACATGGCGTTCATCTCGTGGGTGAGTGCATAGGCTTGCTACTGCCACCATTGCGGAAAGGAATTGCCCCGCAATAGTGGCCGCCCCCTGTTCAAGTGCAGTATGCAAAGGATGACGCTGCTATGTTCCGTGGCATTGTTTGCGGATATTTCACTAGTGACTCTGGTTGTGTATAGTGGCCACCTGATCACCAGCCAAGGAGGATTCATACTGACTTGCAAACTCCAATTGTTACTTCAGTGCAGTGGCAACCATGGCCTTCTGGGAATTTTCAACTCACTCATCCATTGAGCGACGACCAGAGCATTTTGAGCAGCTCAGTTTCTGGGTTTCCACTGAGCAGCGACGGAAGAGAAGGGAATTCATCACTCCGTCTGTTTCCCCTAAGTGCTCAAACAAATTCCTACGGGGAGTCGCATGGCCACTCCATTCTGAGAACACAACTGCTAATTATGGGCATGTCAGTGCATTGCCAGTTTTGGTGTCAAGAGGATTTTACAGGGAGCGACCATGTGGAGTTCCCGATTAACTCAGTGGTGTTTGCAACTTCAGGTTCAACTGCAGGAGATTTTGTGTACAAACCATGACAGCGGCAGTATAATTTCAGTGGACGCTTCGGAGGGATACTCACCAACTAGTTCTTGCATTTGTGGTCCTTGAAGCATGACAATGATGATTCAGATTTTACTAAGCATGTCAAGCTTACCATCACGTCCAAACAACATCACTCTTGTCTCGCTACGGGGTGCGTTCTTGTCTTGCAAGATCTCAATGCTGCTCAATCCACCCTTAAGTCTGCGCAGATGCTGAAAATAGAGGTGACGACAGTGGGACGGTAGCCAGGGACTTTCCGCGTGAGGCAGTCATTTCTAGGTACTTACATGAGCAACATTTCAAGTCATTTTGGTACTGTTCTTGCCACTCACTTTGGCACTGCTAGCATGTTCGAAACAACCTACCTTGATTCTTTGGGATGAGAAGGAACTTCCCGATGGTTGTGAGCGGGTTTCCATGGAAGAGCACTTCATGTATTTGCAATATGTACAGCTGCAACTATGTCGACTACCTACACATACACATGGGTCTGCACTTGGTGAACAACAATCAGGTTTCAATCTTTGTCCAGTAAAGCTACTATTCAGATATAATTATGCACGTGAAGCTTGGTACTGCTACATTTTTGACACTTGGATCATGAGCAAACTCACGGGAATCACTTCGCAAGATGATACGATGTATGGTGTTAATTTCACTTTCAGCTTCCTTCATGCGCACAGTGGTGAACAAATTCAGTCATTAACACAGGATTTCTCACATATGTGTTTCCTCAAAAACACATATATTCTGCTTGTGGGTTCAAGAGCTAAAGTTCAGTGTACTTCACTGATCACTTTCAAGGGTTGTTCCCCACTTGGTGCAATAATATTTGGTGACAACACTCATGACATGCCATCCTTTACAAGCAAGCAGACCATCACTGAAAATATATATGCCAGGACAACATGTTGGACACTAATTCAGTTTAGGGTTACTGCATTGCAGGGCAGCGACTCTTCTATGTTATTTCCTCTTCATGTCTTCAGAAATTGGTGCTTAGCAAGAGGCTTCTTGTTGGATATCATACTCTGAGTATTGAAATGCCCGTCACATGCTATTGCTAAACTAGATGGAACGGTTGACAAGGCGGAGCCAATCTCCTAAATGGGCATCCCCATTCATTTGTCAAAGCAGCAATTGACATCTCCTGTACCCGATGAGGGCATATACGCGCATGAAGACATACGTGCTGCAATTTATGTGCACAAGTCATGGGATCCCGGGGGTGTCGTCATGCCTGCTTGGAATCCTCAGTCATGGAAGATCCTAAGATTGATGCTCACCAGCCATGAAGCACAAACTATGAGTGGTATGTCGCCCTCTCAATGCTCTGGTGAAGAACATTTTCAAGGAGGGGGGGAATGCCATCGTGGTCATTCTTGCTGCCGGTTTGCTGCAAGGCTACGGCGACCACATGTACTACATCAGCTTCCACAATGACTACTTCCTCAACACCTCCTCCGGTCAGGTCACCATCAACCACGACTACTACAACCTCATCATTCAAGTCAACCTCAACTTCGACTACAACCGTGACTTCGAGCTTGTCAAGGAACATCGAGTGCAATGGGATCCTAGCGGGTCTCGGTGGCGTCGGCTTGGGGGCAAGCCGAATTTCAAGGAGGGGGGATGTTAGGAGCCATCCTAACATGGGTCCTAACATGGGCTTTTCCCATTGGGCCAGCTCATGGGCCAGCCGCTGCTCGTAGAAATACCTGGAGGAAAGCATCGAGAGAAGCATCCAGTGGATCACGGACGAAACCGGCGGCGGCTACCTCTTTCTCCTTCCTCTGCTCTTCCTCTACCCTCCTGTAATCCAATTTGTGTGTAATCGAAGCTTGTATCCCGTAGATCATGAGAGAGATATCTGGTACCTTACATTATGGTACTTAGGGGGGTGCATGTCACATGGAGAGAGAACAAGGGCGGAGAGTGTTGGATGGGTCTATATGTATAGCGCGAGCGAGACATGTGTATGTGTGAACCAGGGAGATATAAGGCCAGTTTGGCTTGCGTCGTGAGCATCTTTTGTGTGGCCTGGGGTTGTGGCTGGATTTCATGCACGCTTGTTTGGTTGCTACCCTGTGAAAAAGAAAGCCCGCCTGGTATGGGTTCCCTTGCACTTTAATTAGCCTAGCTGAACTCCGGACATCGCAAGTAGCCCGCCCAAGCGATCGATTTAACGCTGGCCGTGCTCGGTCGTATGCGGCCACGAGGCTAACAGCAATATGGATGGATATTAGCATTAAATAATTGGTGGATTGATTGATGGGACGTTGATGCTTTGCCTGGCCCAGGCATGAACCAAACGCTTCAGCACCACACAAGCCTAGCCAGGCAGAAATATTTTACATCTCATGTCCACACCAGCAAAGTACCGCCATCGAGGCATGAGGGTCAGTCACGAACCAAACTGACCAATAAAGTTTGAGAGAGATTGAGGAGCCCGATAAGGCTGAGTGGTGCGCCGATAGCTGAGAGGGGAAAGAGATATTCCATCCGCTCGATAATGCAATGCATGTAAATTTTTAGAAGTCAAACTTTGGAAACTTTGATCAGGTTTACATAAATGTTATTTATATCTACAATACCAAAGATACATCATACAAAACTACATCTCATGGTGAATCTAATGGTATATGTTTGCCGTACTAGATGTAATTCTTTTTCTCCACGTACATGGTCAAAATTTGTGATGTTTGACTTTTCAATAAATCTATGTGTTATGGACGGAGGAGAGTGCCTCAGTCGAGACAGATCAAGTGTGTGTGAAGGAGAATGAGTAAGTGTGCAAAAAGAGTATGTGTGTGAAAGAGAAAGTGACAACAAACGATAAATTAGAGAGAGAGAGTGTGTTTTTTCGTTTCTTATGCGAACATATCACGCATGCATCTCCGAGATGGAAAAGAGAGGCGAGGAGATACACGAAGATAGCTAGTGTGTGATTGTTTGCAACAGAGAGAGACACTCCTGTAGCACATGTCCAATAGAGGTCTGGCCAAAAAGGAAAAAAGGTCGAGAGAGACACATGGATGGCATGGACGCATGGGGAGGGAGAGAGGGTGTGTTTGTGATAGAGAGATCCCCTCGAGATCGTGAGGGGACTATATGGGTGGGAGATCGAGGGAGTGCGTGCGCGATAGAAAGATGCCCCGAGAGAAATCGAGATAGACCATGCACATGTTTGTGATGGAGACTAAGATTAGCTAGTCATATACATATAGGGGGGACTGCGTGTGCCTACAATTGAGTGAGAGACCATCATACTTGGCTAGCTGGGCATGAGATTGTGTGTCCGTGTGCATGTGAGATGGAGAGAGAACGAGGGAGAGAGATAGAGTTTTAGATGGGCCTATCGAAAAGTGCAGTGAGATATGCATGTGTATGTGTGACCAGTGGATGGAGAGTTTGAGAGAGGGGGAAGAGCTCGAGACGACATAGTGGTGCGTGAGAGAGTTACGGGCAAAGAGCCAAGGAATTTGTGTGCGTGACAATGAGTGCACCCAAGATATCTAGCTTGGACTAGCTAGAGTATCATATAGTGTGTAGAGAGACCTATAGATGGTGTATATATGAATGTGAACTAGAAAGACCCCCCCACACACACACAAAGAGAGAGAGAGAGAGAGAGAGAGAGAGAGAGAGATGGAGAGAAAGGGAGAGGGACCAACAAGGTTTTTGTGTCGGATGCGTGCGACAGAATTGAAGATTGTCGGAGAGAGAGAGAGAGAGAGAGAGAGAGAGAGAGAGAACAGGAGTCCAGGAGAGGGGGAGGTCGTGTTTTATGCATCAAAGACTGATATAAACCATGTTTCGATATAAACTTGCATTCAAATATTTAAATTGGAGAACATGTTGTCTGCAATCCACACATGAACGGATATATGCGTATATCAAACAAGTTCATTAATTTGACTTTCAACATGTTCATGGAGTACTATAATACTGTACAACATGCTACTCGATTGAGGTGTTCAATTTTGGATTTAGTTCACTATTTTGACCCTCTTGAACGAGCTAGTTCATTGAATCGAGATATTTCATTTTGGGTTTGATTAGCGTTTTTGAGTGGGTCAACTATTTGTCATATAGTAAATCGCTAGCAACGAGCATGTAAAAACACATTACTCCCGAGCATCATCTCTCCATCTAAAAAAGAAGTGGCAAGCTAATATTTCAAAATTTGATTCGAATCGACTTGGTAAGGTAGACGTGGATGCTCGTTCTCCCAAAATTTGAACGAACCGTTAAACATCCTCTCTGCTCGGTGGAATTCACCCGAGCAAATAAATGGGAGACGCGAAATTACCGTCCTATGTGGGACACACATCAATTGGCCCGTTGTACATCGAGGGTAGGTTCGTAACTTCATCCAAGCGCGCCTTCTCCTCGGTCGAAATGACATGTGCCGAATAATTCATAAACCATAGTCGGCAAAACACGCTCTCCTCGCCCGAAATAGCTCGCGCCCCATATTTCAAAACACGCTCTCCTCGCCCAAAATCGCTCCCGCCCACTATTTGGGGAGAAGCAAAGTTACTCTACTATCCCTGACCCTCAGTACACAGACCCAAGCCGAGAAGCCTATAGACAAGGGTAGAACTGTAACTCCCCCTCACATTTCAGACAAATGCGTCCGTAAGACATGGTTCCACTCCCCTCCCAATTCCCCCCCCCCCCCGCCCCCCGCCCGCTCCCATTCATACCTCGTGGGCGCCAAATCACCTTCTCCCCGGGAAGCTCCCTTCTCCCGAGCCGTGAAACCTCAGCCCCACCTCCATGGCGCCCCCCACCGCACCAATTTCACAGACGCCCTCCTCCCTAATGTCGGAGACGCTGTCCAATTGCCGTCGTGCACTGGGCCGTGTGCCTCCTACTCCGTGCTGCTGGTGCTGCCTCGACGACGGCTGCGTGAACCGTACCGGACCCGACTCACCCCCGCCGTTGTTCACGGCGCCGGAGCGGCTCCAACTTCGGATCCGTCCAGAGTCCTGGCGCTGCTTACGCGTAGCCATCGACCATCGCGACATCACTCTTTCCCTGCCGCCGGTCGCCACGGCAACCGCGCCGGCCTCACCGACTCGGCAGCTGGACCTGCCTACTTCACCATGTCGCCAGATAGGTCGCACCCTCATCTCAAATCACTTTATTTAGGCGTTAGTTGTCTGAATTTTTATTCTGGGCCAATCGATTCCCAATGGGAAGCAGCACCCCTCGAGGCGGCGGAGCTCCTAGGCTGCCGGTTGGCTGGTGTCTAACGTAAGGTCTTGGGCGCAAGTTCACCGCGAAGCAGCGCTTAGATGGCTATCTTTTAGAGTTGTGTGGGTTGAAGGTACTGTCGCCGCTGGATCTGGATGACGGGGAGTCTTTGTGGATTGGCCCAGGGGCGGCGCAACCACGGCAGTGAGGTGGGGCGGGGAGCGGGGTTTTGGCCGGGGCCACATACGGCGGAGGCATGCTGCTCTGCCGTTGGTCGCTGGCTCTTCGGAGAAGATTCCGAACAGTGTCAGCCGGGAGGCACAAGACGGCCATCAAGCCATCCGGTGTAGATCGGACAGTACCAAAATAAAATAAAATCGTGTGACCCCAATTTAGTCTTCAGTCAACAGACGTGTGACCACTCTCGTACCTTGCTATTGATCTCTTAGTGTATTTCTTCAGACCAAAGAGATATGTCGTTCTTAACATTATGCATTATCTACATCTTCAGACACACCGTCTTCCGACTCACCGCAGCTGCTCCAACAAGGGAAGCATACACCAGAAGGGAGCTACAGTCCCCACTCAACAGTTCCCTACATCGAATGCGTGTGCCCGACATGGACAGCCACAACAACTGCAGGGCCATCGTCAAGTCAGCACATGATGCTCACTCCTATGGATGGCAGCCAGATAGGTTGTACCCTCATCTTACTTGTGTGCAACATTTATGGCTTTGTTATTCATCTAAGCACGGAAAATAGATCATCACATTTCATTGTATATTCATGCTGATCTCTTATGGGTCTTGTTCAGGAGTTCACGTTGTTCCATAGTTCAGCTAAGATACTTGTTCTTTAGGTAACGTTGTTCCATAGTTATCATCCATCAGCCAATGCTATCCCACAGGCTGGTGATTATTGTATTATACCACTTCTAGTATTACCTATGTTGTTCTTTAATACTTTTTTGTGCCATCTAGTTAATCTCGAGTACAAATGATACATATTTTGTAGCTTTCATCTGTGTTCTCCCTTCAGTTTATGAGACATGTTGCTGCTAGTTAACCCCAGTCCTACTATTTATGTCGTCTCCTACATGCACTCATTTACATAAATCTAACTACTAGTTGTCTTCCATGCATGTCAGATATAATTGCACACACTGATATATCCACAAGAACCTCACGGAGCAATGTAAAGGCCAATAAACTTGATGTCAATGATACCCAATATGATGGAACATGTAAAGGCAGTTCTTCAGAAGACTTGCAGAAAGATGATGAATCCTCTTCACCCCACAAGGTCCTTGCTCTAACTTGGCTTGTGATATGGGTACAACATGCATATAATGTCCCGGAGTGTATCTACTCTGTTGTAATGCCATGTGCTTAGCATGCTGATCATGCATGTAAATATGTCATGCCTTCCTGTTTTTCAAGACCTATTCCATTCATGATTACATGTTTTCAAATTCAAGTCTTGTCATTCTACTCTATCACAACGCCATCTGCTTAATTTGGACATCATGCTTCTGAATATCTTATGCATTGTTATTCATCAGTATGTACTTCATCTGTCTGCCATACCATGTTTTTTTACATTGAAGTGATGTTCTAGTGCTCTGTTGCAATGCCATCTTATTTTCCCAATCATACACGTGTATGTTGCCTTAGTTATTTCTGTACGTATTCCGCTAGCATATAGTTTTACATTCAACTAGTGTTTTTTTGCTGTGTTGTCCTGTCGTATCCCTAGCTCTACACCATACTCCCTCCGTCCGGATTACATGTTTTTGAAATGGATAAAAAAGGATGTATCTAGAACTGAAATACGCCTAGACCCATCCATTTTTTCCGGATGGAGGGAATACATGTCAATATGTCATGCCTTTCTATTCTTCAATACCGATTCCATCTCTCTGCTGTCACATGTTTTATAATTAAAGCACCATTCTTCTATACAAGGCATGCAAGGGGAAGACGACTATGTTAGAATCTGAAGGGTTACAAACAAGGCCTTTGCAAAAGATCCAAACGCCAGGAGATAATAAACCAACTCCAGTTTTTATAGATCTTGCTCAAAGACAGAGAAACCCAACTCCTCTCGATAATAAGCAAATTCCGGTGGCCAAAGAACTAGTCCGCCTCGATCCAGCAAAAATATGTCAACTCAATTCTAAGAAGCGTGTGCGTATCCTTGCATCATGAAATTTTATAGCATCTTGAGCATATTTTCTACATGTTTCTTACCCATCTCTCTTTTAGAAAATAAGCTTAACAGATAGAAGAATTTCTGCAATGGTATCGTTTATGAGGAAAGATTCTTGCAGGAATTCTCTGTGCTCCAATGTAGATGTAAGTACCTGTTGTATATCACTATATTTTTACATCAGCATGTATTTTGTTAATCGGCGTGAATCCAACCTTTATCTGATCTAAATTTAGTTTTAGCCAAAAGTATGATTAAAGGCCACAATGTTGATTTTTGTAAGGAAAACTGTCTGGTAGTTTGGCATCCTAAGCTGCATGAGTGTACTATCTCATATCAGTGGGTTTGAATACTTTGGTTCTGCAGTGGGTTTTTCAGTGCTTTTTTTACTGTGTTGTCCTGTCGTATCCCTAGCTCGTACATCATACTCCCTCCGTCCGGATTAAATGTCACAGAAATGGATAAAACTGGATGTATCTAGAACTGATATACGCTTAGACCCGTCCATTTATTTCCGGATGGAGGGAATACATGTCAATATGTCATGCCTTTCTATTCTTCAGTACCTATTCCATCTCTGCTGTAGCATGTTTTATAACTGAATCACCATTCTTCTATATAAGGCATGCAAGGGGAAGAAGGCTATGTTAGAATTTGAAGGGTTACAAACCAGGTCTTTGCAAAAGATCCAAATGCCAGGAGATAATAAACCAACTCCATTTTTCATAGATACTCATCCAGCACAGAGAAACCCAACTCCCACTGATAATAAGCAGATTCCAGTGGCCAAAGAACTAGTCCACTCCAGTCCAGCAAAAGAATGTCAACTCCATTCTAAGAAGCGCAGCGTATCCTCGCATCATGAAATTTTATAGCATTCGATCATATTTTCTACATGTTTCTTACCCATCTCTCTTTTAGAAAATAAGGTTAAACGATAGAAGACTTCCTCCATTGGGATCATATTCGAGGAAAATATCTTGATGGAATTCTCTGTGCTCCAATGCTGATGTAAGTACCTGTTGTATATCACTATATTTTTACATCAACATGTATTTTGTTAATCGGCGTGAATCTAACCTTTATCTGATCTAAAATTAGTTGTAGCAAAATGTTAAAGGCGCCAATGTTGATTTTGTAAGGAAAACTGCACAGTAGTTTTGCATCTTGAGCTGCATGAATGTACTATCTCATATCACGCACATTACTGAATTGTAGTGCTTCTCTGATTGCCCATTCATTCATTGTGTCAATGTTGCTTTCATACTACCTTACCTGGCTGATGATAGTTGTGCCATATTGTGTTAATTTGGTGTAGGTTAGTTGCCCAAACATTCATTGTGTCAATGTTGCTTTCCTATTATCTGACTTGGCCAATGATAGCAATGCTAGTGTGTTAATTTTGTGCAGGCTGCTGAAGATAAGAAGATAAACTCTGAAAACAGCAAGGCAACCCCATTTTTTCTTTCCAGTAAATCTAGGCCAGGTAATATGGCAATAAGTCATGATTAATCTGTTTAGTTCCCGTCCTAATTTATGTTATGATGCAGTGGTCGAGACACTCTCCACTATCAATAATACAAGCCTGCCAAAATCGCCATCTGAATCTGTTCATTATCCTCATCTCTAATGCAACGGAATAAATGTATGTTTGTGAACCAATTAATGGCTGAAGCAATGATGGAAATGGTGGATGAATCAGAGGTGCAGAGTCGTGCGACACAACAACCGATCAATGTTTTCGAGAGCAGTGTAGCAAAGCGAAAGAACTTTCCCACATGCTTATGGGCGTCATCATCTTTGAGGTTGAAGATTGTGACGTTGTAGATGGTTAGGTTGTGCTCATTTATTTGCACCGCATCAATCTTTGATTGCCCAATGGATGTAATTTCTGTAATATATGCTGGATGTGCAACGTTATTCCCTGTATGCCGTACCTTTGCTTGATCGGTTTTGGTCCTGTGCATAATTGCTCGTCGTACTGGGCTCAAATTATCTAATTTGGCCTAAAGACATGTACGAACTTTAGTGAGCCCATTAAGTTAGTGGGCCATTACTAGGCCGAAAGTTAATGGTCGGCCCTCTTACCTCCCGGGTCGTTAACAGGCCGACATCAAAGCGGGCAACAGGTGGCCCCAATTTATTTCACGGGCCGTTAACAGGCTGTTACTAAGTTTGGGCTACATATGGCCCAACTATACTGTAGGCCTTTAGCAGGCCGAAAGAGACAACGGGCTTGTACTGGACCATGAAGACCATGGGCCGCTAAGAGGCCGAAAGTCAGGTCGTATTGTAAATGGCCCAACTATGTTGTGGGCCTTTAGCAGGCCGAAAGAGAAACCGAGCTGGTATTGGACCATGAAAGGCATGGGCCGTTAAAAGGCCAAAACTAAGGTCCGACTACAAATGGCCCAACTCATTTATGGTCCCTTAACAGGCCGAAAGGCACACAGGGCCGGGAATTGGCTCAACACTTAAATGGGTCACTAAAAGGCCAAAACTCAGGTCCGACTACAAATGGCCCAACTGATTTTATGGGTCGTCAACAGGCTGAAAGTGACACCGGTCCAGAAATTGGCCCAACACTTAAATGGGCCGCTAAAAGGTCAAAACTCAGGTCCGAAACAAATGGCCCATCAGATTTATGGGCCGTCAACAGGCTGAAAGACACACCGGGCCGGAAATTAGCCCAACATTTAAATGGGTCGCTAAAAGGCTGAAAGATGTACATCCTGAAAATTGGCCCATCCATTAAATGGGCCGTTAACAGGCCGAAATCTCATCGGGCCGATATTGAGCCCAAATATATAGCGGGCTATTAACAGGCTCTAACTGACGATGGGCTGCAATGGTGTCAAATCTTTAACGGGCCGTTGACAGGCCGAATTGGCACATCTCGTATGGGCCGTGGGCTTAAATGGACCTGACACAAGTAGGCCTTATATGGGCTGGCCTACTAATTTTTACTGGGCCGGCCTTTTCACAGGAATGGGCCTCTGTTGGGCCGTGCCACGTGTCGACGTATCATAGGCGCCTTCCATCCAATGAGTGGATGACATCTGTCCCAACGATGAGCCGACACGTGTTTCCTCTAGCCAATGATGATTTTACACGTGGAAAATCCCCATTGGTCGGGGCTGTTAACGGGTTATCGGATCCAAAATCAGACTCGATAGCTTAATGGTGTTCCGTTACGGTGGATGCCACGTGTCGGTCACCCTTGATGAAAGCACTTATGTGACGCGTGATTTATCATCATGGAAGTGGACACTTCCATGATGATAATTTTGGTAATGTCATGGAACACTTCTACGACAGCACAGGTATGACTATCTTGATTCTGTCATAAAATCGTCATGGATGTACACGCATGACAAAAAACGCGACCTACTGTGACAAACACGTATCATCACGGAAGTGTATTTTTTTGTAGTGTTATCCACCAAGTATCTAGGGTAGTTCCACTTCCAGCGACCATTTCCTTTGCAGTAGAAGCACTCGGTTTCAGGCTTGGGTCTAGCTTTGGGTTTCTTCATGAGAGTGGCAACTTGCTTGCCATTCTTCTTGAAGATCCCTTTCTATTCCTTTGCCCTTTTACTTGAAACAAGTGGTGTTGTCAACTATCAACACTTGATGCTTTTTCTTGATTTCTACCTTCGCCGATTTCAGCATCGCGAAGAGCTCGGGAATCGTTTTCGTCATCCCTTGCATATTATAGTTCATCACTTCATCACGAAGTTCTAGTAACTTGGTGATAGTGACTAGAGAACACTATCAATCACTATATTATCTGGAAGATTAACTCCCACTTGATTCAAGCGATTGTAGTACCCAGACAATCTGAGCACATGCTCACTGGTTGAGCTATTCTCCTCCATCTTGTAGGCAAAGTACTGTTAGAGTCTCATACCTCTCGACACGGGTATGAGTCTGAAATACTAATTTCAACTCTTGGAACATCTTATATGCTCCATGATGTTCAAAACATTTTTGAAGTCCTGGTTTTAAGCCTTAAAGCATGGTGCACTAAACTGTCAAGTAGTCATCATATCGAGCTTGCCAAACGTTCATAACGTTTGCATATACTCCTGCAATAGGCCTGTCACCTAGTGGTGCATCAAGGACATAATTCTTCTGTGCAGCAATGAGGATAATCCTGAGATCACGGACGTAGTCCACATCATTGCTACTATCATCTTTCAACTTAGTTTTCTCTAGGAACATATGAAAAGTAAAACAGGGGAGCTATACGCGAGCTATTGATCTACAACATAGATATGCAAATACTATCAGGACTAAGTTCATGATAAATTAAAGTTCAATTAATCATATTACTTAAGAACTCCCACTTAGCACTACTACGGAAAAGCCTAGCAGCAGCCCGGGTTTTAGGTATATCAGTAGCGCGGGGTCCCGCGCTACTGATACAGCGCTACAACTAACCTATAGCAGCAACACATGTGCACCCGCGCTACTGCTATACAAGCGTAGCAGCAGCAAGCTCTAGGAAAGCGTGCTATTGCTAATAGCTCTAGCGCACTTTGTTAGGCCGCGCTACTGCTAGTGCACGCTGCTGCTAACTTTTCTCCACTCGCTACTGCTAATATTATTAGTTTTTGTTTTTTCTGCATATTTGTTTTGTATTTGATCAGGCTTTATACAAGAATCTTTAGCACATACAAATGTCATCATCATACACATACAAATGGCTGCGAGACCACAAATGTAATCATAGCATATACATACAAATAGTCTCATCATAATCATCATCCAACACAAAGTGGTCTCTCGTCATCATCTCAAAAATAGCGATACATGCAAGTCTCGAATACTTGCAACTATAACATCATCCATCTTTAAAGATATACGCGAGAAGTGCTATCACTATGAGTGATAGAGGAACTATGCAGTACATGAGTTCGTATATATCCCTCTCTCGCATTAGTCTAGAAAACCTTCTTCACTGGATCCCAACGGTGTCGGGCCCTGAGGACGTCACGCTCCTGCGGGACAGTGAACTCCGCCAAGGGGTCTGGGATGCCCAGACTCGCGGCTTCCGCGTCCTCCTTGGCCCATATGGACCTCTTCCGACCGTAACCACGGCTTCCGAGGTGGTGGTACCCAAGGTTCCTCTGTTGAAGCCCCTTCATGTACTTCGACTTTTTTTTGGCAGCTTCGGCCTCGCAAGCCGCCTTGAATATTTGAAAGTGCTCTGCCGTGATTGTCGGCTTATCCTTTACAATCTCAGAGTAGGGTTCCTTTTTGTTGACGATCTGATATTTCACCCTTGATTTCCAGGCGGCCAACGCGTCGCTAAACTTGGTCATGGCGTGTTTTTTTAACTTCTTCATTGTTGGGTCCTTATCTGGATCTTTATAATCCTTTTCATTCCGGCCCGGGAATAAGAATATCTGGTGCAGCTTCTTTAGGAGGGAGGGCCTCATATTATCTATCTTCTTTAGTTTCTCATCGTTGATGGCAGCGGTTGTCCGTATGATGCAGCCTATTTGATTGCCGTAGCACGCACGCACTTCCTCGAGCGTGTTTGGCTCAAAATTGCCGTCGTCCACCTCCGTGACCACCAGTCTAGTAGTCCTGTACTTGTTAGGAAGCCGTTGCCTCTTTGCTTTCGGTTCTATATCGGCTCCACTAGTCTCGGTGCCGGTCTCAGTCTCAGCGCCGGTCTCGATGCCGGTCTCAGTCTCAGCGCCGGTCTCAGTCTCAGTGCCAGTCTCGATATCGGTCTCAATCTCCGATGTGACAGGTGGACCCAGCAACATCAACTCTTGATCGTCGGCTTCCCTCAAAAATTCTTCTACCGCCAGGTAGATGTTGTCGCAGTCACCAGAACCCGGTCCTTCATCGTTGCTAGCCATGTTTCCTATGATTAAATCTAGTCAATTAATTCTAGACCTAATAAAATGAATAATGACATAAAAAAGGCCTATGCTTTGCAGGAACGTTGACTCCTTCCCGGTGCGGCAAATCCCGGGCACTCGATATGTCCTAGTTTGTAGCACAAGTCATGCCGAAATTCCCGGAAAATTTCGGCATGACTTTTGCTAAAAAAGTGGACAAATCAAGAACCTGAAATTTGCCGGAACGGAAATGAATCAACATTCCGGTAAAACATAGGCCACTCGGCTTCATTCCCTGGAAACAACAAAGCCACTTGGGCACAATCGAACCACTTCTATGTTGCATATAACAGGACCACTTAAGAATATGTACATGAGAAACTACAACAGTAGATAAACATGTGCAAACACAATTGAGGAATTTGCATGTATCCTGACCACTTCAAATTTGCATCTCCTAGCGTTTGACACTTCAAGAAAATCTACACAAATCTCATGCTCTCTCAAACTCAATTAAAAAACCAAATATAGATTATATTTAGTTAACTACTGAACTAAACTTTACTCTAAACTAAACCCTACTGCCCTAATTAACATCTAGTTAAACAAACTCAATTCAAAAACTAAACCCTGCTGAACTAATTAAAATCTACAGTATCTACTACTTAACATCTATTATTACCCTAACTAAAAAACATCTACTATTGACCATACTGCCCTAGTTAACTAGTACCATCACTACTATTAATTAACATCTACTACTACTAAAAAATTATCTATGAACCCTAGTACTAATTAACATCTACTACTACTGCTAATTAACATGGCAGAGGAAGAAAAAACAGAGAGAGAGGGGGTGAGGGAAGGGTGGGGGGCTTACAGAGAGGGGAGAGACGGTGGCGGGGAGGTGCTCGGTGAAGGAGGTAGGGGCGGCGAGGGCGGGCTCGGGATCAGGAGGCGGCGGTCCTGGGCGGGCTCGGGCGGCGGCGGTGAGGTCGAGGGCGGCGACGGTGAGGTCGAGAGTGGCGGCGGGCGGTGGCGGTGAGGTTGAGGGTGGCCTCGGGCGGCGGCGGTGAAGGCAGGCTCGGGCTCGGGCGACGTGATCGACTGCGACGACAGAGGAGTTGGGGGAACAGGGGGAGAGGGGGGAAAGGAGGACTTAGCAAAATTTTGAGCCCGCGGGTGGTTAAGTCGAACTAGTAGTAGCGCTGTTTCGGAAACGCGCTATAGCTAAGTTAGCTATAGCGCGCTTTAGCAAAACACGCTACTGCTATAGGAAGCAGTTATTTCTTTTGTTTATCTTTATATTTTCTTTTTTTCATTTCTCTGTTTCCTACTTCTTTCATTTTCATTTACCTTTCTATTTTTTTCATTTTTCTTTTCTTTCTTAGCAGTAGCGCTCTACGCAGGAAACGCGCTGCAACAACGATCATAGTGGTAGCGCGCTTTACGCGGAATCGCTACTACTATTCCTAGGCTACTAATACGTCTCCGTCGTATCTATAATTTTTTATTGTTCCATGCCAATATTATACAACTTTCATATACTTTTGGCAACTTTTTATACTATTTTTGGGACTAACATATTGATCCAAAGGCTCAAAGTGCAGTTCTGTTTGTTGCATGTTTTATGTTTCATGAAACCCCATATCAAACGGAGTCCAAATGGGATAAAAACGGACGGAGAATATTTTTGGAATATTTGTGAAATATGGGAAGAAGAATCAATGCGAGATGGTGCCCGAGGGGGCCACAAGGCAGGGGGGCGCGTCTGCCCCCCATGGGCGCGCCCCTGACCCTCGTGGGCCGCAGAAACCCCATAAGGCGGTTGCTTCTCTGCTTTGGCCGCAAGAAAGCTAATTTTCGGAGAAAAATCTGAGCGAAAGTTTCAATTCAATAAGAGTTACGGATCTCCGGTTATAAAAGAAACGGTGAAAAGGCAAAATCCGAGAACGTAGAAACAAAGACAGACAGAGAGACAGATCCAATCTCGGAGGGGCTCTCGCCCCTCCCATGCCATGGAGACTAAGGACCAGAGGGGAAAGCCTTCTCCCATCTAGGGAGGAGGTCAAGGAAGAAGAAGGAGGAGGGGGCTCTCTCCCCCTCGCTTCCGATGGCGCCGGAACGCCGCCGGGGGCCATCATCATCACCGCAATCTACACCAACAACTTCACCGCCATCATCACCAACTCTTCCCCCCTCTATGCAGCGGTGTAACACCTCTTTTACCCGATGTAATCTCTACTTAAACATTTTTCTCAACGCTATATATTATTTCCCAATTATGTATGGCTATCCTATGATGTTTGAGTAGATCTGTTTTGTCCTATGGGTTAATTGATGATCGTGATTGGTTTGAGTTGCATGTTTTATTATTGGTGCTGTCCTATGGTGCTCTTCGTGTCACGCAAGCATGAGGGATTCCTGTTGTAGGGTTTGCAATATGTTCATGATTTGCTTATGGTGGGTGGCATGAGTGACAGAAGCATATACCCCGAGTAAGTAGGTTGTTTGCGTATGGGAATAAAGAGGACTTGATGCTTTAATGCTATGGTGGGTTTTACCTTAATGATCTTTAGTAGTTGCGGATGCTTGCTAGAGTTCTAATCATAAGTGCATATGATCCAAGTAGAGAAAGTATGTTATCTTATGCCTCTCCCTCAAATAAAATTGCAATAATGATTACCGGTCTAGTTAGCGATTGCCTAGGGACAAATAACTTTCTCGTGACAAAAAGCTCTTTACTAAAACTAATTTAGTTGTGTCTTTATCTAAACAGCCCCTACTTTTTATTTACGTGCTCTTTATATTCTTGCAAACCTATCCAAAAACATCTACAAAGTACTTCTAGTTTTATACTTGTTCTAGGTAAAGCGAACGTCAAGCGCGCATAGAGTTGTATCGGTGGTCGATAGAACTTGAGGGAATATTTGTTCTACCTTTAGCTCCTCGTTGGGTTCGACACTCTTACTTATCGAAAGAGGCTACAATTGATCCCCTATACTTGTGGGTTATCACCTACCTCCAACACGGTGGGAATTATAGTGGTAGCGCTTTTTGCTGCACACGCGCTACTGCTATAGTTGTAGCTATAGCGCGCTTTGCTAGAACGCGCTACTACAAAGTAGCAATAGCGACCTATTTTAACCAGCGCTACTGCTATACCTCTGTGTATAGGCTTTTCCCTAGTAGTGTAGGTAGACATCCCTCTAATCATCTAAGTGATCACGTGATCCAAATCAACTAAACCATGTCCGATCATCACGTGAGATGGAGTAGTTTTCAATGGTGAACATCACTATGTTGATCATATCTACTATATGATTCACGCTCGACCTTTCGGTCTCAGTGTTCCGAGGCCATATCTGCATATGCTAGGCTCGTAAAGTTTAACCCAAGTATTCTGCGTGTGCAAAACTGGCTTGCACCCGTTGTATGTGAACGTAGAGCTTATCACACCCGATCATCACGTGGTGTCTCGGCATGACGAACTGTCGCAACGGTGCATACTCAGGGAGAACACTTATACCTTGAAATTTAGTGAGAGATCATCTTATAATGCTACCGTCGCACTAAGCAAAATAAGATGCATAAAGGATAAACATCACATGCAATCAATATAAGTGATATGATATGGCCATCATAATCTTGTGCCTTTGATCTCCATCTCCAAAGCACCGTCATGATCACCATCGTCACCGGCTTGACATCTTGATCTCCATAGAAGCATCGTTGTCATCTCGCCAACTATTGCTTCCACGACTATCGCTACCGCTTAGTGATAAAGTAAACCAATTACATGGCGATTGCATTTCATACAATAAAGCGACAACCATATGGCTCCTGCCAGTTGCCGATAACTGTTACAAAACATGATCATCTCATACAACAATTTATATATCATCACGTCTTGACCATATCACACCACAACATGCCCTGCAAAAACAAGTTAGACGTCCTCTACTTTGTTGTTGCAAGTTTTACGTGGCTGCTACGGGCTTAGCAAGAACCGTTCTTACATACGCATCAAAACCACAAAGATTTTTCGTCAAGTGTGCTGTTTTAACCTTCAACAAGGACCGGGCGTAGTCACACTCGATTCAACTGAAGCTGGAGAAACAGACACCCACTAGCCACCTGTGTGCGAAGCACGTCGGTAGAACCAGTCTCATGAACGCGGTCATGTAATGTCAGTCTGGGCCACTTCATCCAACAATACCGCCGAATCAAAGTATGACATGCTGGTAAGCAGTATGACTATTATCGCCCACAACTCTTTGTGTTCTACTCGTGCATACAACATCTACGCATACACCTCGCTCGGATGCCACTGTTGGGGAATGCAGTAATTTCAAAAAAAAGAATCCTACGCACACGCAAGATCTATCTAGGTGATGCATAGCAACGAGAGGGGAGAGTGTTTTCCACATACCCTCGTAGACCGTAAGCGGAATCGTTATGACAATGCAGTTGATGTAGTTGTACGTCTTCATGATCCGACTGATCCTAGCACGAAGGTACGGCACCTCCTCGATCTGCACACTAGATCCAGTTGAGGTTGAGGGAGAGTTTCGTCAGCACGACGGCATGATGATGGTGATGATGAAGTTATCGGCGCAGGGCTTCGCCTAAGCACTACGCCATATGGTGGAGGGGGGCACCGCACACGGCTAAACAATCAACTTGTGTGTCTAGGGGTGCCCTCCCCACGTATGTAAAGGAGGGAGAGGGAGGGAGGCAGCCTAGGGCGCGCCCAAGTAGGAGGAATCCTACTTGGGCCCCTAGTCCAATTCGGCCCCCCTCCTACCATATTTGGACAAGGGGGAAAGGAAGGAGGGGGAGGAGAAGGAAGTAGGAGTCCTACTTCATACTTTCCTTTTCCTCCTCTCCTTTCCCTTTCTCCCCACATGGCCGGCCCTATAGGGCGCGCACCAGCCCCTTGTGGGATGGTGTGTTCCCTTACTTGGCCCATTAAACCCATATCTTTGCCGGGGGTTGCCCGGAACCCCTTCCGATGACCCGATATCATCTGGAACACTTCCTGTGTCCGAATATAGCCTTCCAATATATGAATCTTTACCTCTCGACCATTTTGAGACTCCTCGTCATGTCCGTGATCTCATCCGGGACTCCAAACAAACTTCAGTCATCAAATCACATAACTCATAATACGAATCATCATCGAACGTTAAGCGTGCGGACCCTACGGGTTCGAGAATGATGTAGACATGACCGAGACACATCTCCGGTCAATAACCAATAGCGGAACCGGGATGCTCATATTGGCTCCTACATATTCTACGAAGATCTTTATCGATCAAACCGCATAACAACATACGTTGTTCCCTTTGTCATCGGTATGTTACTTGCCCGATGACGGTGTCCTGGACTAGGGGGTACTCACCACGTCGTCTCCCGATCAGTTGGATTGGGCCGAGGATCCCCATGGCCGTATACTCATGGGCCAGTCCGAACAGTTGCCGCATACAGGGAAGATTCCACAAGACTTGGCGATCAAGACAAGGACTCCTCCCCCACCGGCGTATTCGGCTATGACTCTTGTTATCCTAGGCCTCTGGTGCATTATATAAACCGAGGCCAGGCTAGTCGATGGACAACATCAACAACCCTTACAATCATACCATAGGCTAGCTTCTAGGGTTTAGCCTCCTTGATCTCGTGGTAGATCCACTCTTGTAAACATCCACAATATCAATATCAATCAAGCGGGACGTAGGGTTTTACCTCCATCAAGAGGGCCCGAACCTGGGTAAACATCGTGTCCCTTGTCTCCTGTTACCATCCGCCTAGACGCACAGTTCGGGACCCCCTACCCGAGATCCGCCGGTTTTGACACCGACATTGGTGCTTTCATTGAGAGTTCCGCTGTGTGTTCGGCAAAAGGTCGATGGCTCGCCTGCAGATCAACTGCGACTTCGGCATCTTAGTCACCAGCTTGACTGGTCACCTTGGTTCGACCAAGGACTATGCCCTACCTCCGATCGTCATGTTCGGATGAGGGCTTTCATCAACATCAACTCCGATCTCTATCAAGATCATGGAGGAATTATCCAGGGAGCCCGGGGGCTCAACGTCAACATTGCCCTCGGGCGACCGTACTGTTTTTCTGGACAGCGGAATTGTGTCCGCCGCCACCGCCTCCTCAAGCGTCGTTTTAACGATTGCTCCAGTGGAATTGTGCGGAATTGAGTCTACAACAACCCTGGAAAATTTCGTCGAGTTCCGATGGAGGAATCTCTGGCAATCTCCGATATACCGGAGCCGCATTGAATCTGGACGAGAATCCGGACGAGTTTAGGGCGTGGTGTCCAGCTTCTAGCTCGGACTTCCTTTGGAAGATCCAACCATTGATCGGCTGTGGAATTCCCATATCTACCACCCCTCCAAATTTCAGCTCGATCCGACCGTCCAAACTCCGGGAACCTTCCGAATAGTGCATCACTTTTCGGATCTGTTTTCTGCGCGAAAACGAATCCGGCCCGAGTTCGTCTTTTTTATGAACGGGATTTCGGACATCCTTTTTGAAGGAAGTTTTGTATGGGGTATAGTTTTTTGTTTCCGAACACATCCCACTAACTTTAAGATCTTTTGAACATGATCTTCAATATCATGCTGGTGTTAAACCAGTCCGGCAATATTGCTCCACGGCTGCCGACCTGCGCTAGACACGTCGTCACTTTGTTGAGCCGAGCTCAACTTCTTCTGATCATCATCTCGGCAAGCCGAGCAAGAGTCCGGCATCGCGAAGGATAAATCATCACCAACATCGCCGCCCCACGGATTACAGGAGCGGGCATACCGGCATCGCCGCACGGTCGCTTCATCAAGCCAGCATCGACCACGTCAGGACCTGCATCGGCAGGGCCGCACTATTGCTTCTTCAAGCTGGTGTCCATCACGCCGACCTACTTCGACATCTCGGCTGGACCGGGGGCTTCGGCATCTCTTCATCAACCTACTCCGGACACAAGCTTGGGAATCACCTTCCTTCGGATTGCTACAACAAATAAACCAGGTGCTATTAAACCTAGTATTTCTTTTTGCTTGTTTGGGTTAATTTTTCCCAAGGAATTATTACTCTGGTTTGTACATCATATGTACACAGGTCTATCAAATGGTGGCCGCATTATCGACGGTCGCATGATGGCTCGGTCAGTTTCCGTACATAGTCCGTAACGCCGATCCGAACTCGGACCGACCAGTGAATTCAGTGCATTGCCATGCCTTTATTGCATTACCGATGACCTGCATCGACATTGACTTGAGGCCAGGCCATATTTCTTTTATTACTCACTTTGCATAAATTATTTATTATGCAACATTTTTTTAATTCTTATTATTACTATTATCCCCGGTGCACTATTTTTTGTGCACGGAAAATGATCCACCGGACTATATCCTTTAGCGTCACCTCGGTGGGCGGGGGCTTTGTCAACACTTCATTACCCCATGCGGGGACTTCGCATCACTCGCCATCCTGCATTGACCGTGCTATGTCACCACTTGGAGTGCCGAGCTCTTTTGCTCCGCCACCTCGGGACCGGCTCGGGGATGGAACCTTGTCCGCATCAAGCTCGGACGCGTCGTCAATACCGAACACATTAACCAGCTAAGTTGCCTTCATGCTCAAAGTTTTAAATTTTTAACTTGTGTTCGGCTCGACCAAGCATTATACTTTTTTGGGAAAAAAGTTGCTTGTAAAAATTTCCTTCCATACTTTGTTTGCACATACTTGACGCGCTACCCGCTCATTATACTCGGGGCTTCTTTAATGAAGCTTATTAATTCGGCTTTATGCCCAACACATGTGTCACACTTCCACATGTACCTTTTATTCACCATTATATGCATCGATATGACTTAAGTTTTGGCCAAGCTGGGTTGCTTGGCTCCTGTGCTTACCCCTACTTTCCCGATTGTTCGGCTAGGTGGTAAAGGAGCACCTCTGCGATTGTTCTTGCCGGGTCACCGGATGTGTACCTCGACTGGGTGAAGCCGAAAGCTAGCGTTCTTAAGGGAATACTCGGTCGGTGAACTAAAAGATGATCTCTTACCTATTCATTTACCTGCCCCCAGATGTTTTTCTGCTCTTTTCGCAGTCCGGACATGCACTTTAGGGCATGCCTCCCAGGGAAAGGAACCCCTAACGGAACTATTCTCCCTGGAAGATGTTTCTTACTAACCATGTAATATAACATAACTAGTTGGGCACTTGTCTGATAAAGCACTAATGACCCCTACGCCTGGTCTCCACGCATGCCCCGGTTCTTATAACCGCGAGGGTATTCGGATACACTCCGGACTATTGGGTCCAGAGGTTGAAGCGAAAAGGTCTGCTACGACAAACGATCTACAATCCGGCTAGAAGGCATTCTACATGTCACCTTACATTATATAGTCAACTTTTACCCAAGTCACTTGGGGGCTCTTATGTTTATTTGAGCCGTTTCATACTAAGTGTTTTTCTTCTTAGTCGCCGCATAAAGTTAAAGCACGGCGAAACATTTTTTCTACAGTCAATTTTGGATTGGCACGAACACTTGATCTTGTTGGACGTCAAGTTTTTACTGACTTTTTTGGTTTTCCCAGCTTTTGGCACTTTTAAACCATTTGTGTGTTTTCAGCACAAGTCTCGCAGTGCAACGCCGGACAGCTTTCGAGATTCGGCAAAAACATTCTCGGATATTGCTATATATGCATCAGTTTTGAATTGTGTCTTCGGTCAATAGTTGGGTTGCCCGGCTCCCGCGCTTGCCTCCTACGTTCCGCTTTGTTTGGCTAGGTGTGCAAAGGGAGAACCACTGCGATTGTGCATCTAGCTCGCATGGTCAAGCACCTCAGTGGAGAAAGCCGAAAACTGACTGTCACAATAGGTGTAAACTAGTCAGCGATCCGATGGCTATATTAAATGACGGGCCATTCATAACATTGGCCGAAGTGTTTCCGGCTTGACCTCGACTGTCGCCGAACACTACCGGGGGCTATTAACTGGCCTCCCAAACTAAATCCTTGATCTTTTGCTCTTACATTGGAGCTGAGGTTTCATGATCATGCTTAGCATGACAACCCAAAGAAAGGAACCGATAAGCGGGACTATTTTCTTTGGAAGACATTTCTTACATTCAACAAGAATATAACATATCTCTCTGCGTACCTTTGTTTATAAAACCGTATGGCCAGATTGCCTTGTTTGTCGTAAATCTTTGCCCTCATAAAGGCTTTATAAAGTAGGACAAGCACTCATGACATTGCCGAGGAGGTTGAAGCCGATGGTCGGTCAACAAAGTTTTGTACAATGCGGATCTGAGCATTAATGACATAAAGTACTTGGATCCATAGAGTCATTACACATAATTTGTGATTTTACTATGGATATCGATCCTTCATTCGGCCACCCGTGCCCGTATTAAGGCTCGGGGCTACTAGGCTTCGGGCTTATTATTTACAATTATTAAAGGGCACATCAATCCTCGATGCGGTGTTGCCACCCGACCGGTGTCTCGGGGCTCAGATTGCCTGTTCTATGCAGAAAATTTTAAGTGCAATACAGTTTCGAGGAGATTTTGATCCTCGGGTTGGTCGGCCGCACCCAACTTTGAGTCTTGAGGACTGAGCACGCCGCTTTTTGTGTCCAAGTATTCTGCCGAGCTAGGACTTGATCCTTAGACCGATTTTGCAAATCAACCCGAGTCTCAAAGAGCTACGGGATCAGCGGTCTTATGTCATCCTTCATGTGCATCTCGGTTTTAGACCGATACCCACCTTGAGGGCTACTAGCTATGTATCTAGGCAGAGAATAAATTGCACCAATCAAAAATATTGACAAAGATCGGCCCACATTCGGGGTGGTGCACCACCTCGAAGCAGATCCGCATAAAGCTCGGGCGCTAGTGGTTGGCTCCATAGAGGGCATTTCCGCATTAAGCTCGGCTAAACTCCTTCAAACTTCTTTGAACCAAGGTGATTTCGACACCTCGGACACGATCGGCGTTGGAGCTCGGATACAGTCCGGCGTTGGAGCTCGGATACATAGTCCGGTGTTGGAGCTCGGATACCGTCCGGCGTTGGAGCTCGAGATACCGTCGGCGTTGGAGCTCGGATACATAGTCCGCGATAGAGCTGGGAAGCAGTCGGCGTTGGTGCTCGGCTGCAAAGATACCTCGAATGCAGTCCGGCGTTAGAGCTCGGACGCAAGGGACACCGCCTCCGAGAATAACTTCAAACCCGAGGTGTGGCATAAAAATAACAAGGCATTGATAAAGGCCATAAACTTAAAGGGGCTCCTCGGATACCCGACGTGTAAACTCGTCGAATGCATTTGGCGATCCTCAAGATCAAGATGAGAAGATTTGTTGAACCAGTTTTCAAGACCGACGACCAAAGATGAAGAACAGTTCGAAGAATCGAGGAGCGCCCCAACTTGAAGACCGGTTCAGGGGCTATCGACGGTGTCTGGACTAGGGGTACTCACCACGTCGTCTCCCGATCAGTTGATTGGGCCGAGGATCCCCATGGTCAGATACTCATGGGCCAGTCCGGACATTTGCCGTGACACAGGAAGATTCCACAAGACTTGGCGATCAAGACAAGGACTCCTCCCCCACCGGCGTATTCGGCTAGGACTCTTGTTATCCTAGGCCTCTGGTGCATTATATAAACCGAGGCCAGGCTAGTCGATGGACAACATCAACAACCCTTACAATCATACCATAGGCTAGCTTCTAGGGTTTAGCCTCCTTGATCTCGTGGTAGATCCACTCTTGTAAACATCCACAATATCAATATCAATCAAGCAGGACGTAGGGTTTTACCTCCATCAAGAGGGCCCGAACCTGGGTAAACATCGTGTCCCTTGTCTCCTGTTACCATCCGCCTAGACGCACAGTTCGGGACCCCCTACCCGAGATCCGCCAGTTTTGACACCGACACCCGAGATTCGATCTCGTTACCGGCAAGTCTCTTTACTCGTTCCGTAATGCATCATCTGGTAACTAACTCATTAGTCACAATGCTTGCAAGGCTTATAGTGATGTGCATTACCGAGAGGGCCCAGAGATACCTCTCCGATACACGAAGTCACAAATCCTAATCTTGATCTATGCCAACTCAACAAACACCTTCGGAGACACCTGTAGAGCATCTTTATAATCGCCTAGTTACGTTGTGGCATTTGATAGCACACAAGGTGTTCCTCCGGTAATTGGGAGTTGCATAATCTCATAGTTTGAGGAACATGTATAAGTCATGAAGAAAGCGGTAGCAATGAAACTGTAACGATCAAAATGTTAAGCTAACGAATGGGTCTTGTCCATCACATTATTCTCCTAATGATGTGATCCCATTCATCAAATGATAACATATGTCTATGGTCAGGAAACATAACCATCTTTGATGAGCAAGCTAGTCAAGTAGATGCATACTAGGGACACTCTGTGTTGTCCATGTATTCACACATGTACTAAGTTTCAGGTTAATACAATTATAGCATGAATAATAAACATTTATCATGATATAAGGAAATAAATAATAACTTTATTATTGCCTCTAGGGCATATTTCCTTCAGCAATATCCTGTGGTACACATCCGGCTGACTTAGACAATGTTGAGGATAGCACTTATCGTTAGTGTCTCGGTCAGCTCGGGATTAGAGATTAATGGTAAATCGGCTGATTAATCAATTTTTTCGGTCGACTATTAATCACTCTTTTTTTGCAAATCTTAGGTTCCAAGCACTAAAGTATGATATATTCAACACCAAGACAATATTGGACAGAAGTGTTTGCTTGATTCCTAGCCTTTGAATCCTCGTATAATGACAAACAAAATAGGAAAATGGCACATATTGCGTAACAAGGTCCACAAAACACAAATAAACATAGTTTTTGTAAACATGGTGCTATGAATAGACCAGATTTATCGATAGATTCCCGATAAATCGCTTGCCAGAGTGATAAATCGGCCCAAACGATAAACAGTGAAGATAAGGCATAATCTTATCGGTCACCCCGAGAGTAGTGATAAATCGGATGATAAATCGCTGAACCGGACGATTTTTTAAACAGTGCTCTTAGATATAACAGTCCAAACCGAAGTAGCTGAATCTACTTTCTTGGTTCCAAAATGTTTGAAGTTCTAGGTTTTGTCCTAACTCCTTAGTAAAAAAAGGTTTGGTCAAGTTTGTAGAAAAATATACCAATATATACAACACCAAATTAGCTTCATTAGATTGTCATACCATAAAATTTTATACTATATATTAGAAATTGTAATTTTTCTTATGTTATGATCTATATTCAAGTACAAAGATAAAGGCTAACTTCTAACGAGCGAGCGTAGCGAGGCCCGTAGTCGTTAGGCTTGGGCCGAAGTGGAGCAACGGTACGGGTCAGTATTGAGTATTGACCTAGGTCAGCTATGTTATATATACCTCTTGTAAGCCCTCGCACGGGATAAGTTGATCAGTTGTAAATCCCCGACGTCTGTAACCTCCCCCGATATAGTGAACATTTGTTGGATGGTGCCCATGGTTTTTCCCTTCGTGTAGGAGGCATTTTCCAAGTTAAAATCGGGTGTCTCTTGTGTTTGATTTCGTTCTTCATCGTGTTCGATTGCGTGTCGTATCTCTAACGAATTTGAAAACTGTTTAATCATAGACACTATAATTTTTGTCTATAAAGTTGGTCAAACAAACACATAACTTTAAATATTTTGAAACGAAGGGAGTAGAACACATGTAAAGCCATAACTACCTCCTAGACTAGGCTCCCGAAGATAAGACAATTAAACATAAGTTGCTAACAATAACACACATGTAAACTGCTACGTCTTGAGCTTGCGTTGGTTTTCCCCGAAGAGGAGAGGATGATGCAGCAAAGTAGCATAAGTATTTCCCTCTGTTTTTGAGAACCAAGGTATCAATCCAGTAGGAGGCCACGCACAAGTCCCTCGTACCTGCACAAAACGATAGCTACTCGCAACCAACGTGATTAGGGGTTGTCAATACCTTCACGGTCACTTACGAGAGTGAGATCAGATAGAGATGATAAATAATATTTTTGGTATTTTTGGTATAGAGATGCAAAGTGAAAAGTAAAAACAAAGCAAGTATAAAAGTGATGGAGATTGATATGATGAGAATAGACCTGGGGGCCATAGGTTTCACTAGTGGCTTCTCTCAAGAGCATAAGTATTCTACGGTGGGTGAACAAATTACTGTTGAGCAATTGAAAGAATTGAGCATAGTTGTGAGTATATCTAGGTATGATCATGTATATAGGCATCACGCATTGAGACAAGTAGACGAAATGATTCTGCATCTACTACTATTACTCCACTCATCGACCGCTATCCAGCATGCATCTAGAGTATTAAGTTAAAAACAGAGTAACGCCTTAAGTAAGATGACATGATGTAGAGGAATAAATTCATGCAATATGATAAATACCCCATCTTGTTATCCTCGATGGCAACAATACAACACGTGCCTTCCAACCCTTTTTGTCACTGGGTAAGGACACCGCAAGATTAAACCCAAAGCTATGCACTTCTCCCATTGCAAGAACTACCAATCTAGTTGGCCAAACCAAACGGATAATTCGAAGAGACTTGCAAAGATAACCAATCATACATAAAAGAATTCAGAGAAGATTCAAATATTATTCATAGATAAGCTAGATCATAAACCCACAATTCATCGTTCTCAACAAACACACCGCAAAAAGAAGATTACATCGAATAGATGTCCACGAGAGAGGGTGATGCGGAGCATCCCACGTTCATCCCCATGTACACTCCGACTACTCTCCAAGCCCCAAGAGGACATATGACGAGACCTCGACCATACGCCATTGGACACAAGGTGAACTCACTCCTCTTCGAACCGTCACTTTCCACATATGAGACATGGCTACAACCTCATGCATGGACCTTGCATACACTCAGGTACAACCGAGACGACCATGAAGGATCCAAGGACCAAGGCCAAGCACGGAAGAGGAGAAGGAAGAAGAAGCAGGGACAAGCTTCTGGAAAGCCCGGAACTTCCGGCCCCCGGACCTTCCGGCCTGCCTGGAACCTCCGGCCCCCGGAGTCCAGACCATCCCCAAGCACGCCAACACTCTGGTTAGCCCGGAACCCGGCCGGAACCTGCCCGGAACTTCCGGCCCTGCCCGAAACTTCCGGCCTGCCTGCGTGCAAAGACTCGGGCCGAAGCCCATGTAACCCTTTCCCACTTACCCCTTCGTGGCTTAGACTATAAATAGACCACCCCCTCCTCCTAGTTAGGGTTAGCAAAGGATTAGCTCATGTTTGTGTGAGAGCTTTGCTCATCCACTTGGTTACCTTCTCCTCGGAGACTTGCCTCCATCGGAGAAGATCCCCCAAGCGGATTCAAGACCCCTTCAAGGGAAGACAATCAAGACCTCCTCCCGGAGAAGAACCAGGTTACCTCTTGTATCGTCCTTTGTTGATCGTGGATCGTGTATCTCTCCTTGTGTTCATCGATCTAGCGCATGTGTAATCGAATCTTGTTGGTTTGAGTGATTCTCTTGTGTTTTCCCCCGTGATTTCCCTCGTCCTCTTCTGCTCGTTCTTCGTGTTTCCCCGTAGGATCCACTCCAAACGTGAAAGATCTCCACATAGGGTTCCACCCTACATCAGAGGGGGAGAACATTGTATTGAGATCCAAAAAGAGAGAAGAAGCCATCTAGCTACTAGCTATGAACCCGAAGGTCTGAGGTAAACTACTCACACTTCATCGGAGGGGCTATGGTGATGATGTAGAAGCCCTCCGTGGTGGATGCCCCCTCCGGTGGAGCTCCGGAACAGGCCCCAAGATGGGATCTCGTGGATACAGGAAGTTGCGGCGGTGGAATTAGGTTTTTGGCTCCTCTTCTGCTCGTTTGGGGGTACGTAGGTATATATAGGAGGAAGGAGTACGTCGGTGGAGCAACAGGGGCCCATGAGGCAGGGGCGCCCTAGGGCGCCCCACCTCATGACCGCCTCTTACGCCTTGGAGTAGGGTCCAAGTCTCCGGATCACGCTCGGTGAGAAAATCACGTTCGAAGGTTTCATTCCGTTTGGACTCCGTTTGATATTCCGCTTATTCAAACACTCAAATAGGCAAAAAAACAGCAATTCAGGCTGGGCCTCCGGTTAATAGGTTAGTCTCAAAATAACATAAAAGTGGAAAATAAAGCCCAATATAGTCCAAAACAGTAGATAAAGTAGCATGGAGCAATCAAAATTATAGACACGTTGGAGACGATCGGGCATCCCCAAGCTTAATTCCTGCTCGTCCTCGAGTAGGTAAATGATAAAAGAGAATTTTGATGCGGAGTGATACTTTGGCATAATTTCAATGTAAATCTTCTTAATTGTGGTATGAATATTCAGATCCAAAAGATTCAAGACAAAAGTTCATATTGACATAAAAATAATAATACTTCAAGCATACTAATCAAAGTAATCATGTCTTCTCAAAATAGCATGGCAAAAGAAAGTTTATCCCTACAAAATCATATAGTTAGGCTATGCTTCATTTTCGTCACACAAAGATGTTCCCAACTTCTATACCCCCGATGACAAGCCAAGCAATTGTTTCATACTTAAATAATATCAAACTTTTTCAACCTTCACGCAATACATGAGCGTGAGCCATGGATATAGCACTATGGGTGGAATAGAATATGATGATGGGGATTGTGTGGAGAAGACAAAAAAGGAGAAAGTCTCACATTGACGAGGATAATCAACTAGCTATGGAGATGCCCATCAATTGATGTCAACATGAGGAGTAGGGATTGCCATGCAACGGATGCACTAGAGCTATGAATGCTCAACAAAAGAAAACTAGTGGGTGTGCATCCAACTTGCTTGCTCATGAAGACCTAGGGCATTTTGAGGAAGCCCATCGTAGGAATATACAAGCCAAGTTCTATAATGAAAAATTCCCACTAGTATAAAAAGACAACATATGAGACTCAATCTATGAAAAACATGGTGCTACTTTGAAGCACAATATATATGAGACTCACTACATGAAGAACAAGGTGCTACTTTGAAGCACAATATATGAGACTCACTACATGAAGAACAAGGTGCTACTTTGACGCACAAGTGTGAAAAAAGAGATAGTAGCATTGCCCTTTTTATTTATTTTCCTTTTTTAGGCCTTTCTTTTTTTTCTTTTTGGCCTTTCTCCCTTTTTTTGGGCAATGCTCTAATAATGATGATCATCACACTTCTATTGATTACAACATAAGGATTACAACTTGAAACTAGAACAAGATATGACTCTATATGAATGCCTCCGGCGGTGTACCGGGATGGTGCAATGAATCAAGAGTGACATGTATGAAAAATAATGCATGGTGGCTTTGCCACAAATACGATGTCAACTACATGATCATGCAATGGAAATATACAAAAGTAATGTATGTCATGATGATGATGAACGGAACGGTGGAAAGTTGCATGGCAATATATCTCAGAATGGCTATGGAAATGCCATAATAGGTAGGTATGGTGGCTGTTTTGAGGAAGGTATAAGGAGGTTTATGTGTGATAGAGCGATCATATCACGGGGTTTGGATGCACCGCAAAGTTTGCACCAACTCTCAAGGTGAGAAAGGGCAATGCACGGCATCAAGAGGCTAGCAAAGGCGGAAAGGTAAAAGTGCGATAATCCATGGACTCAACATTAGTCAAAAGAACTCATATACTTATTGCAAAAATTTAGAAGTCACCAAAATCAAGTACTACGCGCATGCTCCTAGGGGATAGATTGGTAGGAAAAGACCACCGCCGTCCCCGACCGCCACTCATAAGGATGCACAAGCTGTGTACACTTCATGTTTCAAATTTGTTACACAACTTTAACCATACATGCATGCTACGGATTTGCTAAATTCAACACAAGCATTTCTCAAATTCACAACTACTCAACTAGCACGACTTTGATATTATCACCTCCATATCTCAAAACTATTATCAAGCATCAAACTTATCTTATTATTCAACGCACTCAAAAGAAAGTTTCACATATCTTGAATACCAAGTATATTAACATTAAGCAAATTACCATGCTATTAACGACTCTCAAAATAATCTAAGTGAAGCATGAGAGATCAATAGTTTCTTTAAAACAAATCCACCACCGTGCTCTAAAAGATCTAAGTGAAGTACTAGAGCAAAAATTATCACGCTCAAAAGATATATAAGTGAAGCACTATGAGCAAAACTATCGAGCTCAAAAAGATATAAGTGAAGCACATAGAGTATTCTAGCAAATTCTAATCAAATTGGCTTCTCTCAAAAGGTTTGTACAGCAAGGATGATTGTGGTAAACTAACAAGCAAAGACGCAAATAATACAAGACGCTCCAAGCAAAACACTTATCATGTGGTGAATAAAAATATAGCTCCAAGTAAATTACCGATGGAAGTGGACGAAAGAGGGGATGCCTTCTGGGGCATCCCCAAGCTTTGACTTTTTGGTGTCCTTGGATTATCTTGGGGATTCCATGTGCATCCCCAAGCTTAGGCTCTTGCCACTCCTTGTTCCATAATCCATCAAAAGAATTCACCCAAAACTTGGAAACTTCACAACACAAAACTCAATAGAAATCTCATGAGCTCAGTTAGAGAAAGAAAACAAAAGGCCACTTTAAGGTACTGTAATAAACTCATTCTTTATTTATATTGGTGTTAAACCTACTGTATTCCAACTTCTCTATGGATCATAAACTATTTTACTAGCCATAGATTCATCAAAATAAGCAAACAACACACGCAAAACAGAATCTGTCAAAAACAGAACAGTCTGTAGTAATATGTATCTAACGCAAACTTCTGGAACTCCAAAAAATATACGAAAATTATAAGATATAGAAAATTTGTTTATTGATTATCATCATAAATTGGAATCAATATTTTATCACGTTCTGGTGATTTTTAATAATTCGGGCACTGAGTGCAAAGTTTCTGGAAATTACAGCAAGATCAAATAACTATCATCCAAGAAGATCCAATAGGTCTACCTTGGCACAAACACTAATTAAAACATAAAACCACATCTAAACAGAGGCTAGATGGATTATTTATTCCTGAACAGAAACAAAAGCAAAAAAACTAAGAATAAAATTGGGTTGCCTCCCAACAAGCGCTATCGTTTAACGCCCCTAGCTAGGCATAAAAGCAAGGATAGATCTAGGTATTTCCATCTTTGGTAGGCAATTCTTCAATGAGGCATCTACCTCCTTTAGAATTTTCTTTCTTTCTAGTAGTCAAATTTTCAGGCAAGAGATCAAAAAATTCATTCATAGCAAATGGTTCCTTAATGATGGCAAAAAGATTGGGATGAACACTTATAGATTTAAGATCCGCAGTTTCCTTACTAGATGATTCACCCTTATTCTTAGGAACAAAAATAAGCCTAGTATTTTTAGTAGACGAACTTGGAGTGTTTTGTACGGAAGAAAAAGCGGTTCCCAAGTTGGTAATGATACCCTCAAGTTTATCGATTCTTGTGGAATCTAGATTTATTTTCTCATTAACTATGGGTTCTTTTTCTTTAATATTTTTCAAAGTCATTCCTACCTTAGATCCATATTGGGAAATTTGATTGTGGATCTTCTTATCAAGATTTTCAATTGATTCAGTGGTAGCAACTTTATTCTCAATAATTTTAAGTCTTTGCATAACATGCTCCAAAGTTAACATAGTTCCATTAACCAAAAGAGGTGGTGAGCCAAATAAATCTATTAAAGCATTATAAGAATCAAAAGTATGGCTACCCAAGAAATTCCCTCCGGTAATGGTATCAAGGATATATCTATACCAAGGATTAGCACCTACGTAAAAATTACGAAGAAGAACTGAAGTAGATTGCTTCCTGGTAGATCTATTTTGAGCATTACAAATTATGTACCAAGCGTCTTTTAGATTTTCTCCCTCCCTTTGCTTAAAATTTAGAACTTCATTCTCGGGAGATAACGGAGAAGATATGAGACTAGTCATGACAGCAAGCAAGCAAACTAACACACGGGCAAACAAGCGGACGAGGAAAAGGCAACGAGAAAAAGAGGAGGAGATTGGGAAAGAGAGGGCGAATAAAACGACAAGGGTGAAGTGGGGGAGAGGAAAACGAGAGGCAAATGGCAAATAATGTAATGCGAGAGATAGGGATTGTGATGGGTACTTTGTATGTTGACTTTTGCATAGACTCCCCGGCAACGGCGCCAGAAATCCTTCTTGCTACGTCTTGAGCTTGTGTTGGTTTTCCCCGAAGAGGAGAGGATGATGCAGCAAAGTAGCGTAAGTATTTCCCTCAGTTTTTGAGAACCAAGGTATCAATCCAGTAGGAGGCCATGCACAAGTCCCTCGTGACTGCACAAAATCATAGCTACTCGCAACCAACGCGATTAGGGGTTGTCAATCCTTCACGGTCACTTACTTAGAGTGAGATCTGATAGAGATGATAAATAATTTTTTGGTATTTTTGGTATAGAGATGCAAAGTGAAAAGTAAAAAGCAAAGTAAAAACAAAGCAAGTATAAAAGTGATGGAGATTGATATGATGAGAATAGACCCGGGGGGCATAGGTTTCACTAGTGGCTTCTCTCAAGAGCATAAGTATTCTACGGTGGGTGAACAAAATACTGTTGAGCAATTGACAGAATTGAGCATAGTTATGAGTATATCTAGGTATGATCATGTATATAGGCGTCACGTCCGAGACAAGTAGACCAAACGATTCTGCATCTACTACTATTACTTCACTCATCGACCGCTATCCAAAGATGCATCTAGAGTATTAAGTTAAAAACAGAGTAACGGCTTAAGCAAGATGACATGATGTAGAGGAATAAATTCATGCAATATGATAAATACCCCATCTTGTTATCCTCGATGGCAACAATACAATACGTGCCTTGCAACCCTTTTCATCATCGGGTAAGGACACCGCAAGATTGAACCCAAAGCTATGCACTTCTCCCATTGCAAGAACTACCAATCTAGTTGGCCAAACCAAACGGATAATTCGAAGAGACTTGCAAAGATAACCAATCATACATAAAAGAATTCAGAGAAGATTCAAATATTATTCATAGATAAGCTGGATCATAAACCCACAATTCATCGGTCTCAACAAACACACCGCAAAAAGAAGATTACATCGAATAGATCTCACGAGAGAGGGGGAGAACATTGTATTGAGATCCAAAAAGAGAGAAGAAGCCATCTAGATACTAGCTATGGACCCGAAGGTCTGAGGTAAACTACTCACACTTCATCGGAGGGGCTATGGTGATGATGTAGAAGCCCTCCGTGGTGGATGCCCCCCGTGGAGCTCCTAACAGGCCCCAAGATGGGATCTCGTGGATACAGGAAGTTGCGATGGTGGAATTAGGTTTTTGGCTCCTCTTCTGATCGTTTGGGGGTACGTAGGTATATATAGGAGGAAGGAGTACGTCGGTGGAGCAACATGGGCCCACGAGGCAGGGGGGCATACTGGGGGCGCCCCCCTCGTGACCGCCTCTGTTACTTCTTGGAGTAGGGTCCAAGTCTCCTGGATCAAGTTCGGTGAGAAAATCATGTTCCCGAAGGTTTCATTCCGTTTGGACTCCGTTTGATATTCCTTTTCTTCGAAACACTGAAATAGGCAAAAAAACAACAATTCTGGGCAGGGCCTCCGGTTAATAGGTTAGTCCCAAAAATAATATAAAAGTGGAAAATAAAGCCCAATATAGTCCAAAACTCTAAAAAATCCCAAACTCTAAAAAAGTGCAACTGTGCTGCTTAGTCGTCCCGAGCGCACACCCTTCCGTGTCGTCCGATCCAGATCGTACGCGCGCAGGTGTGTTTTCGGTCGGGGTCGCGTGTTTCAGGTGTCATCCTGTCTGGCCGGCCACGCATCCCGCAACGACTAGTCCACCACTCCCCCATCCCCGCAGGCTACTGTTCCCAGTTCCACTCGCCCCCACCCCCGCAGAGAGGAACTGCTCCTCCGGTTTCGAAACAGTCATTCCTCTCTCTCCGGCGACGAATCCGGCGGTTTCGCAGTATCCGTTCCGCGTCTCCTTTATTCCCCCCATTGATTCCACTTGCCCGCGGAGCATTTCAGTGCGGGGGGCAGAGCAGTTGTTGCAGCGGCTACGTCTAGGTCGGGGCGGCGTCTGCGGTCGGGATCTCCAGGCGAACGGTGGTCAAACTGGAGGTAGTAGGAAGGAGGGGGAGCGATGCTGTGATTGCTTGAGGAAGAGCAAAACCGACTGCAAAATGCAGGTAAATCATCGCCACATTTTGTTCCCCAATCGACTGTCTAGTCCTTGTTCAAATCCCTATTCGATTGGGGATGTTTTCCTACGGGAGTGGATGCGAAGATGCGCTAGAAATGACGGAGGGTGGAGGAGCTCGATTTACCTCTTCTCTCTGATTTACTCTGTTCCGAGGGCGATTGCTTGTTTCCAGGGGGTCAATTTTTCGTCCTTTTTACCTCTGGTGTTGTGTGAGATTTGGGAGAAATTTGAAGAGTGTGCGAGATCCTAGGGCTAGAAACTTGCGTTACAAGATCATGTCCCTATTTTACACGATGCCCTACATGATGTATAGCGTTTTTTTGCCAGGGGATGCTAGTTTGTTCTGGCAGTTAGAGATATATTAGATGGGTTATGAACACTGTCGTCGTTCTGGGAACGGGGGTCCCCAGACTTGCCTGCTTGCGGCCTGCGGCGTGGCTCAAAGGAGGCCCAGGACAGCCCATCTTCATCAGCGCAAGCTCAAGACCCTCGCGAGGGGCCAAGCCTCACGGGGCGGACGATAAGGAGCTTCCTCAGGCGCGGCCTCATGAGGCTGGCTCATGAGGAGGCGGAGAGTTCAAGGCAGGGTACCTCGCGAGGTGCCCATGACGCAAGCCATGACGACCAAGGGCGCCCGATCGAGGCGCCAGCCATGGTGTCCTCCTTTCCTCTTTGGTGCAAAGGAGCAAGCGCAGCGAGAGCATCAAGAAAAGGCATATGTTTCGTGCAACAAGACCAAGACCAGCCCAACGGTGGAAGGAGTCATCGTGGAGCCCAAGCAAAGGCCATCACAGAGCCTTTGGCAAGCGAGGACCAACTTTAGTCGAGGATAAGTGTACCCATTGTTCCCCTTCAAATGGCTAATTGTTGGCGCCTTCCCGCTCAATATTTGGGAAGAGGCCTGTGGCCTTCGCCTATAAATAGGAGTAGCCACCCCCAGGGTAGGAGGATCGGCCCCCCGGTATGAGATCAGAATCCTCATCAAGGAACCAGTAGCTAGAGCGACCAAACACCACCTAGCAGTTCATCACACCCACCAAGAACAGACCCTCGCGAGGCTGTGTTTCCTTGTACTGTTCTTCATCAGCCCAAGAGGCAATCCACCACACCACAAACTAGAGTAGGGTATTACACCACAACGGTGGCCCGAACTAGTATAAATCTTGTGTCTCTTGTGTTGTCCTGTTTAGTAGTTTAGGTCCCAGTGATTCGGCGAGGTACGAGACGGTGGAGGGTTGGATCTCCGCGCGCACCCCAGTGTTCGAACCTCAAGGGTCTATCGGAACCCGAAACCCGACATTTGGCGCGCCAGGTAGGGGTGCGCCGGAATCTGCCCTTCGTCGCCTCGTTCTTCCCCGACCACCGCAACCATGTCTGACGCCCGTCGGGCCCGCGCCGAGCGCCGAGCCGCCCTCGCCTCCCATGTCGCCCAGACAGCTCCCGTCGGCGGGCGCCCTCGTCGTTCCCCGTCACCTGCCGCTAACGCCGCCATCGCCCGGCAGGGAACGAGCATCAAGCATCGCCCCAAAGCACCCGTCCAAGAGGCGGGACGGCCGCACCGCCACGCCTTCGCTCACCCCCGCTGGTTCTTCGTCACGCGCGCCCCGCGCAGCCATGGAGGCCCGAGCTGCACTCATCGCGGCTAACGAGCTCCTGCGCTACCGCCCCATCGACGACGTCTATGAAGAATGGTTCGATCGAGTCGCCGAGCTCGTCCGCGCTGCAGGAGGCGCCCCCGCACCGTCCGTCTCGCTGCACCGCACCCCGCCCCGCGCGGGCAATGAAGCTCCCGGGGCGCCTCAGCCGCCTCCTCCTCAAGAAGGCTCCCTGGCCCTAAGGCGCGCGGTCCCTGGGCAGAACCCGCTCCGCCAGGCACTGGCGCGGCAAGAGCAGAGCTGTCAAGAAGTTCCTCGCCCACAAGAAGCTGCCCGAGCGCTCCCCGCTCCAGCACGTCAAGACCCTGCGCTGCCCCTAGCCGCGGCGCAGGGAGGCACACAAGACCAAGCCCTCTGCCGTCCGAGGCCCCCCGCGGCCACGGCGGGCTGCCGCGCCTTCACCTCCGAGCTGCGCAGCGTCGCGTGGCCCGCCAAGTTCAAGCCAGACCTGCCTCCTCGCTACGACGGCATAGCTGACCCTACGGAGTTCCTCCAGCTCTACGAGCTGGGCATCAAGGCTGCCAATGGGGATGAAAAGGTCATGGCGAATTGGTTTCCCATGGCGCTCAAGGACGGGCCCGCACTGGCTCTGAATCGCCCCTGCATGATCTCTTCGGGCCGAGATGCGCACTCCGCTTCATCACCAACTTCCGGTACTCGCGACCGCCACCCGCCGTGGCGACATGCGCCGAATCAAGCAGCAGCCAGGGGAAACCCTGCAAAAGTACATCCAGTGCTTCAACAACACGTGCCTCAAGATCCCCAGGGTAACGGAGGAGGCCATCATCTCTGCTTTCTCCGACGGCGCGCGCGACGTCAAGATGAAGGAGGAGTGGCGATGCATGAAGATCTGTGCACCTCCTTGGAGCTGTTCAACTTGGCGACCAAGTGCGCCCGAGAACTAAGGAGGGTGCCTCTCCTCCTCGAGCTGCCCGCGCGGATCCGAAGAGAAGAAGTCCAAGGCCAAGGACGTGAAGCACAAGGGGCTGCCGATCATGGCCGAACCGACACCAAGCGAGGCAGATATCAGCCCGAATCCTCCAAGGGCAGCCGGTATCTGCGGTACCACGACCTCCACACCCACAACACCAATGAATGCCAAGAGCTCCGGGCCGCGCAAGGTGGGAGGTCGGAAGACGCCCGAGCGCAGCGACCGGGCTATGGCCGAGGAGGAGGAAGGAATGCAGGACGCTGGAAGACCGCGGCCCGCGCCGAGGGTGGCGCGACCAACCTCGCGAGGACCGCTGGCAAGACCCACCTCGCGAGGGAGGCTGGAGGGATCAGCCTCGCGAGGATCGCCCGCAGGGGAACGCAGGCCTCCCTCCGCTGCCGCCGCCGCCAAGGAGAATTGAAGACCGTCATCAGGACGAGGGGGCCGGGGGCTTCCAGGAAGCGCGTGCGATCGCCTGCATCCTGGGCGGAGCTCAAGCCCCAGCCTCTCAGCGCATCTTCAAGCAGTTCGCCCGCGAAGTGAATGCAGTCCTCCCCAAGCTCGAGGCCACGCGCCCTCTCAGGTGGTCGGCGTGCGCCATCACGTTCAGCTCAGCGTACCAGCTCAAGTGCGCAGCCACAGCCAGAGTTCTCCCGATGCTTTGTTCCCCGATCATCAGCAATGTGCTAGTCACCAAGACCCTCATCGACGGCGGAGCAGGGCTCAACGTCCTAACCGTGGAAACATTCAACAATCTTCAAGTGCCTTACAGTCAGCTTCAGCCAACCAAGCCTTTCTCCGGAGTCACCGATGGCTCCACGGTCCCGATCGGGCAGGTCCGCCTTCCTGTCACCTTCGGGGCTCGCGACAACTACCACACCGAGCTCATCGACTTCGACGTCGCCCACATTCGCCTGCCGTACAATGCCATCCTCGGGTACCCAGCATTGGCCAAATTCATGGCCGTAACCCACCACGGCTACAACGTCCTCAAGATGCCAGGAAGCGGCGGGATCATCATGGTGCCCTGTGAAGAGAGAGACGCAGTGTGCTCCCTGGAGCAAGCCTTTCAGCCGCATCATTTGGAAGACCTGCACCACAAGCAGCAGGAGGCCTCCCGAGGCCGCACCCAAGAAGAAGAAGACATCGACCGGCCCGGCTCCTCAAGAGGCAGGCCCCTCAGGGCCCGCATCAGGCCAGGGGGAGCCTCCCTCCATCGCATAGGAAAGCGCGCCCGGCGCCCTCCTCAGGCAGGGCTCGGGGGCTCTCCCTGGAGGGCCGCCGACCTCGCCAAGGTCTCGAGGGAGGCGCTTGGGCACCACGTGGAGGCGTGTTTCGAAGCACGTTTCTCGCAAGCAGGAGCAAGGCAAGGAGGGCCGAACCCTCAGGAGTTCGTCAGCAAGGCCATTTAGGAGCTACAGGAGTCAAGGGTCATTAGGGGCAGCCGCCGCCTACCCGCTGTGGCCCCCCATCCAGGCGAGGATGGTGGGCTGCGCGTCTGCATCGACATACCAGGGCTCAACCGAGCCGCGTTTCAAGAGCGCCTCTGGCCCTCGCGAGTGGGACGTTGCGAGGGCCCGCCCCACAGCTACGTTCGCATGCCTTATGGCCTGCCAAACGCGGCAGCTGCGCACCAGCGCCTCATGAGGGCCATCCTGGAGGCTCAAGAGGTCAAGCACGCCGCAGCCCTGGCGGAGATGGAGATGGCCCGTGAGGAGCCGCCAGGCGCCAGAGCCTCCCGAGGCCCCGGGCCTGGGGCTCGTGGAGGATCGCTCCGCAGCCCACCGAGTCTGCTACACCAACACCCTCGTCCCCAACATCACCAGTGACATCTTTAAGTTTCGTTTCAGTGGGGCGCCTTGGTCAGATTATTCCTGTGCCGCGTGGGTCCGCCCTGCGACATGTATCCCTTTTATTTCATGTCATTAGCCTATCTGTTGGGGCGCCTGGCTGCATCATCCCCAAGCCGCTCGGGCCGGTCCCAGCTGCATGTGTCCTTCCTACTTTTCCTTAGGATTATGCTCTCGCCCACCATGCTTGTTATTTGGTGCACATTCTGGGTGGCGGAATCTTTCACGTTAAGGGGGTGCACGAGCATCGCGACTCGTGGCTCCTACCGCTCTCTTGCCCTCACCCTCTGGTCATGTCCATGGCATCGCGACCTGGCTTGCCGGCCGACGGTGAGACCAGCCCGAGAGCCGGACCCGAGGACGAGAGTTGCTGATCCGACCCATCTTATGCGTTAAAGGGGGTGCCCGAGCATCGCGACTCGTGGCTCCTACCAGCTCTCCGCCCTCACCCTCTGGTCTTGTCCATGGCATCGCGACCGGCTTGCCAACGACGGCCGAGACCAGCCCGAGAGCCGGACCCGAGGACGTGAGTTGCGTCGTCTAACCCAGCTTAGCTGCTAAAAGGGGGGTGCACGAGCATCGTGACTCAGGGCTCCTACCGCTCTCCGCCCTCACCTCTGGTCTTGTCCATGGCATCGCGACCTGGCTTGCCAGCCGACGGCCGAGACCAGCCCGAGAGCCGGACCAAGACGAGAGCACCGCATCCGCCAAATTTGCAGGAACACACTCAAGATAAGGCCCAGAGCCAGCGCAACCCGCCTTGAGGTAGGGCCCCGTGAGTCCAGCTGGCTCACGGGTGCCCCGACACACCTCGCGAGGCCTCGCGCCTCCAAAGAAACTAGCGGCAGAACTAACGACGCCACGGCGAGCTCTTTTTCCTTTGTGGTGAACCTGCAGGTCCCTCCAAGGAGCACAAACGACCTTGCCACGCAATCTCGCGGCCAAGGCACGGACCTAGCGCCGCACCGGAAGCATTGTCCTGACCCTCGAGATAAGTCACCCTCCGGACACACTAGTTATCGCAACACCATCCCCACACTCAATGCAACCCCGTGTTAGCAAAATCGCTCTCCTTTCTCACCGAATGATGGCTGCTTGAGCGCCAAGGGGGACTCCCTGAGCATCGCGACTCGGAGGCTCTTCACAGACCTCGGCCGCCACCTCCTGGCCTTGACCACGGCATCGCGACTGGCATACCAGCGACGGCTGAAGCCGCTTTGGGACTGGACCACTGGCGCAGAGCATCAGGCCCTCATGAGGACTGAAAGGAGGAAACTGAGCTAAGGCGGAATGAGCATCTCGCACTGCCTCATAAAAAGGGTTATATTGACAAACGAAGCTACAAACATCTTACAAGCCCTCGCGGGGTACATTCTTGGCTCCTCGCAGGAACAAAAGACGCGGATCCTAAGGAGTCCTACCTACAGGGACCACCACGGCAGACGCCATCATCAACAGTGGGACACCCGGTCCGGCGCCAACCCCATCCATATCAGGGGCGGCAACGACCTGACGAGCCCGCCCTGCTCCGGGAGCGGCGCAGGCTCGGGGGCTCGTAGCTGTCGTCGCTCGTCTCCGGCGTCGCGAAGAGCTCGGCGGAGTCGCTGGATCCTCCGGCGCCTTCGTCACCTAAGGAGCTGCCAAGGGAGTGGTCGGTCGGCCTCTGTATCACCGCAGCAGGACCCCGACCACCTCTCCCAGGGCAGCACTCCAGCCGACGACCCTCCGCGTCAAAGACCTTGAAGAACACCACCGAAGCGCCATCGTACTGCAGGTGGATCGTGAGGGCACCCCTCGTCCTGCAGACCCGGGCGACCTTGCCCTAGCCTCGTGTCATGAAGACCTCGCCCGGGGCAACTACCGCGACCTCTACCCCGGTCGCGAGGGTGCCGCAGCCGGCGTGCTGCAGCCAGAGTCCCAGGGGCTCCCCCTGCCGGACGACGGATGCGAAGAAAGAAGGAAGACGAATCCAAGACTTGGGAGGCGCGGCGACGCGAAGCACGAATTCCAGGCAGGAGCCCTCGGCGTGGACTCCAGGCGGGAAGACGCACACCTTCGTGACCCGCCGGCGTCGTCGGTGGCGCCGCTCGTGGCACCCGGCGTCGCCTCCTTCAGGGCCGCCAACGGCGCAGATAAGGAAGAGGAAACCCGGTGGCGGCCGCGACGCGCAGGGCATGGGCGCCTCTGGCGAAGCGCCTTCCACGACAACAGAGAGCAAGCCGCTTTTTGGGGGAGCAGGTCAGATCCTTTTGAGGAGCCTTTCCTTCTCTTCCTTGGAGAACCGATGGATCGGAGCCATGGCAACCAGATTTAAACGAGGAGGAGGAGAAGCGTAGGATAGACGGAAGGGCGCGCACTGTTCGCATTTATAGTGGCGAAGGCCAACCGTCGGCCTCCACGATCACCGATCATCATGAACAACTCGCATGCGAGGACCTGTCGAGTCGGGTGGTTACCAAGGCATCGTGGGGAAGCGAAGGCGACGCTGTCCAATCAACCGCCACGCTGGCGCCTAAGGTCAGAGGCTGTTAGGCCCATGACGCTCAGACTTGCCCTTTCGCCTCTCGCTCGCCAAGTTGGGGCGCCGTGGGCCCAGGGCTCTTGTCGGCGCTCGGGAACGGGGTCCCCAGACTTGCTCGCTCGCTGGGCGTGGCTCAAAGGAGGCCAGGACAGCCCATCTTCATCAACATAAGCTCAAGACCCCGCGAGGGGCAAGCCTGCATGGGCGGACGACAAGGAGCTTCTCACACGCGCCTCGTCAGGCTGGCTCATGAGGAGGCGGAGAGTTCAAGGTGGTACCTCGCGAGGTGCCCATGACGCAAGCCATGACGACCAAGGGCGCCAGTCGGGCGCCAGCCCGCGCGGTGTCCTCCTTTCCTCTTTGGTGCAAAGGGAGCAAGCGCAGGCGAGAGCATCAAGCAAAGGCATCCGTTTCGGTGCAACAAGACCAAGACCAGCCCAACGGCTGGAAGGGAGTCATCGTGGAGCCCAAGCAGGCGTCATCACCAGAGCCTTTGGCAGGCGAGGACCAACTTTAGAAAGGATAAGTGTACCCGTTGTTCCCATTCAAAATGGCCAATTGTTGGCGCCCTTCCCGCTCAATATTTGGGAAGAGGCCCAGGGCCTTCGCCTATAAATAGGAGTAGCCACCCCCAGGGTAGGAGGATCGGCCCCCCGGTATGAGATTGGAATCCTCATCAAGGAACCAGTAGCTAGAGCGACCAAACACCACCTAGCAGTTCATCACACCCACCAAGAACAGACCCTCACGAGGCTGTTCTTCCTTGTACTGTTCTTCATCAGCCCAAGAGGCAATCCACCACACCACAAACTAGAGTAGGGTATTACACCATAACGGTGGCCCGAACTAGTATAAATCTTGTGTCTCTTGTGCTGTCCTGTTTAGTAGTTTAGGTCCCAGCGATTCGGCGAGGTACGAGACGGTGGAGGGTTGGATCTCCGCGCGCACCCTAGTGTTCGAACCTCAAGGGTCTGCCGGAACCCGAAACCCGACAAACACCAACTTTTGCCTGACATATACACTGCTCTTGCATAGGAGATGAACACCAACTTGCCAGCACATAGGTGCCTCATTGTTTTACATTTTTCAGTTCGCACGCAGTCGCAGTGTTGCCCCACCAGCTTTTGTTTTCTGCCTAACATCTACACTGCTCTTGCCTAGGAGATGAACACCAACTTGCCTGCACACTGTTGCTAATTGCCCATTTGTCTTGCCTGATTTTCACACTGCTATTTTTTTCTTTTGCCTAGAAGATGAACACCAACTTGACTAACATCTACACTGCTCTTGCCTAGGATATGAACACCAACTTGCATGCACACTGTTTGCTAATTGCCCTTTGTTTTCACTTATGCTTTGATCTTTTTGGAGAGGGCTTTTCACATGGTGAATATTGTATGTTGTCTAAAAGCTTTTTTTTACCTATACAGATTGCTAGTGTTACACTGGAAGATAGATAGTTGGCTTGTCAAACTTTATCACGGGAGGGTAGTACCTGGAAGCCTGCTTAGCTCATTCATTTAAATGCCAATATTGGCATCCTTTAGCTAGCCACATTGATATTTTCATGGTTTTTGCTTGGCAGATGCATGCGAACTTGCCTGCGCATTTTGTCACATAACACTGTTTTATACTTGTCCTTATTATCTTTGCAGCAAATAATGTCTGGGAGCAGTAGTAAGTGTCGGATTTCGGGTTCCGGCAGACCCTTAAGGTTCGAACTCTGGGGTGCGCGCGGAGATCCAACCCTCCACCATCTCGTACCTCGCCGAATCGCAGGGACCTAAACTACTAGAAAGAACAACACAAGAGACGCAAGATTTATACTAGTTCGGGCCATCGTTGTGGTGTAATACCCTACTCTAGTTTGTGGTGTGGTGGATTGCCTCTGGGGCTATTGAGGAACAGTACAGGGAAGAACAGCCTCGCGAGGGTCTGTTCTTGGTGGGTGTGATGAACTGCTAGGTGGTATCCCGTCGCTCTAGCTTGAGGATCGGGTCTCTATCTCTCTCTCTGGATGCTGATCGTCCTATCTCCTCTCTGATCGTCCTGATGGATCCCTAAATGCCCGATCCCCAAATGCCCGATCTCCCTTTACTATGGTGGCTAGCTCTACTTATATAGACGAAGGCCCTGGGCCTCTTCCCAAATATTGAGCGGGAAGGGCGCCAACAATTGGCCATTTTGAAGGGGAACAGCGGGTACACTTATCCTGACTAAAGTTGGTCCTCGCCGCCAAAGGCTCGTGATGACGCCTGCTTGGCTCCACGATGACCCACTTCCAGCCGTTGGGGCTGGTCTTGGTCTTGTTGCACCGAAACGGATGCCTTTGCTTGATGCTCTTGCCTGCACTTGCTCCTTTTGCACCAAAGAGGAAAGGGGACGCCATGCTTGTGGCGCCGATCGGGCGCCCTTGGTCGTCATGGCTTGCGCCACGGGCACTCGCAAAGGTACCCATGGCGGTGTCAAACCGTGGATCTCGGTAGGGGGTCCCGAACTGTGCGCCTAGGCGGATGGTAACAGGAGACAAGGGACATGATGTTTTACCCAGGTTCGGGCCCTCTTGATGGAGGTAAAACCCTACGCCCTGCTTGATTAATATTGATGATGTGTGTTACAAGAGTGGATCTACCACGAGATCAAAGAGGCTAAACCCTAGAAGCTAACCTATGGTATGATTGTTGTTCGTCAGATGGACTACAGCCGTCCGGTTTATATAGGCACCGGAGAGGGCCAGGTTACACAAAGTCGGTTACAAAGGTAGGAGATCTACATATCCAGACGCCAAGCTTGCCTTCCACCCCAAGGAAAGTCCCATCCGGACACGGGACGAAGTCTTCAATCTTCTATCTTCATAGTCTTGGAGTCCGCCGATGATGATAGTTCGCTATCCGGACACCCCTAGTCCGAACTCCTCAAGAGTCCCTTTAACCGGCTTCAGCCGACGACGAGTCCGGGCGCAGATATTGTCTTCGGCGTTGCAAGGCGGGTTCTCCTTCAAACTTCATGTTCCCGCCGAATAGTGTCCGGCTTCTTTATGAATGTTGCGCCCTTGGCTTCTACGCCCAATAATGGCCTTCTTCCACGTGTCGCATTTAATGCGAAAGGCTGGGGTATTTTTACATTTTACCCCCTAGCCGTGCGAACGAGCCGCCTATAAGAGAGGCGAGGATCTAGATCCAGCTCACACCATCCTCCATCCGCAAGTTCTCATCGAAGCGCCTCTGACAAAAATCCATTCCATCATGGATAGCCGACGCGGCTCCTCCTCTCGCGCTCCCAGCCCTAAGCCAGAGATTGGGGAGATGCTCTGGCCCACACAATGAGCTAGTGGCACTCCAAACCGAGGGATATCTTCCCCAGCTTTTATGGTTCCGGTTCGAGCCGGACTAGCCACCTACAAGGGTGGAAAGCAGCGGAGAGCGCCCCAACCCTTCCAAAGGGGAGCGGGTATGCTTTGTCCCCTATCTAATAAGGGGACTTGGATTTCCATACATCCGCTTTCTCCGGGGCTCCTAGAGTTCTACGGACTCCAGCTTCACCACCTCACGCCCGCCTCCATTTTGCACATCGCGGGCTTCGTAGCTCTTTTATGAGCTGTTCTTGGGCATCGAGCCCCATTTTGCGCTGTGGAAGAGATTGTTTTGTCTCGCACTCGCTCTCATGAGGGGTCGATATATCAAGTGGGCGGAGCGAAATATGGCGAACGCTGGACCGGATATCCATCCGCACTCGAAGAAGGCGTCCAAGACTGGCCTTCGAATGGTTCTACATGGAGGACGCCTCTGCGGATCCAATCGGATTGGCCTCCGGAGTTCAACAATGCTCCCTTGAAGACACGCTGAGTTGGCGCTCATGAGCCCTCAACGGAAGATGATAGGAGCGCCCATTATCCGATGGGCCGGATTAGGTTATCGCCCATCCGGATTGACCATGATTGGAGTCATGGCCACGTGCATTATGCGAGGGTGCAGCCACTCCAATATAGGGGCCACCCTATGTGGGATTTCAACGGGAAGATGACGCCACCCGTCATGGCTGCAAAGGGCAGGCTCGGCAGCCGATCCGCAAAGATCCTGTCCGCTTGTACAAGGGAGAGGAGGAGGACTTCTCCGCAAGAATCCGTTGAATGGATTTTCTATGAATAACCCTCGGAGCTGGGTAAGCGGATGTTCATCTACCCGATCCATACTTTTTAAAGTCAAGTATCTTACTCTGTGATTTCGACGTAGGAGCTGCGCCAGGACGTGGAGGGCATACGAAGCCTAACTCCACAGCCAGAGGATCCGGAACGATCCCTTGATCCGACCTCCGAAGAGGATACGGACATAAAGGTGGAGCTGATTGACGGGGTGTTCCACCAACGTAGCATAGACAATGCCCTAGTCGCCATTACGGCTGACTACCCCGGTTTGTTTTCGGCCTCCTAGGTGACTACGACCGAGGTCTTGACACCATCATTTGATCCGCGCTCAATTCTGACCATCCCATACTGATGGTGCATCGCAGGAGGTGCCTTTAAGGCGGGAAGCCGAACCCGCGGCAGCTGACCAACAAGGGTCAATCCGGCCCAGCAGGCGGAAGAGGAGTGCGGCGCGAACCGAAACGTCGCCGCAACGGTGCGGAGCACCGCTATTTTTTAAGGGAAGGATCCCCAGGAGGTATATTATTGCTCATGACTTTTCCAGAAAGAGCGCTCGCCGGACAGTGTCCGAAGAGGTTGCCAATCAAGCCTCCGCCAGCCATGCTCCAACGCATGGTCCGGGAGGGGAGGCGAATACAAGGCATGAGCCGGACGCTCCTCCGACGGAGGATGCCGACAGGCTGTCCGCCACCCGGTCTGAGGTGGAGAGCGCCATGAATCACAGGCGTCGCCGGACAGTTCTTCGTGACGCATGTTTCTCCCCGGAGGCGTTAAATGCCTTTGATGCGGGAAACGCGCACCTCCGTGCCACTCAAGATGGGTTAACCAGAGCCACGGAGCAGTATGTGAAAGACATACGGGTAAGTAATTTTAATAGTTATATATGCCAGTAGCCCCCGAGACTTAAAATAGTTGAAATAACTGATTTAAGGATCAATTATGATGCAGGATCTTACGGAGAAGAATACCCATCTATCCCAGAGCTCCAAGAGTGCAAGGCCCAACTTGAGGTCAAGATGGCCGCCTGTGGGGAGCCACAGAGACCCCCACCGGTAAGACGACTTTGAAAAGATAATTATTTAACAAAGTGCGGCGTGAATCGACAATAATATTGCAGAGGGCACCGGACTAGATCCGGACAAGCAACAGCCACTGCGCCAGCTAAAGGTCAAGCGAGAGGGTGCTTATGAAGGTGCAGCAGAGAGAAATAAGCTCCAAGATGCCCACACCCAGCGAGGAGAAGAGCTGAAAGGTGTTTGGGCCCAGCTGTCCGGCTCCGTGAAGGAGAATCAGCGGCTTCATCGCGACATTTATAGTAAGTGCTTGAATAAATTCCTTTGAAAAGAAGAATTGGCGAGGAAGTCGATTGACGTAAATATGTCTTTAGGTGTGCTCACAGTGTCGCCTCATGGAGGAAATGCCTGAGTCAACGGGTGACCAACTTCCCGAGCTGGTGCAATTGCTCGAACGTGTTCGGCAAAGCGATGAGTGGCATCGCTCATGCTTTATGGCCATCCGCCTCCCTACCCGAGGGCCTTGGTGAGCTTGCCGAGAAGCTTCAGGAGCACGGCGACGCCTCCGCTTGTGGAAGATATCGGCTGCCGTCGTGGCGCCAGGAGGCTCGGGCCATGGTGAAGACACGTTATTCAAGGCTGACCCAAACCACATGGCCGAGGTTGGACTCAAGGGCCCGATGGGAAGGAGATCCTGTGAGTTGATGTACGCCAAGTAGAACTGGCGCAAAATATTCCCAACAGGATGTAAATTAGACAACCTGTTAGATGGGATTGAGGAGGAGTACAATCATCGGTTTGACGATGTAATTTGAAATGACATGTAAAATGCCTTCTAGCCGGATTGTAGATCGCTTGTCTTTGCGGACCGTTTCGCTTCAACCTCGACCCAACAGTCCGAGTGTCTCCGAATACCCTTACGGTTATAAAAGAACGGGGCATGCATGGAGACAAGGCGTCGGGGTCATAATTGCTTTATCGCACAAGTGCCCAACTAGTTATGTTATATTACATGGTTAGTAAGAAACATCTTCCGTGGATAATAGTTCCGTTAAGGGTTCCTTTCTGGGAGGCATGCCCTAAAGTGCAATGCCGGATCATGCGAAAATAGCGTAAAAAGCATCCGGGGCAGATAAATAAGTAAGTAATAAATCATCTTTCAAGTCACCGATCAATATTCTCTTAAGAACGCTAGCTTTCGCTTCACCCACCGAGGTACACATCCGTTGACCCGGCAGAGTAATCGCAGAGGTGCTCCTTTACCTCCTAGCCGAACAATCGGGAACGAGGGGTAAGCACAGAGCCATGCAACCCAGCTTGGCCAAAACTTAAGTCATATCGATGCATACAATGGTGAATAAAAGGTACATGCGGAAGTATGACACATGTATTGGGCATGAAGCCCGATGAATAAGCTTCATTAAAGAAGCCCCGGTATAATGAGTGCTAGGAGCACATCAAGTGTAAAAGTAACAAAGCGCAAATCAGCCTATAAAAGGTATTGAAAAAAAGTGGGAAGAAGGAGGGGACAAGAGACGGTAAAATATAAAAAGGTGGACGGGGAGTGAGACTAACTTGGAGTCCGCGTTAGGCGAGAATCTTCGGAGACGGGCTGCGCTCCATGGGTTCGCTCGAGTCGGTTGTCGATCGTTACGTGAGACGGTATGCTCCGCTGGTCGACTTGGTCGATCATGAAGGGACCTTCCCACTTGGGCTTAAGTTTGTCCTTTTTCTTGTCCGCAGCGAGAACAAGTTCGCCAACATTGTAAGTTTTGGCCCGTGCTTCTCGCTTTGATATCTTCGAGCCTGCTGTCGATAAAATGCGGAACGAGCCTTTGCCACGCCCCGCCTCCTCTAAAGCGCCCAAACTGTCCTGCCGATCCAACTCGGCTTCTCTTTCTTCGTACATGCGCACACGAGGTGAGTCATGAATTATATCGCAGGCAGAACTGCCTCTGCGCCAGATACCATAAAAATGGTGTGAATCCAGAGTTCGGTTTGGCGTGGTCCGCAGCCCCAGTACGGAGTCGAGCTCCTCTACCCAAAGGCGTGTTAGATTCCTTGAGGAACCGCACTAGTCCGGGTTTGATGCCGCCATGATTAGACCATTTGCTCGCCGACTTGACCGTTAGTTTGGGGTGGTAGATCTGAAGCGTAATCGAGCTTGATGCCCATGTTTTGCACCAGAGTTTAACCTCGTCGGCCGTGAAGTTCGTGGTCGTTATCGTGATGATGTTGTGGGGACGCCAAAACGTGTACTACCCCGGATATGAAGTCTATCACCGTCCGGATTCTGCCGTTTTAACCGGCTTGGCCTCAATCCATTTGGTGAATTTGTCCACCATGACCAATAAGTATTTGTGCTTGTGGGTTCCCCCTTTAAGGGGTCCAACCATGTCAAGCCCCCAGACCGCGAACGACCAGGTAATGGGTATAGTTTTGAGGGCGGTGGGTGGCATGTGGCTCTGATTAGCAAAGAGCTGGCAACCAACGCATCGGTGGACTAAGTCCTGAGCATCTGCCCGGGCTGTCGGCGAATAAAATCCTGTACGAAAGGCCTTGCCTACAAGGGCCCGTGCTACAGCATGGTGCCTGCCGAGTCCGGCGTGAATTTCAGCCAGGAGATTTCGCCCTTCCTCTTCGGAGATACACCTTTGAAGGACTCCGGTTGTGCTTTTCTTATAAATTTCTCCCTCATGGACCTTGTAGGCTTTAGATCGCCGAACTATGCAGCGGGCCACATTTTGGTCTTCGGGAAGTTCCTGCCACATTAAGTAGGCTAGGAATGGTTCTGTCCACGGGGCAATTACTGCCATTATTTCGTGAGTCAAGGTGTTATTTCATTGGCTGAGCCACCGATTGTGTCGTAATGGTCTGAGTTAGGTGATGCAACTGCTCCGGATTGTTATTTCGGACTCCTCTTCCCATAATACGGATGGCTTAAAGAGCCGCTCCAGAAGATGTTTGAGGACGGCGCCTCGCTTCGCGCCGATGCGTGCTAACACGCCTCGCTGCCTGGTTATTATCCGGGCTACATGGTGGAATTCGAGTCCTTCGAACCGAGCTGACATTTTAAGACGGCGTTGCTATGTAAGCTGCCATTTTGGATCTTTGGCGCCAAAGTCTCCATTTACTTGGGATATTGCGAGGTTTGAATCCTCACACCTCTAGGCATTGAATGCCCATGGAGATTGCCATCCGGAGGCCATGTAGAAGGGCCTCAGATTCGCCGCGTTGTTGGAGTCCATGTACATTATTTGAAGTACGATGGATTGTGTCTCCGCTGGGGACGCCAGACGACGCTAGCCCCAAGCCAGCCAACATTTTGGATCCGTTGAAATGCATGATCCAGTTAGAGTACGCCTGCACTTTTTAGGGAGTTCGGCTTGGTCCATTCGGACGAAGTCAGCCGTAACTCGCGATTTTATAGCTCGCCATGGTTTGTAGGTTATGTCAAATGGTAAGAGCTCGATAGCCCATTTTGCAATCCTGCCCGTTGCGTCGCGATTGTTTATAATATCATTGAGAGGTACTTCGGAGGCCACCGTTATTGAACACTCTTGAAAGTAGTGTCGCGGCTTCCGGGATGCCATGAACACCGCATACACTATCTTTTGATAATGTGGGTACCGATATTTGCATGGAGTTAGAACAATGGATACGTAGTACACTGGTTTTTGAAGAGGGAATCTGTGCCCTTCTGTTTCTCGTTCAACGACGAGTACCGCGCTGACAACTTGATGTGTTGCTGCTATATATAATAACTTAGGTTCGCCCAGGTTGGGCGCGGCCAGAACCGGATTTGTTGCCAATATGGCCTTTATTTCTTCCAGTCCGGTTGTGGCAGCATCCGTCCATTCGAAATGTTCGGTGCGCCGGAGGAGGCGGTAGAGGGGCAGAGCCTTTTCTCCCAAATGGGAGATGAAGCGACTTAAGGCCGCTACGCATCCGGTTAGTTTTTGTATCTGCTTGAGGTCTTTTGGAATATCCAATTGTGATAGAGCTCGGATTTTGGTCGGGTTTGCTTCAATTCCTCTACCGGATACGATGAAGCCCAAGAGCTTTCCGGCTGGTACGCCGAAGACGCATTTTTCCGGATTGAGCTTAATGTCATATGCTCGGAGGTTGTCGAATGTCACCCTCAAGTCTTCTACTAGAGTTCCGACGTGTTTGGTCTTGACGACCACATCGTCTACGTATGCCTCTACTGTTTTGCCTATCTGGGTAGCCGACATGTTTGAATCATGAGCTGATATGTTGCGCCGGCGCTTTTGAGTCCGAAGGGCATTGTGTTGAAGCGAATGGCCCATATGGAGTAATGAATGCCGTTGCAGCCTGATCTTTTTCCGCCATCTTGATTTGATGGTATCCGGAGTATCGCCGAGGAAGCACAATGAATCGTGTTCGCGGTAGCATCGATGATTTGGTCGATGCGAGGGAGGGGAAAGGGTCCTTTGGACAGGCCTTGTTAAGGTCTTTAAAATCGACGCAGAGGCGCTTAGGATTTGTCCTTTTTGGTACCATTACTAGATTGGCTAGCCAGTCCGGATGTTTTATATCTCGATGAATCCTGCTTCTAAGAGTTTGGCTAGCTCCTCTCCCATTGCCTGTCTTTTGGGTTCGGAAAATCGCCAAGAGCTTGTTTGATCGGGCTTGAATCCTTTTAGGATATTTAGGTTGTGCTCTACCAGCTGCATGGGATTCCTGGCATGTCTCAAGGGTGCCGTGCAAAATGTCCCAATTTTCCGAAGGAATTCTCGAAAGTGGCTTCGACATCAGGACTTAATTGTGCCCCAATGGAGGCCTTCTTTGTGGGGTCCGTTGGATGGACCTGAAATTTGACTATTCCGTCTGCTGGTTTAAAAGAGGTGGACTTGGACCTCTTATCGAGTATCACATCGTCCCTATCCACCGTGGAGCGCAGCGTAGTTAGTTCCTCTGCCGCTAGGGCTTCGGACAATGCCTCTAGGGCCAGTGCGGCTGTCTTATTTTCAGCGCGGAGTGCTATATCTGGATCACTGGCGAGAGTGATTATCCCATTGGGTCCGGGCATTTTGAGCTTCATGTACCCGTAGTGGGGTATAGCTTGGAAGATTGTGAATGCCTCTCGCCCTAACAAAGCGTGATATCCGCTGCCGAATGGGGCCACTTGGAACGTGACCTCCTCGGACCTGTAATTGTCCGGTGAGCCGAACACTACATCTAGTGTGATTTTTCCTGTGCAGCGCATTTCTCGACTAGGGATTATCCTCTCGAAGGTTGTGCTGCTTCGCTCAATGCGGCTCCAGTCAATTTCCATTTTTTGAAGGGTTTCCTCATAGATGAGGTTTAATCCGCTGCCGCCATCCATGAGTACCTTAGTAAGACGGAAACCGTCCACTATCGGACTGAGGACCAATGCGGCTGGTGCTCTAGCTGTTCGGAATTTAGGTTCGTCGCTGGCGTTGAAGGTGATAGCCGTGTCGCTCCATGGATTTGTTGTTGCTACTTGGTAGACTTCGGCGAGGCTGCGGATTGTTCGTTTCCGCATGTTATTTGATGCGAAAGTCTCGAAGACTGTTAATACCGTACTGGTACTGCTGGGTTGGTTGCCCGGGGCTAAAAAGCCTACGGCACTTTTGGCCACCTGCCGTAGTATCCAACACGCTCGAAGGCTGTGTGTTGGAGTGGCGCCGTCCGTACTGTAGATTTTGCAGGGTCCATTGAGCCATCCCTCCAGTACGGTTCCGTACCCCTTAGGGGGTTTTTGCTTTTTGGTTTTTAACCCAGGTGCTTGAGTATGAAGCATCCTTTTATTTCGGACTGGGTTTGTATTCAGGGCCAGATTGTCCCAAAACCTAGTTTCGGTTTTCTAGGCACTCTCCATCGCGCAGTATTTTTGTACAATGGTCGCTAGGTCGGCGAGGCGTGAAACTTCGCGAAGACTGATGGCGTTTATGATTCCCTTGTCCGTGCAATTGTTGCAGAAGATTGAAATCGCGCTTTCTTCACGGCAGTCCTTTATCCTGTTCATAACCAGGAGGAATCTGGCCCAGTAATGATGTACTGTTTCATCAGGCTCTTGCCGTATTTGAGAGAGATCGCTTATGTTTGGGTGGGCGGGTGGAATTAAGTTCGGAACCCCGCCCGGTCTGAGGCTCAAAGGCCAAGAAGCTTCCGGATTCGAAAGTTTGGTTTGCTGAGCGCTTTCCAACAAATCTGGTCTGATGCCTGACTTTAGGTTCAGTATTTGATTAGCGTCCGTCCCTCCGCGGGAATCCGGCATGGAGGGATCCGGAATCTGGACATAGTTGGATTTTAACACAGAAGAAGAGTCGCCGCATTGTTCCTCTTCCACGACAACATGGTGGGTAACCTGGGGAGAGTTAATTTCTCTCAGATCGGTTTTAAGCCCAATCTGATTGTAGTCGGTAGCGACTCCCAGGGCGGCGATGCGATCCAAGTGCTCGTTTACGCAGGAGAGCTCGATCGGATCTAGCTGCTCGGCGAATTCCGAGCTGACGTGAAGATCGCTTTTAGTGACTTGAGAGGTCATTATCGGGGCGGTGGCCGAACTGGCGGTCATGGGAAAACTGCATAGCCGGATAGTCTGGCCGGCAACCAAAGCTCCCTTGAGTTATTGACGCCGTCTTTAAAGACGGGAAAAGGCATCCTTCCTGATGGTGACGGCACAGAGGAACTCTCAATGAAAGCACCAATGTCGGTGTCAAACCCGGCGGATCTCGGGTAGGGGGTCCCGAACTGTGCGTCTAGGCGGATGGTAACAGGAGACAAGGGACACGATGTTTTACCCAGGTTGGGCCCTCTTGATGGAGGTAAAACCCACGCCCCGCTTGATTAATATTGATGATGTGTGTTACAAGAGTGGATCTACCACGAGATCAAAGAGGCTAAACCCTAGAAGCTAGCCTATGGTATGATTGTTGTTCGTCCTATGGACTACTGACCGTCCGGTTTATATAGGCACCGGAGAGGGCTAGGGATACACAAAGTCGGTTACAAAGGTAGGAGATCTACATATCCGTATCGCCAAGCTTGCCTTCCACACCAAGGAAAGTCCCATCCGACACGGACTAAGTCTTCAATCTTCTATCTTCATAGTCTTGGAGTCTGGCCAATGATGATAGTTCGCTATCCGGACACCCCTAGTCCGAACTCCCCACCCGCTTGAACTCTCCGCCTCCTCATGAGCCACTCGACGAGGCCATGCCCGAGGAGCTCTGGTCGTCCGCCTCATGAGGCTTGGCCCTCGCGAGGGTCTTGAGTTTGTGTTGATGAAGATGGGCTGTCTGGGCCTCCTTTGAGCCATGCCGCAGCCGCAGTAAGCAAGTCTGGGACCCCTGCTCCTAGAATGCCGACAGAGCCCCCGGCCCACGGGCGCGCTCGAACTTGGCCGAGCAGAGAGGCGAAGGGCAAGTGCGAGCGTCATGGGCCCTAACAACTCTGCGGCCTTGGGCGCCCGCGTGGTGTTGATTAGACGCTGCACACTACCCCCACGACGCCTTGGTAACCGCCCGGATTCGGCAGTGTCCTCGCATGCGAGTTGGTCATGATGATCGGTGATCGTGGAGGTCGACGGTTGGCCTTCGCCGGCTATAAGTACGGAACGGCGTGCGCCCTTCCAGTCTATCCTTCTGCTTCTCCTGTTCCTCGTCTCGTCTGGTTGCCATGGCTCCGATCCGCCGGTTCTCCAGGGAAGAGAAGGGAAAGGCTCCTCAAGAGGACCCTGACCCGCTCCCCCCAAAGAAGCGGCTTGCTCTTTGGTGTCAGGGCAGGAGCGCTCGCGAGGAGGCGCCCGTGCCCTGGTGCGCGCAGTCGCCACCAGGGTTTCCTCTTCCCTTGTATGCACGAATTGGTGGCCCTGAAGGAGGCGACGCCGGGCGCCACGAGCGGCGCCGCCGACGACGCCGGCGGGTCACGAAGGTGTGCGTCTTCCCCTTGGAGTTCACGCTGAGGGCTCCTGCCGGGAGTTCGTGCTTCGGGTCGCCGCGCCTCCCAAGTCTTGGATTCGTCTTCCTTCTTTCTTCGCCTCCGTCGTCCGGCAGGGGGAGCCTCGACCTCGGCTGCAAAGACGCGGCTGCGGCACCTCGCGACCGGGCAGAGGTCACGAGTTGCCCCGGGCGAGATCTTCATGACTCGAGGCTGGAGCGAGGTCGCCCGGGTCTGCAGGACGAGGGGCGCCCTCACGATCCACCTGGAGTACGACGGTGCTTCGGTGATGTCCTTCAATTTCTTCGACGCGGAGGGTCGTCGGCTGGAGTGCTGCCCCGGGAGAGGCGGTCGGGGCCCTGCTGTGGTGAGACGGAGGCCGACCGACCACTCCCTTGGCAGCTTCTCAGGCGACGAAGGCGCCGGAGGATCCAGCGACTCCGCCGAGCTCTTCGCGATGCCGGAGACGAGCGACGACAACTACGAGCCCCCGAGCCTGCGCCGCTCCCGGAGCAGGGCGGGCTCGTCAGGCCGTCGCCGCCCCTGATCTGGATGGGATTGGCTCCGGACCGGGTGGCCCACTGTTGATGATGGCGCCTGCCGCGGTGGTCCCGGTAGATAGGACTCCTTAGGATTCGCGTCTTTTGTTCCTGCGAGGAGCCAGGAATGTACCCCGCGGGGGCTTGTAAGATATTTGTAGCTTCGTTTGTCAATATAACCCTTATTGTGAGGCAATGCGGGATGCTCATTCCGTTTTAGCGCAGTTTCTTCCTTTCGGACCTCATGAGGGCTTGATGCTCTGCGCCGATGTGTCCCAGCCCCAAGGCGGCTTCAGCCGTGCCGCTGGTATGCCAGGTCGCGATGCCGTGGTCAAGGCTAGGAGGTGAGCGGCCCGAGGTCCGGTAAGAGCCTCTGAGTCGCGATGCTCAGGGGGTCACCCTTGGCGCCCAAGCAGCCATCATTCGGTGAGAAAGGGGAGCGACGTTGCTGACACGGAGTTGCATTGAGTGTGGGGGTGGTGTTGTGGTAACTAGTGTGCCCAGAGGGTGACTTATCTCGAGGGTTAGGACGAAGCTTCCTGGTGCGGTGCCAGGTCCGTGCCTTGGCCGACGAGAGATTGCGTAGCGAGGTCGTTTCGTGCTCCTTGGAGAGACCCTGCAGGTTCACCACAGAAGGAACAAGAGCTCGCCGGGGCGATCGTTAGTCCCTGCTGTTAGTTGCTTTGGAGTGGCGCGAGAGGCCTCGCGAGGTGTGTCCGGGCACTGTGAGCTGCTGGACTCACGAGGCCCTACTCAAGGCGGGTTGCGCCTGGCTCGGGCCTTATCTTCGAGTGTGTTCTCGCAAATTTGGCAGGTGCCGTGCTCACGCCTTCGGTCGCGGCTCTCGGGCTGGTCTCACCGTCGCTGGCAAGCCTGTGTCGCGATGCCATGGACAAGACCAGAGGGTGAGGGCCGGAGAGCGGTAGGAGCCCCGAGTCGCGATGCTCGTGAACCCCCTTTAACGCGCAAGCTGGATTAGATGACGCAACTCCACGCCCCGGTCCCGGCTCGGCTGGTCTCGGCCGTCGCCGGCAAGCCGGTCGCGATGCCGTGGACAAGACCAGAGGGTGAGGGCGGAGAGCCGGTAGGAGCCCTGAGTCGCGATGCTCGTGCACCCCTTTAACGCAAGCTAGGTTAGATGACGCAACTCACGCCCTCGGTCCCGGCTCGGGTTGGTCTCAGCCACCGGCAAGCCAGTCGCGATGCCGTGGACAAGACCAGAGGGTGAGGGCCGAGAGCCGGTAGGATTTCAGGTTCAGCGCACCTTAAGGTTCAACTCAGGGTGCGCGCGGAGATCCAACACTCCACCGTCTCGTACCTCGCCGAATCGCAGGGACCTAAACTACTAGAAAGAACAACACAAGAGACGCAAGATTTATACTAGTTCGGGCCACCGTTGTGGTGTAATACCCTACTCTAGTTTGTGGTGTGGTGGATTGCCTCTGGGGCTATTGAGGAACAGTACAGGGAAGAACAGCCTCACGAGGGTCTGTTCTTGGCGGGTGTGATGAACTACTAAGTGGTATCTCGTCGCTCTAGCTTGAGGATCGGGTCTCTATCTCTCTCTCTGGATGCTGATCGTCCTATCTCCTCTCTGATCGTCCTGATGGATCCCTAAATGCCCGATCCCCAAATGCCCGATCTCCCTTTACTATGGTGGCTAGCTCTACTTATATAGACGAAGGCCCTGGGCCTCTTCCCAAATATTGAGCGGGAAGGGCGCCAACAATTGGCCATTTTGACTAAAGTTGGTCCTCGCCTGCCAAAGGCTCTGGTGATGACGCCTGCTTGGGCTCCACGGTGACTCCCTTCCAGCCGTTGGGGCTGGTCTTGGTCTTGTTGCACCGAAACGGATGCCTTTGCTTGATGCTCTTGCCTGCGCTTGCTCCCTTTGCACCAAAGAGGAAAGGGGGACGCTGCACGGGCGGGCGCCTCGATGGCGCCCTTGGTCGTCATGGCTTGCGCCACGGGCACCTCGCGAGGTACCCGCCTTGAACTCTCCGCCTCCTCATGAGCCAGCCTCGACGAGGCCATGCCCGAGGGAGCTCTGGTCGTCCGCCCATGAGGCTCAGCCCCTCGAGGGTCTTGAGTTTGTGTTGATGAAGATGGGCTGTCCTGGGCCTCCTTTGAGCCACGCCGTAGGCCGCAGGCAGGCAAGTCTGGGGACCCCCGTTCCCAGAACGCCGACAGTAAGGGCATCGAGCAAGCCCCGCCTACAACCAGCCTTCTCATCTTATCATCAGTGATTCCCAACCAGATGTACACGGGCAGAAAAAAATTCTGAATTCTTTTTTTATATGTGGTGCATATACTGGTTAGCAGTCTCCATATGTTTTTTCATGTCCTGTTTTTTATTGTTCGTTTGTTCCATTGCCTCTCCTGTAGGGTCGTAGTAATGCACCCATAATTGGTTACAAGCGTCGACGAGGGGCAAAAGGTATTATAACTCGTGGGACGCGGCCATCAGATATTGATAGCAATGAAGAGATATTTATAGATGCTGATAACGCTGCCGGAGTTGACAAAGATGTATGTCTCGACAAAGACCTTGAACATTGCACCAAGAAAGCAAAGCGCCAGAAGACTGCTAGAAACGAGGTAATGCACTGTTGCCTCACTTTTTGCAGTCACTTTTTTCTGCCTAACATCTACACTGCTCTTGCCTAGAAGATGAACACCAACTTGCCTGCACATAGTTGCTAATTGCCCTTCGTCTTGTCTGATTTTCACATTGCTATTTTTTTTGCCTAGAAGATGAACACCAACTTGCCTAACATCTACACTGCTCTTGCCTAGGATATGAACACCAACTTGCATGCACACTTTTTGCTAATTGCCCTTTACCTTGCCTGATTTTCACACTGCTATTTTTTTTCTTTTTGCCTAGAAGATGAACACCAACTTGCCTAACATCTACACTGCTCTTGCCTAGGATATGAACACCAACTTGCATGCACACTGTTTGCTAATTGCCCTTTACCTTGCCAACTAATTGTCTTTTTGAGTTGCCTAACCAATATATCTGTACATAAATCTATCCTGTTGATTCTTCTAATGAACTTTTTCTGGTGTTCCTCTTTTCTCTCTTTAGGGTTTTAGGAATAGGGGATCGCCTGCAAGGCTGTACAAACTAAACCAATCACTTGTTCCTCTTCAGAAGGGTGAGATCATTAATAAAGAGTTTGGGGGTTTGTTGGATATTGCGGCAACTAGTATGGATGCAGATCTCAACCAATGGATTATGAAGCACTACGACCCTGAGATGTCCCAAATTGTTATACCAGATAGGGGGAAGATTCCTGTTGATGCAGCGAGTGTGCATCGAATTTGGGAATTGCCAAACAGGGGCAGGAAGGTCTACTTTGAGAATCGTCCTGACATCACAAAGGCCATTTACAGCATCTACAATATCACAACCAAGAACTCACCAACCCTCACAGCATGGTGCAAGACGATTGTAAATATGAATGGAGCTTACGATGACGATTTTCTTCGTGCTTGGTTAGCAGTTGCCTTTTCCTGCTTCCTTGCACCATCAACAAGTCTAAGCATCTCGCCAGAAAGCTTCCCTGCTGTCATGGATGTCAATGGTATAATAGAGACGAATGTTTGCCAGTTTGTTCTTGATCAGTTAAAGGCAGCATTTAAAGATGTGGGTACCAAGAAGAATGTTGTATGCTGCTGTGTTTTCCATCTCGTAGTAAGTGCATTAAACTCAAACGATTATCTCTCATTCTCAACACTATCCTCCATCTTGTTTGTTATATTTGCAAACTTATATGTTTTCTGTCTTCAATGTCATCTTTTTCATTTGTAGCTCTTGTACCTAGACTCGCTGGATGTGGATGAACCTATACCAAGTTCTACACCAAGAGTTTCGGTTTGGAATTCTGCTCTAATTCCAAAAGTTGTCAAGAAGGATAAGAAGGGCCCGGGTCAATATGGCAAACTGCGGGTAAGTCTTTTTTATTAGGCCACATATGTCTTTTTAGTTGTCTTTTCTGTCTAAAGTGCAAGTCACAACATTTAACCAAAAAACAGGCAACTCATGTATTTAAGTCTGGCAAGTCTTGTCATCTTGGCAAGCAACTCTTTAGACAATTTTCCAAGAAGCACCCCACATTTTATGTTATGTACGGAGTATGTGTTTTATGATTCAACGGGAGGTGGTGGGTAACTGTCAATGTTATTTTTATGGTAGTGATCGAGTTTAACTTTTAGTGCACATGCACATCATGTACTCATCATTTTTTTTGTGATGGCTCACATCAGTTGAAGACTGAGTTCTCCCGGTGTGCTGACGACAGCTTATTCGGAAGCATGGATCACATCACAAAATTTGTTGTAGCAAGATTACCCAACTCCTATGATAAAGAAGTAAGTCATTTTATCCCCTGGCATTTTTCTAACCATGTGGGCAGGCAATTTCTTACTTGAGAGTAGGCAACTCAATTTTTCAATTTTATTGTCATTTTAAATCTGCAAAAAGTCTGAATTTCTTATTCATGAACTGCTTTTATAGGCAACTTTGTTATAGTATGTTTGGATGTGCTAAGCTTCCCCTCAATTCTCCCTGTTTTTCTGCAGAAACAAAAGAAGCTCTCAGTCATTGTCCATGAAATGTGCTCAGAAATTTCGCACTCAGTTGGGAAGCTTGTTCATGCTTTTGGTAGGATTGATGAGAAGGAAACTGAGACAGACAGGGCAGAGCCTAGTAAAGTTGGAACGAGTAGGCAACATTCTAAGAAAAGAAGGGAACAACAGGCCAGTGATAGCGAAGAAGTGTTGTACCAGTCAGATACTGATGGTAGCGACGAAGGCGACAGCGATTTCGAGGAATCAGATGATGATGCAGACAAAACTGCTAGCGACAGTGATGGGACTCTAGCGATGAAGTCGGAAGCAAAGATGGCGGGTGCAACCCTAATGAAGGAAGAGTGGAACATGATCACGATGAGGTTCAACGAGATAATACAGATGAAAGTAATGATGCAGAGGAAGATGATGAAGAGAACGAAGATGAGGATAAGGAAGAGGATGGGAAGGGAGATGATGAGAATGATGATGATGACGACGATGACGATGATGATGTGGGTAAAGGTGGTAATAAGGATGAAGATAAGGAGGAGGATGGAAAGGGTGGTGATAAGCCTAATGAACAGAACAGTGGAGGAAACAATAGCGGCCACGGTGATGGTGGTGGGGACGCTAGGTACGAGGATGGAGCAGCTGGCAGCTCGGACAACGACGAAGAGGAGAGCACACTACAGTTTCTGCTTCAAAAGAAGAAGGTTTTCGAAGCTAAAGTGTCTGATGAGTCTTACTCATTTAACATCAGAGACATTGTGATGATGGAGCGGGAAAATAATTCGCCAGAATTCCCACTGCTTGAAGTCAAGGATGTTTGTGATGGGCCATCTAGTGCATGGGAAGCGAAAAAGCTTTTTCAAGACCTTTTGGATGGATTAGAGATGAAGGAAGTGTGCACAATGAACTTTGAGGAATTATGCCCGAAAGCCACTCGCAAGAGAATAATGCAGGAAATAGGTGCAGAACATGTCTTGGAAAGCAAAGATAAGGTAGTTGTACAGAACCAACTACCACCTCTCCCACCCAAGAAGAAAAAGAATGTCAGCTTCATCCTGCAGCCAACAATAGTGACAGCTACAGTAGAGGAGCTGCAAGCAAGCCGGGTGAATATTAACTTGCAAGACCAGAGTGCCAAACAAAGGATGCCAGCTATTAAGAAATCCAGACATTTACAGGAGCAAAAACAGGGAACTACTTCAGAAAACGAGGCAAGGTGTGTCATTGACAAGCCCCAGCTTCATGCGAACGGAATATCAAGCTCGACATTAGCATCTAATGGCCCAGGATGCAACAAGGTTGTAGTTTGTGGAGTACCAACAGCGCCAGAGCAAGATGAGGCTGCGATCATGTATCCCAAATGCCAGGCAAATGTCAGACAGAGTGAGGCAATTCAAGCCAAGAAGGAAGCAATTTGCATGACCAATCAGGCAAATCCTTCAGAGAGGAACTTAAGCTACAAAAAAGAACCAACAACCAATATGCTAGCAGAAATACCGAGGCGCACAACAAAAACAAGTGGTAGGCAACCATTAGTCGAGCTGAATGGTCAAGCAGAAATGGTTGAGCTAAATGGTCATCAGGGTGGCAAAGAGCAGAAGATGAAAGCACCATTACAAGAATTTTTTTGCCCCCTGCCATCTCCTCATGTTTCAGGTGAGGCAGTAAGCACCATTGACATCTCATTGAAAAGCAGCAATTCATGGTCACAAGGCAACTTTCCTGCAAACTCAGCTTCCATCATCGAGATTGCCCAAAAAGTTAGCCCTCAAGCCAAGAGATTCAACATTTGCGATGGAAACAAAGAGAATTGTCCACCCATCCAATTCAAGGACAATACGAGAAATTCTCTAGAAGTAAACGTCTTGGAAATCAGTGAGCTCGTAGCTAGGTGTGCACCTCCAAGGAATAAGTATGCAGAAAGCTAAAGCAACAAATCATCCAATTCCATTCGATTAGAGACTGATGGATTGCAATTTCAGCAAACCAAAAGTTCAGGATCAGACAGCTTTGTTCATGAATACTGCCCAGCCCCATCATTTTCTCTTGGCATAGATTACTTTGTGCCAGAAACAGCAGTCGAGGCAGTTGTACGTGATGGGCCAAGCATACTTACAGACCCCGAGTTCATACAAATACTCGATGACAGTGAGGAGTGTGAACTTGGAGGCGTCAACGAAGCGTGTCAATTACCAAATCAAAGGTCCAATGAGAGTCTTGGAGCTCGTGCAGAGGGTAGCCGGTCGCCAACCGTGTTATCTACACCAGAAAAAACTACTGAACAAATAGAAGATGGTTCAGGCAGCAAGAACTATACTAGCAGCAGTTCTGGAGAGCCTGTCCCTAACAAATTTGAGAGGAGGATCATCAAACCATCACCCTGCATCAGGTCACCATTCACGGACTACAATGAGAAAAACATGTTTCACTGCAAACCTGATGTCAATCGGTTATATTCATCGGTTATCTTACATGGGAGATTAAATGAAGAAGTTTCTCCAGATGTAGATACCAGGTACAATGTTTTGTCTAACTAATTTTTTTAAGCAACCTGTTTACTGTCATGCAGGCATATAATATATTATCATCAGGCAAGTTCATAAAAAATAGTAGTAGGTGACTTAATGTACAGCAATAAGTTAGACATTGTGGTGGTGGGCAGAAAGTTCGTTATCAATAACACATTTTATCTTTTGGGGCACATGCCATCATGATGAACTTATCTTTCTGTTTTATCATCTTTTTTACTGCAGCCCCAAGGTAATTGACTATGGTCGATACTATGTAACTGTGAGGGAGTTGGCAAATGCGATGAAAAAGGAAGGATTCCTGTTGGACCATGTTGTTGAGATTGGCATACAGTCCATCGTGATGAACTTGCCACCAGATTCAAAGAAGGTGGTGATGCCACTAAGATTCTCGGTAAGAAAATGGCAGTTATATCAGTAATCAGGTCTTCCTTTTCTATTTTCATTTTTCCACCTTTTTCATGTTTTTTTGGTAGAAATGGTTGCAGAAGATGGATATTGACAAGAAAGAGATGATTGTCAGATTCAGCAAATCCAACCGTTTGGACCGTAAAGATATGGTCAGACTTTTTTATCCTACTTTTTTGATATATGTGTTCTTTTTCGTTCATGAGCAAATACACATAGAGTATGGTAGTAGTTGTTTAAGTAGAGAAACATTGACATGTTTTTTGGGACTCTCTTTAAGTAGCAACATAAGTTGCCACACAACACCCCCTTCTCCACCACCATGTGTTCTTTTTTCCAAGTTGCTTCCATGCAGCAAAAAGTTGCCTACAAACATGCAGGGAATTTGCCTGATGATACAAGTATTTTTTTGCATGCAATTTTTTCACCACATGTGTTTAGTTCCTAACATTTTATACATACTTGTTTTCTCCACATACAGATCATGTTCCCTGTCATAGAAAACATTGACGAAACGAAGCCAGTTACAGGGAATCATTACTGGGTTTTCAATGTGAATTTAAGGGACAGAAAGTTTGAGGTGCTTGATTCATGGAGGACTCTTGCCAACAAGTCCCTGGATGATTGCGCAAGGCGTATGGTTGCAAGTGTTCGAATTCTATGGGAAACTCATTACCCAAAATCTCATATTGGCATGGATGATTTTAAACTATTCAATATCGATGTACCGAAGCAAAACAATGAGTAAGCAACCATACCTCTCAAAACTGGTTGATATGTCATGTTCTTCTTCTTTTTTTAGGTCATCCAAGTGATAGTACATATATGTAATTAGGTAACTAAGAACATACTGTTTTCCATATTTTTTTGTCGTCTAGGTTTGACTGCGGGATTTATGCTCTTACATTCACTAGTGGTTGGGAAGCAAGGGTTGTTCCAAGATTCACCCCAGATGACATCCCAAACATTAGGAAACAACTGACAAGTAATTGGGTCGAAACTGATTGCAACAAGGCTCCCTGGAAAGACATCCTGAAGTTGAAATAGGTCAGTTCTTTGATCATGATTTTTTTATTTTTTTGTATGACTTAGTTGCTTGCATTTCTGCATATACTTGCCTGAACACTAGACAAGAGTTTGCCTGCAAATTAATCCGCAGTCATGATAATTTTCAATGAATGTCTCCCATGATGGAAATTTGTTATCAATGTAAATTCTCCACACGCGAAAAGAACAGATAACAGGTAGTTTTTTTTGTATGACTTAGTTGCTTGCATTTCTGTATATACTTGCCTGAACACTACACAAGAGTTTGCCTGCAATTTAATCCGCAGTCATGACAATTTTCAATGATTTCTCCCACGATGGATTTTTTTATCAATGTAAATTCTCCACATGCGAAAAGAACAGATAACAGATAGTTGCCTGAGTCATTCATACAACTTGCAAGAGATGCCAATACAAATTTGTTTGCAGAATAAGAACAAAGTAAAAAAAGAGCCGAAGCTGTAGAAGTCAAATAGTGTTATTTGGTCTTCTCAACTTTTTTCCTCTTGGGTTTCGTCTTTGTCAGCATCGTTTCCACTCCTTCTTTACGATCACACCAATCTTGTTTTGCATAGCGCAGAGTTGTGTTCAATAGAACCACAATAACTACACTTGTTCTTTCTCTTAGGGTGCAGCTCAAGTGCTGACTGGATCCTTTTCATTTTTGCTCTTCCTTTGGTTGTTGACTTTGGCGGGTCTCTAGGGATTGGCGGGTCAGCCACAGTAGGAGTAGGATATCCAAGGTTTTGTTCCATTGTAGAAGCTCCTGGTTGCATTCCAGCACCCCCGTGTAGTGGCTCAATTTGGAGAGGTGGTTGCGCATGTCTCCCAGGCGATGCTGCAGAAGAAGACAACAATGCCCCTCCACTGTTTCGTTGCCCTTTCTGTTGTGATGTGGAGGAAGTAGAATGCTCTCCAATTCCAGCAGGCATTTGCTGAAGTCCTGATGGGGGCGGCGGGGCGCCCACCCTCGGTTGTACTGCTGGCCACCTGTTTTGTGCTGGGGGACCCCTGGCTAGTTGTGCTTCCCCTGTTGGTAGTTGTAGAGGCCACCAACCTGGTTGTGCATGCCCTCTGATTGTTCGTGCAGTCCCTCTCAGCTGTGCTGCAAACATTCCTGGTGGTGTAGGCACCACTGGCTGGGTTAGCGTTGTTGTGCTTTGGGGTGCAGATCCCATATTGGGGTGTGCAAGCACTCCAGAAGGATCAGCCATTTGGGCTGCTTTTCTTTGTTGTGGTACAGAAGTAGTGGGACGCTGCATAGAGTTAGCCGGTGGTTGTGCAGCTGCAGCAGGAGGTGGTGGAGGGGCACTATTCGTTGGAGGAGAGTTGCCTTGTGGTGCAGAACCACTACTCGGGGGTGGACCACCGGGGGGCACTAGGACCTGTTGTTGGCTTCTTTTTTCTCGACAAGTTCAAGTGTTTTATTTCTGTGCGAGCTGCCCGCATATGCTTCCTCACGATGTCTGAAGCAGCATCTGACGCACTAGCAACACGAGCAAGGCTTGCAAAATCCAAGGACAAATTTGCATGTCTAAGTTCTTTCTTGGACTGTGCTGGCAACTCATCGGGCTGACCGTCATTTGTAGGGGGTGCACTGGGTATTGCTTTAGGTGTCCATCTCCTCAGAATGTACTGTGCAGGTATTTCATCTATACCAAGGTAGGTGAAAACCTTCAAGATGTGGCAGCAGAGCATGTCGTCCCTGTCCATTTTGCAGCATTGGCACATGTAGTCTCCAGCAGCAGGGTCTACTGTCACGAAATAACTCCTAGAACCATACTTAGCAACCCATTTCTATGATTTGTCGGGGTTGGTATTGTTGGGGTAAATCTCATACAAGTGACCCCCATGCGGTCGTACATTGTATCTCCCAGTCAACTTGAATTCGTTACGGAACTTCTCATACAAGTCCCTAGTATAGGCACCATACGCTTGCTTCTCAATGGGAAAAGATGACCACATTTCAGTCTCCAAATGTTCAGTCCGGTAGTCTTTTCCACCCTCCCGGACAAGTATGTGAGTCTGGATTTTTGAATATTGCTTGACGAAGTTGAAAATGGAATTGTGTGGGTTCACATATCGCTTAAGGACAGCGTTGAAACCCTCACTGCGTTGTGTTGACTGCAGGAATGGGAAGAATTGGTGTTTGAAGTAGCAAGGAACCCATGTTTCCCGGTATTTATATAGGTTCTCAAAGTGTGTGTTAGTCATAACCTCATACTTCAACATCAGAGCAGTCCATGCAGCCTCAAACTCATCCAGCGTCAAGCTGAAGTCAATACAGCTGTTGAAATCTTCCGACAATCCATGGTTTCGCCCCAACAAGGCACCAAGCTTTTCTTGAGCCTTTTTCATTATATGCCAACGGCAACAACGGTGGACACTTGTTGGGAACATCCTTTTAATTGACTGTGCCATCGCGATGTCTTGGTCAGTTATGATGTTAGTAGGTGCTAGACCATGCATTGCTTCAAGAAAGGTCCCAAACAGCCAATCAAAGCTTGTTGCCAATTCTTGCCTCACAAACCCGCATCCCAACATGAATGATTGTCCATGCCGATTAATCCCGATGAATGGTGCAAAGGGCATGTTATACATGTTAGTCATGTACGTGGTGTCAAATGAGATATAGTCGTGATATGCCTCTGCATAAGCCTTCCTTGCTGCAACGTCAACCCAGAAAATATTCTCCACCCTGTCCTCCTCATCATACTTTATCTTGTAAAAGAAATCCGGGTCCTCTTTCTGCTGGTCTTTAAAGTAGGCAACTGTCTCAATCATATCACCTTCTTTCGTGGCATGCTTGTTCAATTTTGACTTCAAGTTTGAAATATGTTTAGTACCATAAGGAACAATCAGCTCTGTCCCATAGTAATCTGACATGATGTGCATCATACGACCTGCAAGCAAAAACGTAGTGTCTAGTTAGTTTAGTGCATTTGTATGTAGAGGTAGTTCGACAGTACCACAAGATCTTCAACAAACTAATACATTGTTTGCAAGTAACTAAAGGCATACAAGTTTAAATTGGTGGCGAATAAAAAAAGTAGTACCCATGGGTTTTAATTGGTGGCGAATAATAACTAACACACTGAAACCAAGGGACAAGGAAGTGTACTACAGTCAACACTTGGTCACGGCCTGAGCAAATTACACAGCAGGAGAAGGCAAGTCCACGAGGAAACCAAAATCCCGCTTTTTAATAATAAACCAGGCAAGTAGTTGCGTAGGGCATGAGCAACTCACGCAACAAGACAGGTGAAGTACAGGAAAAAACAAACAAATTTCCATCATTTTTCAGGCTTTAAATAATAATGCATACAAGTAGGGTGCAAGCAACTCACACAGAAACCAAGGCAATTGTAGGAAGAAAACAGATTTCCATCATTTTAAGGGTTTAAAAAACAATACATGCAAGCAAGTTTGTAGGGTTTGAGCAACTTACAGAGCATACAAAGGCAAATCAGGGAACAAACCTAATTTTCCCATCTTTTTTTTGGTGTTAATCATAACACAAGGTGGTGTGTGAGCATCTCAAACCAAGGTCAGTCTTTGGAACAAAGTTAATTTTTCCACAATCAAGAGAAACCAAGAAGTACTTGCATAAGGTATGACCAACTAACACAGGAAGCCAAGGATAGTTCATGATTTTTCCTAGTCATAGTTTAGGAAGGGAACCAAACCTGTTGTCAAGTTGCAATTATGGAGATGTGTGAGGAAAGCCCTTTCTTCTGGTGGTATCCCTTGGTGTGATCTCAGGTACTTAGTCAAAGATGGTTTGTCAACCAACGGGTGGTCGTGCTCAGCAACAAAGTAAATGACCTCCCAACGGCTATCTAATAACTTCACCACCATCTTGGCTCTGCAACCTGTTTGCACTATTGTATCCCGCTTACGCTTCTTGGTCTTCTTTTTTAGTTTGCTTTCATCATCAAGAAAGACAATTTCATCCTCTTCATCAATATTTTCACCTTGTTCTGCAATCTTGTCTAGGGCAGGAATTGTTTCTGCTCCTCCATCATCAACTTTAGGTTTGCGAAACTTATTGCATACAAATTGCTGCTTTATCAGCTCAGCAGTTTTAACAGACTTCCTTGAAGTGTTCTTCTTGACAGAAAACCCAAGTTGCAAAGCATATGCGTTGTAGTGTTCTTTGGCGCCCTCCACAGTGTCAAACCTCATTCCAACATATGGCTCCTTAGGCTGTGACCAAGCTTCATCATCGTTTTCACCTTCCAAGCCTGCCAAACCATTTCCAATAGTGCCCCCAGTTTCATCTGCAGTCGCTGTGACATCAATTATGTGCGCATCCGTATCCGTTGCTTCTTCTCCAGGAACAGTTGCACCTCTTGTTGTCCCCCCATTGTCAGTGGAGTGCTCAGCCCTGTCCACTGTGCCAGTCACAGGTGTTGCAACATTTTGTGTAAGCATAGGATTAGGAGACTGAGCACCACCGCGGGGGTTGCTGTGCTGTGTGCAGAATACATGTTCTCCAAGATTACAGCTATCAGGATTTTGCATTTGAGGGTCAATTTCCGCTGGCAACTCATTTAGGTCAATCATCTCCACCCTGCACACACCAAGTTGACGAAGCAAGTCAGGTGAATCAAGTAAGCATCCATAACACAGAGTGCAGGCAAGAAAATTAATAAGAGAACAACATTTCAGCTTGATGCGATTTTCTTTTTTTACCAGAGCGTTTGCTAGAAAATACAGTAAGCATACATGCATGAAAAACCAAACATAAGTTTCTTCTTTCTCTATACATGTTTTCATTTATCTGGGCACAATATATCAACAGTAGTTTCTTACAACATATGTATTTTTTCCGTGATGTAATTTCTTTGGTTTTCTAAATGTTCACAAGAGAGCAACAGTTCACCATGTGAAATCAAGGTTTTGGTGAAGCAAGGCGGATGGAGAAGATTATTTCTTCATCAAAGTGCATCTTTTTAGCTTTTGCGAAACTTGTGTCAACATGACTGATATCGAGAGTAGATTGTTATATGTTCGATTTTTTAGGAGTAGCCAAGGGTGATGCACTCTTTGTGTTCAAATAAGTTTTTCAGTTGCTTTGTTTTGGGAGGAACAGAACATTTATCTTTTATGCACAAGACCATTTTCATTTGCTATTTTCCTTTTTGTCTTTCCGTTTTCTATATGATCCTTCTTTGCAGAATCATTATTAGGCACTTAGTACGGTCATTCCAAAACAAACATACTTTTTCAGAATGCAACTGGAGCATCCTACTATTCATAACATGTCGATGTTTAAAGCAGGAAACAGTGTTCAACCGTTTTCCCTTGAAGGTAATATTCACTACTGGGCACTTTTTTTATTTCATTCATTTTTTTCTTGTTGTAGTAATATGCAGTATCTCGTATAAGTTGCTTAGGATACTCAGTAGATGCTGAAAAGCCGATGACAGTATCAGCAGTTTATTTCCTTGAAACCAACACAGTACTTTTTTGCCTTATAAACTGTAGCATTTGCTTTAAAAGAACATAGCTTTTGTCTAAAGTAAGTAAGGTACTTGCTCAGAACAAGGGTGTTCACTAATGTTGCAGACCACCTAAAAGGTTTCATGAAACAAAGTTATCTTTGCCCTGCTTGTCAATCACAGTTTTTTCGTTGCTTGAAATAATATCACAATTTGCTCTCAAAATCAGCAAAAATTTGCTTAAAGATGTCTTTATAAATTCTAGGAATTGTTGGGATAAAAATAACCACAGTACATCAACTGTAGTTACAGATTATACTCTTGAGACCAGCAGAGTTCTTTTTTGCCTTAAAAACCATAGGATTTGCTTAAAAGGAACATAGCTTTTGCCTAAAGTAAGTAAGGTAGTTGCTCAGGACCAGGGGGTTTCACTAATGTTGGAGACCAGATAAAAGGTTTCATGAAACAAAGCTATCCTAACTCTGTTTTGTCAATCACAGTTTTTCGTTGCTTGAAATAACATCACAATTTGCTCTCAAAATCAATAGAATTTGCTTAAAGATCTGTTTATAAATCCTAGGAATTCTTGGGATAAACATAAGGGCAAAAATAAGCACAGTAGATCAACAATACCTACAGTTTATCTTCTTGAAACCAACATAGTTCTTTTTTGCCTTAAAAACCATAGCATTTGCTTACAAGGAACATAGCTTTTGCCTAAAGTAAGTAATGTAGTTGCTCAGAACAAGGGTTTTCACTAATGTTGCAGACAAAGCTATCCTAGCCCTGTTTCTCAATCACAGTTTTTTCATTGCTTGAAATAACATCACAATTTGCTCTCAAAATCAACATAATTTGCTCACAGAAGATTCTAAATCCTAGTAATTTTTGGGATAAAAATAACCACACAAAGATCTCTTTTTTGACTAGCACTCATAAAAAAGGAGTTGTAGCACAATTTAGATGAGTATATGTAGTCTTTTTCGTATAAACTTGAACAAAATAATCAAAAAATTACAAGAAGTATCAACAGGGACATGAGTAGGTACTTTTGGCAAATCCCAGGCAAATTATATGGAAGAGTTGGGCAAACCTGATCTCCATGTGCGTCCTTGCTTTGTATTTTCTTTCAGTTTTTTGTCAATTTCCTTTGACTGGCACCCCTCCTATGTCGCCATTGCCGGGTGAGCCGAGGTCTGTAGATCTGGGAACGAGGCTTGGGGGAGAAGAAGATGGGGATTCGGGGCTGGTTTGCTTAGGAGAAGGGAACGGCTGGGAGTCACGTGACGGGGGGACCAGGGGGAGTTGGGTTGCGGGGAGGGTGGGCATGCAATTCGCGTGATACAGTGCGGACAGGTGGGTTTCCTTTTTCATAGGGGGGGAGGGGGGGGGGACCAAATCCTTCCTTTTATGGCCGGCTGCCAGGGAATACTAGGGAGCACCCGGCCGCTCCCTAGCCGCTCCCATCAAAAATTATAGATACATTGAAGACGTATCATAAACCCCTAAACTACCTCCTAGACTAGGCTCTCAAAGATAAGACAATCTAAACATAAGTTGCTAATAATAACACACATGCAAACGCCAAGGGATATACATCGGCAAATCCTATTCCGCGCGCGAGTGAGTGGTAGGGAACCAAAATAGCACTCCGCGTATGCGGTAATGGGCCTGCCCACTTATTTATTTTTCTCTATATTCCCATTTATTTTGGGAAGGTTCTCGAACCTTCCATGGACCTTTATTATTATTATTATTATTATTTTGCCAATTTTTATGTCTTTTTATTTTTAAATTTGTGCATTTTTTCAAGTCTTAAAATATATTTTGAAATCCTGAAAATTTATTAATATTTGTGAATGGTTTTTAAATTGATGAACATATTATAAATTCAAAATTTCTAGTTCATTATTTAGAAAATGATGTAATTTTTTATTTTTTATGAATTATAAAAAATATGGATTCAAAGAACGTTCATGAATTCAAAAAACATCTGCGAGTTCAGAAAGCGTTCATGAATTCAAAAGAATGTTTGCGGTTTCAAAAAATATTCATGAATTCAAAATGAGTTACAGAACAAGAAATAAATATTCACAGGGTAAAAATGTTTGTGAAGTTAAAAACATATGCGCAATTTGTAAAGTTGCTCAAGAATTAGAAAATATTTGAATTTAAAAGGTCTTCAGAAATTCAAAAAATGTTTATGAATTTAAAAATAGAAATAGAAAATAATAATAATAAAATGCGTAAAATGAAAAGACCACAAGGAAATCGGTGCAAGAAAGCCAGAAAAAGGAAATGTTGAACCATTGAAGTCCCTAGAACCTCACCAAAACCGGTTAGGAGACAGAACAGACAAACAGGTGTGTGGGCTGTCCCAGTACCGCGTGTGATGGGTGCGCTTTGGTTGCTAATCCCTGGACTACACGCGTGATTGGAAATGCCCCGTAGGCGTTGATTAGGAGGTGGAGGTGGCATTACAGTTTTCACATGTTTTATGAAAATATTTGCGTCTTACTTTAAAAATGTATTAGCATACATAAAACAAAAAGGAATGGAAAAATAAAATAAGAAAAGGAAAAGAAAATGGTGAGGCAGAAAACCTTGAAAAGACTCAAACAACAAAAGCAAAAAGCGGAAACAGAAGAAGAAAAAAAAAACCAGATCCAGGTGCCTTGTGATGGGCTGGCCCATGCCGAGCTCGCGTGGGCAATTCGGGCAGAACCATCATCGTGATTTCTCACCCAAAAAAAAACATCATCGTGATCGTCCTTCCATATGTTCCCAACAAGAGCACCACGCCGGTGACATTCACCGCAAAACCACCGACCACGGCATTCCTTCGATATCAAGCGTGTGCTCAGGCCCGCCCCGAAAAGAGAAGAAGAGAAAAGGCGATCTCCGACCACTGATCCGGCAAAAAGACGCCTCCGGAATCGATACCATGAGTGCCGGAGTTATCACAGGCAGTACCACGTGTGAGGCCGGCGTAGTTTAACCCGCAGCTCGAGCTGGAAAGAATGGCGGCAGGATGGATCGGGTGAGTTGTATCAGCGGCGAGGTGGTCACCCACACGGCCGGCCCTGTCCGGCACTACCACCACTCCAGTGCACTTTGGACGTCGACTTTTGGCTCGGACATCATTTCCTGTCCAAATTCAGGATGGAGGCCGCCAATGACAGTAAAGCAGTGCCATAATTAGTGGTACTAATCGCAATGAGCTTACTTATTAGATGATCGCGACGGTTTTGATTTCCTGCGAACGAGGGGCAGGGCAAGCCTACCGCCGGTTGGGCTGGCAGCTGTCCAGGGCACTGCACAGAGGTTTCGGCATTGGAGAACATGCCCGGATTTATTAGAGGAACTGCTTCCATGTTCACCTGTTTGTGATGCTTCCCAAGTTGGCCGAAGAAACTTCAGGACCGGTGGAGGAGGAAGAAGAAGAAACTGTGGCTTGGCAAGCAACGGCCTACGCGACTTCTCTGCAGTTGAGGCGCCCAGCAGCACTCGGCCGGCGGGCTACGTCGCCGACCCTGCTCGGAATTCGCACTGACGTGCGTCGTGGTCCACCTGCGCGACGGGACGAACGGTCCCGATCACCCGTCGCGATCAGCTCCAATCCGGTGGATTCGGCGGGTGACTCCGGGCGCGAGCTGCTCCTGACCGGGGAGTAAAAATATTTTTTTTTTATGGCCGCCCGTCGCATCGGAAGCACGAGCTAAAGAATAGTACGCGCGAAATGCTTTGGTGGTTAATCTGGAAGTGCCGTGCGCAACGCACAAAACAAAAGCAGGAATCGGACAAACCACCGACCCCGGCGACGAGACGGGCCGCGGCAGGTGACTGGTGACATGCCACCCACGCGCCAAAACCACACACCTCTCCCCGAAGGAACCTCCCAGCAGTTCAGCTATAACCGGTCACCACCAACCAACACCGATCTTCTCGATCAAAATACTGTGAACTTCCTATCCTGGTCAAAGTTCAGGCCCCTCTACGTTGGCGTCGGTGCACCCAGGCAGAACGGCTCAAAGGTAAAAACAAGAGAAACTATGTCGTGGTAGTGAAGCCCTGAAGCAGTAGTAGACGAGACTCGAGAGAGAGGGACGTCCCGGCTGCCGGACTGTGTAAAAGCTTTGGCCGGTTCCGGGGCAGAGCTTTCGGTCGCCGGTGGGCGTCGGTTGGTCCGGACTCTGGACTGCACGCAGCAATACGTTTCCTGCCGATGACGCCGACGCCGACGCCTTCTCCCTCTGGAATGCGTGCCGTACGCACCATCACCGAACTCCCTTGTGGAGAAAGAGCTCTCTTCAGTGGCGCGCTGCCATCAAGTTCGAACCTACGAGGCGCGCTGCCATTACGTGGTCCATTCACCCATACCATCTTTGCAGCAAGTTTCAGTGCCACGCGATCTCGGGATCAAGTGAAGTCCACACCCACACATCGTCAGTGGTCATCATCAGTTCACGAGGCTGCCGATCGTCGATCAGGAAACGAATGGCGCGTGAAAACTCCAAAATCGCATCCGCCGAGCCGGGAGCTCCCCGGCAAGTCGCTGAGGTGACAACGTACGTACCTAGTCCGTCCACTACCGAATTGACAGCTTAATCAGCACTGAAAAACGTGTGTTCCTTGCCCCCAGGCAGCCGCGCAACGTGCACCCCGGAGTCCCATGCACGGCCCCTCGAATTTTTAGCCGCCGGACCAAGGTTCCGTCGCTCGATCCGACGCGGATAACCGAAGCTCCAGCCGATCATTCCATGGCCAAAAACACCACTGCTCACTGAGATGTGCGAGGCAATGATTCCATCCACCCTCCACTCTCCATCGCCTGCCTGACCTGACTGACCCGGCCGGGAACTCCACCACCACGGCCCGGCCCCAACCGATAGATAACGCGCGAGTTAATACGCGTAACGCGCCTACCCCGTGACCCGGAACGCTCCTTGCTTCCGCGGCATAAAGCGCTCGCCTTTCCCACTCCCGTTCCCCCCCGTCGCAGGCACCTCCCCGCCCGCCCCAGCTCTGCTCAGATCTCGCCCCGCCCCCGCCTCGCCACCGAGATCGCCTAGGCTCAGCTCCCGCCCCACTGGCCGCGATCCACGCTCAGTCGGTGGTGGTTCCCCTCGTCTGGGTTGGTGGCATTGCTCTGGCCTGGTCCATCCGTCTCTTTGTCCTCGCGCGTTGAGTGGCATCCGCGTCGGATTGGTCGGCGATACGGCGGTGGCGCTGATCGGGGTCCTGATTGGTTTCTGGATTGGGTGGTGGCCGCGCGGTGGATGGGCTGCACGGGCTCCAGGCACGCGCTGCGGGGCGGCCTCCGGAAGTCCTTCGGGCGGAGCCGCTCCGGCCCGGCGGCCGCCGGGGCGGCGCACCACACCGTCGCGCTCAAGTCCTCCACGCTGGGATCGCTCAGCCTCGACCGGGACGAGGAGATGATGAAGTGGCGCGCCGACAGCTTCGCCGGCGCCGCGAAGGGCAAGGCCGCCACGCCGGCGCCGCCCCCGCAGCCGCAGCTGGCGAGGCGGCAGCGGCAGGTGGTCGGCACTCCGACCAAGACGCCGGTCCGCGAGCCCGAGGTGATCAATGTGTGGGAGCTCATGGAGGGCCTCGACGACAACAAGAACGAGGAGCGCGACGCGGCCGAGGACGAGCGGCGGGAGCAGTCGCCGCCGGGCTCGCCGGAGTTCGATCCGGAGGTCATTTCGGAGTTCCGCAAGGCGCTCGGCGAGGCCTCGCCGCCGCGGGACTACCAGGGCGACGGCGAGTGCGTCAAGAAGCGCGAAATCCAGAGGTTCCCTGGCATCGTGCGCGCGCGGGTCAGCGCGTTCCAGCAGAGGATCGACGCGAAGCTCGCCAAGTTGGCGCGCCCACCCACGCCCACGTCCCCGCCTCCTTCTCCGCCTTCGCCGCCGCAGCCACGGCTGCCGCCCCCGCCGGACAGCCACAAGAAGGTGGTGCTGTACCTGACCAGCCTGCGCGGCATCCGCAAGACGTTCGAGGACTGCTGGGCCACCAAGTCCATCCTCCACGGCTACGGCGTGCGCATCGACGAGCGCGACCTGTCGCTGCACGGCGGGTTCAAGGACGAGCTGCACGCCTCGCTGGGCTCCGCGGGGAGGCTGCCCCAGGTGTTCGTGGACGGCGAGCACCTGGGCGGCGCCGAGGACGTCCGCCGCATGCACGAGGCCGGGGAGCTGTCCAGGGCGCTGGAGGCCTGCGAGATGGCGCCGCCGAGCATGGGCGGCAAGGGCGCCGCGCTGGAGGCGTGCTCCGGGTGCGGCGGCGTCCGGTTCGTGCCGTGCGAGGAGTGCTCCGGCAGCTGCAAGGTGTTCCTGGAGGAGCTGGACAGCTTCCGGCGGTGCCCCGACTGCAACGAGAACGGGCTCGTCCGGTGCCCGCTCTGCTGCTTGTGACCGACGGCGAGAGGTTCCTAGTGGTAGTGTGGTTTTGCTGCAGTTTCAGGTGAGCGCCGGCGCCCTCTAAGTTCAGCTCAGATGGTCTGTACAGAGAAGTACATACACTTCTGTTACATTAGGACTGATCAAGTGACATTTTGTACTGTAATAGTAATTGATTTTGTGGAGCTTCTTTGTTTCCTTCTGGAATCGATTGTGTGAGAGAACATGACTGTAATATTTTAGACAAAATAGTTCTCGATCGGAAGCGTGACTTAGTTGAGTGTCTGTCAGTGCTCGGAAACTACAGCCGTCTTCGAAAGTTGGAGGTGTGCACCGACCCAAGTAGCGGCGTCTGTTCCAGCGTTTCTGAAACTGATCTCTGGTCTGATCGGCCGGCTCACACGCCATCTTATTTTCTTGAAACAGGTGATGGCGCCGTCTGAGCTTCAGAAATGCAGGAAGCGGACGGTGGTGTGAAGTTTTTTTGTGTGTGCGTGTGAAACATTCAGGATTTTATTATTTACTGTATTCATGTGCCAACATATTACAATCGTTTTGGATGCATCTTGCAAGGAAAGGTGGAATAGTTCCAGATAGGGCTGCAAACGAGTCGAATTCGAGCGAGTTGGAGTTGGCTCAACTCAACTAATATTAAAATTCGAGCGAGCTCAAACTGAGTGAAGCTCAAGATCGAGCTCTAGAACATGACTCGTGCTCAGCTTGTAACGATCTCGAGTTGATCTCGAGCTAGTTTCGAGCTAAATGAGACGGTAAAAATTATAAATCTATGGTGGTTATTCCAACTAGATAAGGACACAACACGACACAACTTTGTAGGGCAAGAGCTCATCTTGGTCTCTTGGCGAACTAGCAATAGATGGTGGTCTTCATGGACAAAAAACAAGAAAACAAAGGTGCATATGCTGGGAAATTTTTGTCCAAAACAACAGGAAATTTAAGACGTAGTCGACCACGTACCATAATTAAACTTAAATCTTCTCTACACTTAATTAAGCTTCCATGTTTGCTGGTAAATAAAATGGAGAAAAATCACGCACATCATATATGGTAGTAACAAATTGTCTTATTTCCATTTAATATATGGCGTGATCATTTAACATAATGGTATTATGTCGAGCTATCAGCTAAAATCGAGTGAGCCGGTATTGGCTCAAGATCGGCACGTTTCTCGGTCGAGCCACATAAGGTGTTCAAAAACAGCTTATTTCTTTTTGAGTCGATCTCGAGTCGAGCCAAAAAATGAGTCGATCTCGAGCGGCTCACGAGCCTCGAGCTTTTCTTGCAGCCCTAGTTCCAGACCACAAGCTACACACTTTCTTGTGACTTGGCCTGTTGCGCACATAAATGGGCAGCAAAGTTAGCCTCACGTCTGATGAAGATCAAATCACAATGCAGCAACTGTGAGGCGATCTCTCGAGTTCGATGGAGGACTCCCATAATTTCAGACGGATGATGTTGACGAGCCTTCCAAAGTTGTACAAATTATGACAGTCAGTTTCGACCATTACCCGCTAGAAGTTCAAGGTATTTGCAAGCTCAACACCATCGCGGTATGCGAGTGCTTCCGCGGACAGGGCATTGGCCACAGAACTGTACCAATGACTTCTAGAAGCAAGCGGACGACCCATATTATCTCGTGCCACACATCCATTAGCCTGGTACTAGTCGTAGGATTAAAACGTCCTTCTACATTTATCTTGACAGTTTTTTCAAGTGGTTGGTTCCCCTTAACCAGTTTCTTCTCATAGTAATTAGTGAAGCGAGTAGCAACGAATACCTCCTGTAGCACCTCTGCTACCCAGCAGGCAACTTTGTTTGGTGAGAGGTGCTGATCTCCCCTTTTGTTTCCTTGTTCTGATTGGTCCATATGACATACACCGCTATTTTGATAGTCTCGACATCCTTGGAGCACACCTTCCTGTCGATAATATCTGACGCCCAGGTTTTCGGGTGAAGACGGAACCCCGGTTGCATCGTTTACAACTTTCCATATTGCAGTAATAGATGGACACGAGATTATCGCGTGGAAGATAGACTCGTCATTATTTCCATAGAAATCACATGCCCCGATATGTTCAATATGTCATCTCTTTAACACCCATAGTAGGAATGAACTCATGAAGTGTCCTCCACTAGAAATGCTTTATCTTTGGGAAAACTTTGAGTTGCCAGCATTGCCTCTACATGGTGTGATCCGAACCTTGTGATGATGTCAGATGAATGTGGCGGCATGCAACTGCATTATTCGGTAGACAATGGTAGGTTGAGCGCACTGAATACATACCATGTTTCTCGAAGGCCTAGGCTAAGGTGTCACGGTCCAAACCGCCTAGAGGAATGGAGAGGGTTGCATCAGCATCCGGAGGAAGATAAGAGTTCCTTATGAGATGATCATCCCATGTTCCATCTTCCTAAACGAGGTCATACACTAGAGTTAGGAGAGTATTACCAGGTTTCCAGATGGGGCGTACTGGCGGATTAGAAGGGGTCCATTTATCTTCCGAAATATTGATCTATGTGTCAGTTCCCACCCTTTTGACGAGGCCCATGTTTAGGACTGCATGCCCACCAATAATCGCTCACGAGGTATGTGATGAATGTTTGCATTTCTTAGCTTACATAAAATCGCAATGCGGGTACTATTTTCCTTTTAATACCCTAGAAATAATGAGTGGGGCTTCATCATTAAACACCACCCTTGTTTCCAAGCATCGCGAGATTCAAGGTGGGAAGATCACGAAAGCCCATACCACCATGCAGTTTGGAGCGAGTCATGCCTGGCCAATTTAACGAGTGTATTTTCCTCTTCTCTAGACACCCCCCCACCACCACCACCAAATAGTTGGATATCAATGAGGTAATTTTCTTGTAAGTAATAAATTGGCATGGCTCACACCACTAACTTGAGCAGGACATCTCTGTCGGCTGCATTTAGCTTCTTCTCAAAGCAACATGATACCAATGACCATACACGTTCCGGAATATGTTCAAAGGCTTCGTCAGTGGACCGACCAACGGCCATAGGTAAGCCCAAGTATTTGGCACCAAGGGCTTCAGTTTGGATACCCAAACTATTATGCACTTCCATCTTAACATCATGTTCTATATTTGGACGGAAGGAAACAAATGATCTTTGCTTATTAACTAGTTGCCCTAAGGCACGGTTATAATTTTTGATCACAACCTGAATCCCTTCTTAGTGGCGTCAGATAAAAAATGCAATCATTTGCGAACAATAGATGTGACACCCAAGGGGCATGGATGCCTCAAATTCCTTTCACTAAGTGTCTTGGACTAGAATTATTCAATAAAGCGAAAACCCTTCATCACATAATAAAAAAAATGGTATATGGGATCACCTTGTCGAAGTCCTCTCGATGGCTTCAAGAAACTTGAATAATCTCCATTCATTCATACTAAAAAAGAGACTGTACGGACACATTCCATTATTTGTTGTGTCCAAGCTTCACTAAATCCTACCGCGAGCATTATTTCTAGAAGATATCACCATCCTACTCGGTCATAGGCCTTGTCCATATCAATTTTGATGGTGCATGCACCTGTCTTCTCTTTTATTCATTCTGAGGTAGTGAATGCATTCATATGTTGTTAGAACATTGTCAGATATGAGTCTTCCTAAGATGAAGGCACTCTGTTCTTCCCTAATAACGTCATAAGTGATTATTCCAAACAATTAGCAAGTACTTTGGATCAGATTTTATATAAAACATGGCATAAAGAACTAGGGTGGTACTGCGGCAAAAATTGTGGGTGCTTAACTTTGGGAATAAGTACAAGTACCGTCTTATTAATATCTTCAGGTATCACTCCACCATTTAAGAAATCCATCATAGTCGATACCACATCGTTTTTTTAGCAGCTCCCAATGATTTTGAAAATAAATTAGCCCTGAATCTACCTACACCCAGACTCTTATTAGGTCCCATACTAAATAGAGCTTTTGAGATTTCATCCTCTGTAAATGGTGCATCCAGGATCATGATCATGACCATGGTCACTTTCTTCAGAATGAAACAAGTGATTGGTGATGGGTTCAACCCCTCTTGAGCTTTGAAAAGTTGAACAAAGAAGTCCTCAGCTGAAAGAACATGCGGTGCCCCCATGTTTGGTTTTGGTAATTGATGACATTCTCTATGGACTAATCGTTGCCTTGAGTTATATTTGAAGGATTTGTCCATAGGAATTTCTTGAAGTCCATGTGTTGGTTTCAAGGAGTTTATGTGTTGACCAAGGTTCTATTCAAGGAATTATCTAAAGATTGGTCATGATACATGGTTGATCAAGACTAAGTCAAGAGTGAATCAAGTTGATCAACACACAAAGCATACAAGATGTACTGTGGGGGTCATATGATCCCATGGTATGGTAAGCTTTGTCCATTACGCTTTGTGTACTAACCCATGGTCTACATGAGAGTTCTATGTGGGGTTAGGTATGTTTCCATGGGCTAGCATCAAGAGGAAGATCTCATACAACCCATGGAGGACAATTTGATCGTCATCAAGATTGCGGTGTGCAAGTTCAAGTGGAGCATCACGAAGAGATCAAGCTTGAAGCTTGTCGTCCATTTGGTGACAATGGAGTTGTGAAGGTGTGCCGAAGAGTGGCTCACCCATAGTGGAGTACGAGGGAGCAATCAACTAATCTTCATCGAGCCAACACAATCAAGATAAGTGGTCCAACTTGAGGAAGTCAAGATCGTCGTCATCTAGCTCAAGTGGACTATGTGCAAGGCAAAGGTTTGTCCTTGATAGGTTTTCTATTTTACCAGTCTCATGGTGTTAGCTGGGAGACTGGGTTATAGGATCGATTACCGTACTATCAAGGTGGGATCTCAAGTAAGTAGCTTGATCGTATCGTTCGTAGAGAGCTCAAACCATTGCATCCTTGCATCATCTTTCTTAGTTCTTGCTTGGTGTTTCTCTTTGTGGGTTTTAGAGCTTATGGTCATCTTCATGACAAGCTCGAGTTCATCAAAAACGGAGTTCTCATTTGCATCTTCTATGATGTTTTTGATGTTGGAGTTTATGCCAGTTCTTCTCTAATGGAGGTTTCTCATCTTTTTTGGATAGTATTTGTTGCCTTCTATCCAACAAGCTTGAGTTTGCTCAATTCGGAGCTCATTTGCAAAAGTTATGGCAGTTCGGGCTTTATTGTATCCTTCTGTTTCTGTTGGGCAGTTTTCAGCTCCTAAGCGGTAGTACCGCTCCACTCCATGGTAGTACTGCTTGTATGGTACTTCCATTATGAGCTACCACACTCTCTTCCGCTTGTTTTCGTGCTCCTGTAAATGGGCGGCAGTAGCATGGTAGTAGAGGGCGGTAGTACCGCTCGCACGGTACTACCGTAAGTCCACTGTCGCTACCACTACCAGTTATTTTTGGGCTGCTGTAGTCTTTTCTGCTCTCGTTGTCGGATTTCGGGTTCCGGCAGACCCTCTAGGTTCGAACACTGGGGTGCGCGCGGAGATTTCACCCTCTACCTACCTGCACCTCGCCGCCTCGCTAAGATCGAAGCTATGAAAGGAACAACACAAGAGACACAGGGTTTATACTAGTTCGGGCCACCATTGTGGTGTAATACCCTACTCTAGTTTGTGGTGTGGTGGATTGCCTCTTGGGCTGATGATGATGAACAATACAAGGAAGAACAGCCTCGCGAGGGTCTGTTCTTGGCTGGTGCGATGAGCTGCTGGGGGAGTTCGATCGCTCTCTCTCACTGATCCCGGATCTTGGATCCTCTCTCTCTCTCAGTTTGGATGTTGGATCCGCTCCCTCTACCCTCGTGAGGTGGCTAGTCCTATTTATAGGCAAGGGCCCCGGCCTCTTCCCAAATATTGAGCGGGAAGGGCGCCAACAATTGGCCATTTTGAAGGGGAACATCTAGTACACTTATCCTGACTAAAGTTGGTCCTTGCCTGTCAAAGGCTCTAGTGGTGACGCCGGCTTGGGCTCCACAATGACTTCCTTCCTGCCGTTGCGACGGTCTTGGTCTTGTTGCACCGAAACGGATGCCTTTGCTTGATACTCTTGCCTGCGCTTGCTCCCTTTGCACCAAAGAGGAAGGGAGGACACTGCGCGGGTTGGCGCCCGCCTGACGCCCTCGGTCGTCATGGCTTGCGTCATGGGCACCTCGTGAGGTACCCCGCCTTGATCTCTCCGCCTCCTCGCGAGCTAGCCTGACGAGGCTGTGCCTGAGGAAGCTCCCTGTCGTCCGGCCCGTGAGGCTTGGCCCCCTCGCGAGGGTCTTGAGCTTATGTTGATGAAGATGGGCCGTGCTCGGCCACCCCTTGAGCCACGCCGCAGGCCGCAGGCAGGCAAGTCTGGGGACCCCCGTTCCTAGAATGCCGACAGTAGCCCCCGGGCCCAATGGGCGCCTGGACTTGGCTGAGCAGAGAAACGAAGGGGCAAGTGCGAAGCGCCGCGGGCCCTAACAGCCTGCGGCCTTGGGCGCCGCGTGGCGGTTGATTGGACATGGGCGGCCCTGCTCCCCCATGACACCTCGGCGACTGCACGAATTGACAAGTCCGTGCGTGCAAAGCGGGTCATGATTACCTACGATCATGGAGGCCGTTTGTTGGCCTTCCCCAGCTATAAATACGGGACGGCGCCTTCCCTTCTAGTCCATCTCCTCTCGCTTCTTCTTCTTCTCCATGGCTCCGCCAAAGAGGTTCTCGGCCGCGGAAAAGGGGAAGGCTCGCCAGGCGGAGCCTGACTCTCCCCCGCCCAAGTGCGGTCGAGGCCGTCCTCGCAAACACCCTGTGGCTCCCATGGTGGCTCCTCGCGGTCGTGGAGGTGATCTCCCGCGCGGTGACGGGCGGCAGGCCACTGCTGGGGCGCTCTGCCATGCGACCCCTAGGTCGCGCTTCCATTGGCAGAGGTGCTGCGGAGTTCACAGTGGTCGGCGGAGCCGACCAGCACCCGGCTCCAGCTTCCTCGCTTCCTCCTGGGTGAGCTTCCGGCTGGTGCCCCAGGCGGCCTCTGGCTCCAGGCGGATGGTTGCTGCAGCCGGGCCTCCTGGGCTTCGCTGGAGGTCTCTGCAGCCGGGAGCCTGGCCCTGACCTGCGGCTGGCAAACGTTTGCCCGCGCGCGTGGTCTGAGCCGGCGGTGCACCCTGCACTTCAAGTTTGACAGCGATGCTACCCTCTACGTGAGGGTGTTCGGGGAAGACGGTTGCCGCACTGGATGCTGCCCTGAGAACGACGACCGCGGACGCGGGCCCAGCCCCAGCGATGATGAAGACGACAGCACGCGCGGTGGCGGCGGCGCTCGGGGCTCGTCGAGCTTCGACGACTCTTCTTCTGGCAGCGGCTCCTCCAGCGGTGGCCGTGACCAGCCTCCGCGCCGCCCGCCCGCCTAGAGGGAGGTAGCGGGTCCGTCCGCCATCTCGCCCCGGTGAAGCACGAGAGGGAGTCCGCCTGAGCTCCGGAGGCAATTCGAGTCTCCCCCGCGAGTTGGTGTCAGGCGAGCCGCGCCTGTTTTGTTATTTTTCCTTTCCCTGCGCAAAGAGACAGTAGTGTAGGGCCCCGCGTGGGCGTGCTTGGACCATTGCTATTAATTATCGTACTGTTTCCGCTATTTCGGTATTATGCCTTTGTGCCACACGCCTGCGCGTAGAAATTAGTTAGCTCGGGGGCGCCTGTCGTGGCCTTTGTTTCCCGAGGCCGAGGCCTCGTCGAACGCTTCATGTCCTGCGAAGGTTAGTCTGGAGAGGTAACTCCCGGCCTCAGCTGTGGAGGCGACCGACCCAGGTCCTGTGTTCGTGTCGCGGTGCCCGTGGGGCACGGACTGGAGGGGTGCTCCTGTAGTGGACCCGGGTAAGAAAGCCTCAAACGATAAGGGCGGAAAAACACTCACGAGGGTGCCCGTGTTGCTCCCTCGCGAGACTTGCGTGAGAGAAATCGAGGCAGGAGAGCGAAAAGGCAAAGAGTCACACGCCAAAGACGGCAACAACTTTAATAAAACCTCGAATGGGAATGAACAAGCCAACTGCAGAAAGCAAATGAGAAAATCCGCGTCCGGCACCTAAGCTAGTCTTCGACATCTTCTCACCAGCGCGGAGCTAAGTGCTGCCACTGGGCGTGGGAGGGAGCCCCAGGGCCTGAGGCCGGCACTCCCGAGACTCCGGGGCGTGTACAACCCCAACTCATTATTACGTGAGAGTGTCACGGGCGGCAAGCTTCACAGGCGTTGGCCTTATTCACAGGCTCCGGGCCTTTCTCAAAAAGATACACTCCACAGGCGTTTGCCTTCTTCACAGGCTCCGGGCCTTTTCCCAAACACAATGCTTCACAGGCGTTCGCCTTCTTCACAGGCTCTGGGCCTTTTCCAAAACGCATCACTTCACAGGCGTTCTCCTTCTTCACAGGCTCTGGGCCTTTTCCAAAACGCAACGCTTCACAGGCGTTCGCCTTCTTCACAGGCTCTGGGCCTTTTCCAAAACGCATCACTTCACAGGCGTTCGCCTTCTTCACAGGCTCTGGGCCTTTTCCAAAACATAACGCTTCAAAGGCGTTCGCCTTCTTCATGTGCTGGGCCTTCTCCAAACGCAACGCTTCACAGCGTTCGCCTTCTTCATGTGCTCTGGGCCTTTTCCAAAACGCAACGCTTCACAGCGTTCGCCTTCTTTCATGTGCTCGGGCCTTTTAGGATAAAACCTCCTTAGGTGCTGGATGTTCCATGCGTTCTGGACGGGCACCCCCTCCTGAGTCTCCAAGCGCGCGGAGCCGGGCCTGGAAACATGAACAACCTTGAATGGGCCCTCCCACATGGGAGAGAGCTTATGCAATCCCTCCCTGGAGAGAACCCGCCTGAGCACGAGGTCTCCTACCTCGAGGGTCCTGGGGCAGATGTTGCGGCAGTGGTATCACCGCAGCGCTTGTTGGTACCTTGCCGCTCGTAGCGCGGCTTCCCGACAATGCTCCTCCCCCAGCACGAGGTCTATCCCCCGCATGGCGTCCTGCTGCGCCTCGTCGAACGCCAGGACCCGTGCGGAACAACATCTGACCTCGTGAGGGAGGACTGCTTCAGCTCCATAGACCAGGAAGAACGGGGTCTCGCCGGTCGGCTTGGTCGCGGTTGTGCTGATGGACCACAACACTGACTGCAGCTCGTCGTACCAACCTTCGCGCGCAGCCTCCGGCTTCTTCTTGAACGCTCGGTCTTGAGGCCTCTCAAGACCTCCGCGTTGGCCCGCTCGGCTTGACCGTTGCTCCGTGGGTGCGCTACCGAGGCGTAGCATATCTGCGTCCCAAGGTTAGCACAATATGTTTTGAAAAGGTTACTGGTGAACTGCGAACCGTTGTCGGTGATGATGCGGTTAGGCACCCCGAACCGGCTCACGATGCCCTTGATGAACTTGACCGCAGAGCCTGCGGGGATGGTGCGGACGGCTTCCACTGCAGCCCACTTGGTGAACTTGTCCACGACGACGTAGAGGTAGCGATAGCCCCCTGGCGCCCGAGGGAACGGGCCCAGGATATCCAGCCCCCAAACTGCGAAGGGCCACGAGAGGGGTATAGTTTGCAGACCTCCCGCCGGCTGATGGATCTGCTTGGCATGGAATTGACAGGCCTCGCAAGCCTTCACCAGTTTGACGCCATCATTGAGTGCAGTAGGCCAATAGAAACCGCTGCAGAACGCCTTGTCAATGAGGGTCCGTGATGATGAATGATGCCCACAGTCTCCACCGCGTATATCTGCCAGCAGTTCCTTCCCTTGCTCCCTGGAGATGCAGCGCAGGGACACATCATTTGGTCGCTTCCGGTAGAGCTCTCCATCCCTGATGCAGTATGCCGTGGCTTCCCGCGCCACATGCTCCGCTTCCTCCTCCTTCTCCGGCAAGGTCCCTTGCGTCAAGTAGCTCTGGAGCTCTGTGATCCAGCACCCCTCCTGAGGCTCCAGTGTCAAGAGCAAAGCGCGCCCCGAGGCCGGGCCCTGACTGGGCTCCCGAGGCTGGTGGTTGGGGAGCTCCTCCAGGCTGCGCCGGCTGACAAAGGATGGCGTGGCCGAGGGCTTGAAGAGCCGCCTCAAGACGCCAGGCTCCTGAGGTAGCCGCCTGGATGCTCGTTTGGCGATGTCGTTGGCCTCCTGATTGGTGCTACGGGGCACATGCTGCAACTCCAGCCCCCAGAACTACTTCTCCATCCTGCGGACCTCCGCAAGGTAGGCTTCCATGTGCTCATCCCTCGGCTCGTATACCTTGTTGGATAAGTTGACAAGGAGTTGTGAATCACCCTTGATGGTAAGGCGCTTCACTCCCAGGGCAGCTGCGGCCTTCAGGCCTGCTATTAGGCCCTCATAGTCTGCTATGTTGTTGAAGACCTTTTCTCCGTGCTGGAAACAGAGCTGCACGGCGTAATAGAGCTTGTCTTGAGTAGGAGATATGAGCACTGCTCCAGCCCCCGCGCCGTGCCTGGAGAATGCCCCGCCGAAGTACATGACCCAACCTTCCGGCGCCTCGCTTCCCGGGGAGAGGGACCGATCCTCATCAGCCTTGAGGCCCGGCGCCTCCGTCCATTCTGCCACGAAATCCCCTAACGTGGCCCCCTTGATGACTCTGGTTGTGCTGAATTCAAGCTGAAACGCTTGCAGTTCAATGTTCCACTCAGCGACTCTTCCAGCTGAGTTAGGGCTCCTGAGCACCCTTTCCAAGGGGTACGCTGAGACAACCTTGATGGGGTGGCCCTGAAAATAATGCCGCAGCTTGCACGAGGCCACCAATAGCACGAGGAGGAGTTTCTGAGGCATGGGGTACCGCGCCCTCGCATCCCGCAACACCGTGCTAACGAAATACATAGGGTGTTCAACGAGGTTTGGAGTGCTGGTGTCGATGGCGCCCTCCGGAGACCGTGGCGCCTCCTGAGGCAGTGGAGCCTCCAGAGGCTGGTCGCCAGGGGGAGGGGTCTTTTCTGTCCCGAGTGCGTTTCCCTACGGCGGCTGATCCTTCTCGGCTGTGGTAGTGGTCTCTGTGGGTCTTCCTTGATCCCGCTTCGCCTTGACCCGGGCAGCTGCCGTGGCTTTGGTCTGACGCTCCTCCCTAACCGCCACCAGGGCTGCGCAGGTGGAGTAGGGAGTGGCTGCAAGGTAGAGCACCAAGGGTTCCTGTGGGCGCGGGGACACCGTTACCGGAGGGCTGGTTAGGTACCTCTTGAGATCTTGGAACGCCCTGTCGGCCTCTTCAGTCCATTCAAAGGGCCCCTTTTTCCTCATTAGCTGGAAGAAAGGCAACTTCGCTCCCCAACTTGGAGATGAAGCGTCCTAGTGCTGTCACGCCTTGATGAGCTTCGCATTTCTCTGAGGGTCTTTGGCGGGCTCATGTCCTCGACAGCCTTGACCTTTTCTGGGTTAGCCTCTATGCCTCGGTGGGACACGAGGAAGCCCAAGAGCTTGCCCGAGGGGACCCCAAACACACACCTTTCCGGGTTGAGCCGCAGGTTCACTGCGTTGAGGCTCACGAAGGTTTCCTCCAGGTCTTGTATCAGGGTTTTGGCCTCGCGAGACTTCACCACAATGTCATCGACGTAAGCCTCCACATTCTTCCCGAGCTGCGGGCCCAAGGTGATGTGCATCAGCCGCTGAAAGGTTGCCCCTGCGTTGCGCAGCCCGAACGGCATGCATGTGTAGCAGTATACTCCACATGGGGTCAAGAAGGCCGTCTTTTCCACGTCTTCTACCGCCATCTTGGTCTGGTGATATCCGGAGAAGGCATCCAAGAAACATAACAGGTCGCACTCGGCGGTGGAATCGACGATCTGATCGATGCGAGGGAGCGGGAATGGATCTTGCGGGCAGGCTTTGTTGAGGTTGGTGAAGTCGACACACATGCGTTCCTTCCCCCCTTTCTTCGGCACAACAACAGGGTTGGCCAGCCAATCTGGGTATTGGACCTCGCGAATGACCCCTGCAGCTTCCAGTTTGCGGGTCTCTTGGACGATGAAAGCATGCTTTTTAGTGGACTGCCACCTCGCTTTCTGCTTCACAGGGCATACGTTGGGGCACACGTTGAGGTGATGCTCGATTACACCTCTTGGGATCCCCGCCAGCTGATCAGGCTCCCAGGCGAACACCTTATTGTTCGCGCGCAGGAACTTGACCAGGGCCTCCTCCTGCTCGGGTTCGAGGTTGGCGCCTATGGTGAAGGTGGCGTTAGTTGATCCGTCCTCGTCGACAAGTATATGCTTGGTTTCCGCATTGTCCTGGGTGAACAGCTGCTTCTTCTTGGCTAGCGCAGCCCCCTTGGGCTCAGGGGCGTCTGGACCGGCGGGCTGGGCCGCCGCCGCAGCAGTCTTGAAGGCGAGCTTGAGTACTTGCAACGCATCCCTGGTGTCTCCAGACACGGTGAGGACGCCGTTGCTCCCGGGCATCTTCATGAGGTTGTAGGCTGGGTGAACCGCGGCCATGAACTTGGCCAGAGCCGGGTACCCGAGGATGGCATTGTATGGGAGGCCGATGGGGGCGATATCGAAGTCGATGAGCTCGGTGCAGAAGTTGTCGTAGGGGCCGAAGGTTACCGGGAGTCGGATCTGCCCCAGGGAGCTGGATGACCCGCCCCCGACGCCCAAGAAGGGCCGGCTGGGCTGAAGCCGCTCCGGTGGTATGTGGAGGAGGCTGAAGGCCTCAACCGAGAGCACGCTGAGGCCCGCGCCGCCGTCGATGAGTGTCCTGGTGACGGCCACCTGGCAGATGGTGGGGGTGCACAGCATTGGGAGCGCGCCCGAGCAGGTTGAGTTGGAGGGGTGGTCCTCTGAGCTGAAGGCCAGATCGGCCTTGGGCGCCGACCGACCTGGGGGAACCCCCTGCCGTGTGGAGGCAGCGCCGACCTAGCGGACGAATGGCTTGACGTGGCGACCTGAAGATGGCGCCTGCGAGCCACCCAGGAGAGCCGCGACGACTGGGGGCGCCAACGCGGCGTGTTGGGTGAGGAAGAGGTTGCGCAGCTCTTCCCAAGAGGCCACGGAAGCCGTCGGTAGGTGGAGCAACCACATGCGCGGGGCGTCGGTGAGGGCCTTGGGAAGCCAGTTAGCCATGACTGTCAGTGTCAAAACCGGCGGATCTCGGTTAGGGGGTCCCGAACTGTGCGTCTAGGCGAATGGTAACAGGAGACAAGGGACACGATGTTTTTACCCAGGTTCGGGCCCTCTCGATGGAGGTAATACCCTACTCCTGCTTGATTAATATTGATGATATGGGTAGTACAAGAGTAGATCTACCACGAGATCAAGGAGGCTAAACCCTAGAAGCTAGCCTATGGTATGATTGTTGTTCGTCCCACGGACTAAAACCCTCCGGTTTATATAGACACCGGATAGGGTTAGGGTTACAGTAGTCGGTTACAATGGTAGGAGATCTACATATCCGTATCGCCAAGCTTGCCTCCCACGCCAAGGAAAGTCCCATCCGGACACGGGACGAAGTCTTCAATCTTGTATCTTCATAGTCTTGGAGTCCGGCCGTGATGATACTTCGGCTATCCGAACACCCCATAGTCCAGGACTCCCTCAGTAGCCCCTGAACCAGGCTTCAATGACGACGAGTCCGGCGCGCATATTGTTTTCGGCATTGCAAGGTGGGTTCCTCTTCCGAATACTTCATAGAAGGTTTTGAACACAAGGATAGTGTCCGGCTCTGCAAAACAAGTTCCACATACTACCGTAGAGAGAATAACTTTTGCACAGATCTGCTGACGTATTCCGCGGCGTGACATCACACCACGGCCAGGCCTTTATATGAATCGTTTTTTACTGTTCCACCTCAGCGCTTTTAGCGAGGTGGTTTCCATGGCACGTCTTATCAAAGCATAGATCATGCCCCCTTATTCCGGGATTCTCATCAATACAGACGTGGGTAACCCATCCGCGCCCTTGATTACGGCGCTTGGGAGATAAGCGAGTTTTACCAGGCTGGCGGGGGACGCATAGCTTCGTCCGTCCATATAAGGGGATAAGGATCCACCTTTTCGCTTATGCCTTCTTCCTCCTTTGCTCATCCATTTCCGCGCACTCGAGCTCCAGCGCCCAAGTCCGCACATCCCACCTCAACCTTCTCCAACTATGTCCGGAGCGGGAGGCAGGTGGATGGCCTCCTCCGTCACGGAGGGCACATCACAAAGCTGCGGGAGGCCGGATACTTGTCCGGCGACATCGCGTGTTGGCTACCCGACGAGGGGCAGCTCATTCCAACCCCCAGGCCCCATGAGAGGGTGGTGTTTCTCCCCCACTTCCTCCGCGGACTAGGTTTTCCACTTCACCCATTTGTGGGGCTCATGTTCTACTACGGCCTGGACTTCCATGACCTGGCCCCGAATTTCATCCTCAACATCTCGGCGTTCATCGTCGTGTGCGAGGCCTTCCTCTCAAGATTCAGCCCCACTTCACTTATGGTGAAGATCTTCAATGTCAGTCAAGGTAGTGGGTGGCCGCTCAAGCGAGTGCTTGAGGCGCCACGGTTGGCAAGATGGCCAAAGTCCTATGGATAGAGGGCTCCTTCGTGGAGACAATAAAGGGGTGGCAATCGGGGTGGTTCTATATCACCGAGCCGCGCGACTCCAAATGTGCGGCGGCCCCCGAATTCAGATCTGGCTTCCCCACACGACTCTCATCATGGAAAGAGACGGGCCTGACGTGGGGGAATTCGGATGAGCTATCCGGACTCCAAACATGCGTCTGAAACCTGGTGGACAAGAATCTCAGGCTTGTCAACGTAATCCAGGTGATGCTCATTCGCCAGATTCTCCCATGCCAACAACGGGCCTTCAAATTGTGGGAGTTCGATCCGGCACAGCACCCAACTCTGACAAGGCTCTTCAACACTACGTACGAAGATGCCCGGAAGGTGCTGTTCAAGGGCGCCGAGGTTCCACATCCGCCATCAAGATCGCGGATTCAGCTCGCGACATCAAGCCGCCGAGGTAAGTTATTTACCCTTTACGGACTTTTTTCATAGATTGACTCTATGTGGGATCTAAAACTCCCTAACCTTTGACAGATCTGGCTGAAGACGCCGAGACAGATTAAGCTATGTCTGCTCCTTTGCCGAAGACCAGCCGGACGCCTGGATTGACGGGCTGCTGGCTCCGTACCTCATGTGGTGCGGAGAAGAAGGTTAAGAAGGAGGCAACGGAACTCGAAGAGCTCCCGACGCCTAAATCTTGTCGATTCGAAGCGAATCTTCCCGAGAACGAGGAGGAGGAAAAAAGCCTCTCCCCGGGGAGGAGAGGAAAAGGAAGGCCGCCCTAACCGGGAGGCCGGAGGGAATCAAGAAGGAAGGACCTTCCTCCGGACTTCTCCACCAACGCCGACAACGACGAGGAGGAGGGCCAACAAGGGCCAAGCTCTGGCGAGATCGTAAGTGTCCAGATACCCATGGCTTTTTCATTGCATAGTGTTCTCTAATGCCGAACAATCATGCAGCCCGCCCAAGGGCGAAGTTCGCCGCTTGCCGAGCGGTTCCTCGAGTTCGCCGGAAATGCAGTACTTCACTTCGGCCGCCTCCTCGCCTCACGCCGCTGGACGACGCCGAGGTGGTGCCCCAAGGGGGCCTGGTCAAGAGGAGGTGGCGCAGGAGGCGCCGCAAGGAAACCTCCGGACCTGTGCTCGAGGGGAGCAAGACCCCGGGGTTCTAAGCCCGACCTCGTCCGGATTTCCATACGGAACCTTTAGCGGTTCGGAGTTCGCAAGCGGTCCTTCAGTAGGAAGGGTAAGGCGCGGTGTCTTCCGCCCAACCGGAGGCACCGGATAGCATCGAGGCGCTTAACAGCGCCTCCATCGAGGAGGAGCACCACACTTGTTGAAAGTGCGTTATATCGACTAGAGGGGGGTGAATAGGCGATTTTATGAATTCTTCATCGAGGAATTTGCGGTGAGGAAATTCCTTAGCGAAGAAATACTTGCAGCGGAATAAGTACTCGAAGTAAGCATAACAGATTACAAGCATTGTCATCATGATGAAATGAAGACAATCACGAGTCTGAAAGCGTAATCACAGGATAACACAAGATGAAGACAAACAGATCAAGAAATTGAACGAGGAAATTGAGAAAGTCTTGATCAAAGTCTTCAAACACAGATATGAACAAACACTCAACACAAGAATGAGGAAATGAAAGGGTTGAGGAAATAGAACCGATTAGGTTGGTGAAGACAATGATTTGGTAGACCAGTTCCAACTGCTGTCTCGGTTATACGTCTGGTTGGAGCGGTTGAGTATTTAAACTCGAGGACACACAGTCCGGACACCCGATCACTGAGCACGCAGCTCAAGACACCAAGTCCTCACCAGATTCTCCTTGAACTAAGGTCACAGACCTCGCCCAATCACTCGTGGTAAGTCTTCAGCGACTTCCAAACCTTCACATACTTGGTCACTCGGCGATCCACAATTCCTCTTGGATTTTCTAGACCTTGACGCCTAACCGTCTGGAAGAAGCACAGTCTTCAAAGGTAAAAGCGTCGGATCCACGAGGATCAATTTCTTGATGATGCTCAATCACTTTGGGTTTGTAGGGGTTTGGTTTTGGGATTTTCCTCACTTGATGATTTTCGCCAAATTCCTCGGAGGATGGGTTGCTCTCAAATGACAAGTGTCAAGTTCTCTCGAGCAGCCAACCAACTAGTGGTTGTAGGGGTGGCTATTTATAGCCTAGGGAGCAGCCCGACATGATAAGACATAAATGCCCTTCAATGATATGACCGTTAGGTGGATAAGATATTTGGGACAGCCGGTACAAGAAGATAAAGAACGGTCGGAATTTTGAATATCAAATTCCTCGGGGCTATCATGTTCCTCATGTGTAGGCAATTCCTTTGGCGAATTCCTAACTCCTCGATCGAACAAATTCTCGGTGACTGTAAGAGCTTCGTCTCTCACATCAAGAAATTGACTGAATGTATGAGATTTCCAAAGGCTTCACTCAAGGGATTGGTAGGTGTAGGATTTTGAGTTGAGCATCACATGGAAATTTTTCCTTAGTATTTCCTCGACCCCCTTTAACGAAGACGGTGTTTCCTATGACTCAAGAAAGAGAAAATGAAACTACGAAAACAAAAGTCTTCACGCTTCATGTTCCTCAAATGAATACCAAGTCTTCAAGGTCACACCAATTTCTTCACTTTCAAAGTCTTGTAAAGTCTTCGAATATCAAATTCTTCATTGAAGAACTTCATTTTAGGGTCGACTTTCTCTGTAAATATCAAACTCCTCATAGACTTATAGACCTGTGTACACTCACAAACGCATTAGTTACTTAACCTATAAGTCTTCAATACACCAAAATCACTAAGAGGCACTAGATGCACTTACAATCTCCCCTTTTTGGTGATTGATGACAATATAGGTTAAGTTTTCAACGGGGATAAATATATGAAGTGTAAATACTGATAATGAGGAATTTGATTGCAAGATATAGAAGAACTCCCCCTGAAGATGTGCATAGTGAGGAATTTGCTTTTGAGGCAATGCACATTTGAAGAATTGAATCATGGAGATCTCCCCCTATATCTTGTAATTCATACACGCATTTAACATATAGTATGAAGAATTTGAAATGCATGATGAAATATGGTGCTTGATGTTATGCAAAGTAACTCATCAAGAGTATCAGAGCCCAAATCGATTTGCCAGATCATCAAAGAGCTCACGAGAATCAGAGCATAACAAATATCAAAACTACTGTAATCAGAGCATAGAGAAAAAGCATAATGCATCAAAAGTATCAAAGCACCATCGGGTTTAAGATTACAACTCGATCCAATAAAAGGTTTCGGAAGAACGAGAGTTGTAACTTAATAAAATATTGTATATAGACAAGAACTAGACCCGCTTGAAGACTAACTCAAATTTCTCCCCCTTTGTCATCAATGACCAAAAGGATCAAACCGAGGACTAACGCTCTTGAAGAATTTCAAGTTGAAGACGGAGCGCCAAAGATTGTTGGGGTCGGTTGTTGAAGTAGGACCAGCAGCAGTGTCTTCCAAATCTTCATTTTCATCGATTGTCGCGAGATGAAGAATAGGAGCTGGCCACCAAGGAAGGAACTTTGACCTTCTTGAATTTCTTGGAGGAGGTGCAGACCAGTCAAATTCTTCCTTGAGTCCCATTGATTGCAGTTCTTCTTCATTGTAGACATGTGAAAGAACAGCCCAGTGCGCTTGAAGGTTTCATGAAGGTAGTAGTGGTTTTCTTCACTACATTGTGTGTTGAGGTCATGTTGTAAAGAAGAGTACCAAACCGACGCTTGACCCACTTATGATTGCGATCAACCTTCCGATGAAGACCGAGGAGTAACTCACGATCAGTCATCACCCAGGTGCGAGAGCTTGAGGACTTTGCTTGATCGAGGTATTTGTCGCTTTGAGTCATGTGTGGCGAGTCATCATTGGTGGAGTAGGATGCTGCTTATAAACTGTCCATCCAATGGACGAATGCCTTCATCTATCACAGCAGTAGCCTTGCCCTTTTCATCGGTGAGGTAATTGTCCGCTTGAGGACTTCAATCGGGGCAGGTAGCTGCAGTGGTTCAAAGTATCGCTTTGTAATTCAAAGTGAAGATCTTGACTGATGAATCTCATAATCCAAGGTGCATAAGGCTTCAGCTCAAAAGGTGACATGGCAATGTTAGCGAGTCCTCATGAAGAAATCATGGAAATTGACGGAACGCCATGGATGATGTTGAAAAGCATATTCTTCATGATGCCAACGACTTCTTCATCGCTCGAGTCGTGGCCTTTGATAGGACTCATAGTCTTCGTCGTAATCCGATAGACTGTTCGAGGCACATATAATAATTCCTTGACGAGGAATTTGGTCCTTGGGGCTTGCCTTGGCTTCAAAGGCTTCATCAAGACTTGCATATAGTGATTTGAAAGTTCTTTTCTTCATAGATATGACGGCACCATCAATCGGAGGATCGAGTGGGAGGGCACGAAGCAATTCACTTCTGGTGCCTTGTAGTGAGTGTTTTCGGTCATCCAATCTAAGACCCATGAATTCACATCTTGAGCGTCTCCGTGATGTGCAGGTTGCATAGAATCAAGAATTAGCTCTTCGCTCCATCACAAATATCAGCAGAAGTTTAGAAGTCCTGCGTCGTGAAGAACATTGAGGACTGGCTCAAAGCTCGGCAGCGACTCCATATCCACATGAGGAATATGAGCATGATCGAAGATTTTGTCCTTGTTGAAAAGCACCGAGGAATAGAAGTTGGCTTGGCTAGTAGTCCAGAAACGCCTCTTCCTAATGCGAGCAGAATCATAAGGATTATATTCAGTGAATAACACGTGCTCGACAAAGAAATCTTCAGCCTTGAACTTTTGCTTGGTTGAGAACGGATTCTTTTGCTTGGGCAGAGGGTGTCGATGAGTTGCATCACCACCTCGGGAATCACAAGTTCAGGTTCTTCACCGAGGAATTTCTTGTTCCTCAACAGTGCGATCGAGGATTAGCAAAGCAGCAGCAGTTTCATCAAGACTAGTGGCTGGAATTTCTTCATGCACGTAATCGATGGGTTGATTTTCTTCAAAGTCCATTTGGACTGTTTGTGCAGGGAGTGAGGAACTTGTTGGAGCGGGGTGAAGAGAGGAGTATTGGGATGCTGACTTTCCCAAAAGTCATCATTTATCACCGGAGTGGTGCATCCAATATCCACATCTTCATTTTCAATTTCCTCGGCACCAGCTTGAGGAATTTCATAGTCCGATGAGGAAATAAGCGGGGTTGAAGGGATTGCTTCCACTTCAATTTCTTCATCAATTTTCTCTCGATGAAGCAGCAGATTGATGTTCTTCATCGATCCGATTGGGATCTCATATTCTTCTCAAAAGGAACAACTTCCTTTGATGGTATGGAGGAAATTGGAACAACATCAATTGGGTTTTCAAATGAGCTGGTCATTGGCTTCATTTTCTTCAGAGTCAAGAATCGACGCAGCTGATGCTTTCCTTTTCTTCACAGCAGCTCGCTCGCAGCCTTGGTTTTCTTCACATCGAAGCGGATGGAAGAATTGGAGTTGGAGTTGGTGCAGGAGGAGCCGAGGAATTTGGTGCAGTTTCTTCAGAGCAAGCGATGCAGTTCCCTGTCTTGAGCAATTTCTTCAGCGCACCACTAGTGGGTGCCACGGCAGTTTCTTCGGCGGTGGAATGGGATCATCAGCCCCGAATCAGCATTTTCTTCAGCAGGCTGAGCAGAGGCTTCAGCGGTGCTGGCATTTTCTTCATTAGGCTGAGCAGAGGCTTCACCGAGGATTTTCATGTTGCATTGGGACAACAACATTTAGAATTTCTTCGTCGGTTGATTTAATCTGGTCTTGACTCCTTGCCAATCAAAGATAGTGGGTATTGAAAGTTTTTTTGAGGTTTTGAATTTCAGTTTGACTTGAGAAGTTCCTCGGTGTCATCTTGACAACGTTTTTCTTCAGGAACTTCTCCTTCCTGTATTGAGCCTTTTTGATTTCCCTCGCCTTCTCAAACTTCCATTTTTCTTCAGCTATGAAGTGAGTCAGTGCATGACTTTGACCATGTGTCAGATGAAGATCAGGCAGAGGGGTGTTGGGATCCTTGTGCCAGAGATCAATAAAGTCGAGGACTTTCTTCGGATCCAATAGCAGTGGCACAGATGTACCTTTGGCTCTAGCGGCCTTCACTTGGCGGTCTCTGATGATTTCTTCAAGTTCTTCATCAGATGCCTCATCATCAGATGGCACGTGGACTACAAGCTGTTTCTTCCTTGGGCTAGGCCGAGGACCACGTCCAGCTGTTGCTTTTGTCTTGGTGAGCGGGCGAGATGAAGAAATGGGGCAGCCGAGGAACTTGCAGAGATGCTCGAGGCAATTGAGAAACCAGCAGTCCTTTGACATGTAGCTAGGTGCACGAGAACCAAGGTTTTGACGGAGCAGTTGAGGACTTTGGTGGAGCAGCATCGGTGTGAGGAAATTGCTTGGAGGTGCTCACGAGGAACTTGGCCGTGAGGGGCAGATGATGAAGCACTTGGCTTATGAGCAGGCTTCTTTGCATTGATTTCCTCGGTTTGACCGAGACTTCGATGGCGAGAGCAGCAGCAGAATCCTCATTGAATTTCTTCTTTGCTTCCTTTGCTTGCTTTGCCAATTTTGCTTGGCGTTTAGCCCATTCATCGTGAAAGTCCTCACCTCGCTTGATGCTTGTGGGATCAGCTACTTGGCCAGGTGCCAAAGGAGCTCTTGGGCATGGAGGATTTAAGGCTAATTTCTTCATGTACTTAGGAGTTACATATCTGTATTCCTTCCATTCCCGTGCCCATCTCCGCTCAATCTTCGAATACGCACCTTGCGTTGATTTTTGCTTTCTTCATCCGAGTGCAATAGTCAACATATATTTCCTCGTGGATTTCAAACGCTGTCATAACCTCGGTTTCTTTCCTCCCTTCGTGGCTTCTTACCGTCTCGCCATTTTCTTGCTTGAGGAAATTGAACAATTGAGTTCTCTCAAGAAGTGTGCAGTTTTTCTTCGAGGAACGCTGCAAATGAGTTAAGTTGATGAGAACCTAGGGATTCAGCAGCGGACATTTGTACCTGTGAGCAGAGTATAGGTGCGAGGAATTTGGAGAGGTCATATGCGTTCTCGTAAGGTTTTCAAAAGAACAAGTTTTGAGGATTTTGACCAGATGAGTTTTGAAGAATTTCACTAAGCGTTCTTTGTCTTAGGTTCCAGAGTTGTATAGATCGAGGATCCACACAATTGAGGAATCTTGAAGAAAATCATTGCTTAGAGAAACGAATCAAGAGATTTGAGGTGTTCATATGTGTGAGGAATTTGAAGAATAAACACCTTTGAAGAATTTGAAGAAGATTTGAGAATCAAAGCAAGTAATAAAAGTAACTTTTAATTACCCAAGTGAAGAACACGATTAACCGAGAAGAACAGTTGGGAAGTTCGTCTGCTCAGATCTTCCACGCCCTAACTTGGCAGAGGAAATCAGCTACGGCGACGGCGGAGTGAAGATTTTCCACGGTCGGCGCGAGTAAGTCGGCGAAGAGGTCAAGGCAGTGAAGCTTTTCCTCACCGCTGACGATGGAATAGCGGCGGCGCTAGGGTTTGAGGAGCTCGGCGGGAGAGAGGTCGGCGAAGTAAAAGAGTGAGGAAGGGAGAGGGTATTTATAGACACGGTGAAAACGGATCGTCCAAGATTTAGGACGAACGTGCCTGACCGCTTCCTTCTCACGACATGTGTCACCCACGCATTGTGTAGTGGAGATCGTGTACGATCGTGGGTGAATAAATAATGCATCGTGGGATGCGGAACGGTTTGAGCGGTAAAATGAAGGTTTGAATAAGATTCATTTTAAAGTTCCGTTGCAATTTCTTCAGCTATCAAGGACACGGTGAAGAATTTGAACGAGTTTCAAAGTAGAACGCACATGAAGAATTTGTGAATGGATTGGGTTGAGTATAGCATAGAGGGAAGGGTCCGATCACATTCACTTAGCGTAAAAAGCGACTTGAAGAAATAGCCATAAGTGAATCTGTAGAGGACATAAATCCATATATATATATAGCCAATGAAGAAAGACGACGGAACAGTGAAGATTTTGCAAAGTTGAAGAATTTGAAAAACTGAAGAATTTCAAAAGCGAGGAAAAACTCAAATTGAAGATTTTCAACTTTGGTGGTGGCGTGACCCACCATATAAGAATGATGATTTCAGACACCGCGTACAATTGTCGAGGGTTACGAGAATCAAATTCTTCATTAATTTCTTCACACTTAGAGTGTTATTCTTCATTGATTGAAGAAAACGTTTCTTCATGTGTTGCACATCTAAGTCATCAATTTTGCATAAGTGTTAGGATGTGTGCCTTTTCAAAGAACATTCGAAGATTCTAAGATATTTAGCTCACACCGCAACTTGCTAAATCTCTTCTCATCCAAGGGCTTAGTGAAGATATCAGCTAGCTGTTCTTGATCTTCACGTGCTCGATGGAGATGTCGCCTTCAACACATGATCACGAAGAAAATGATGACGAATTTGAATGTGCTTTGTCTTCGAGTGCTGAACTGGGTTGTGAGCAATCTTGATGGCACTCTCATTGTCACAGTAGAGAGGCACATTCTTCACGTTGATGCCGTAGTCCTTGAGGGTTTGCTTCATCCATAGTAATTGAGCACAACACGAGCCAGCAGCAATGTATTCAGCTTCCGCGAAGGGACGGTGATACAGTTCTGTTTCTTCGAGGACCAATGCACCAAAGATCGTCCGAGGAAATGACAAGTACCAGATGTTGACTTGCGATCCACACGATCACCAGATAGTCGAGTCGAATATCCAATGAGATCAAAAGTAGAGCCCTTGGGGTACCATAATCCTAGTGTTGGTGTGTGAGCTAGATATCGAAGAATATGCTTCACAGCCTTATGGTGTGATTCCTTCGGTGTAGCTTGAAATCGGGCACACATGCAAACACTAAGCATTATATCTGGCCTAGATGCACATAAGTACAATAAAGAACCAATCATGGAGCGGTATACCTTGTGATCAAGTCAATACCATTTTCATCAGTGCATAGATGGGCCATTTGTGGGCATAGGAATTTTGACACCTTTGCAATCTTGCATGCCGAATTTCTTCAGGACATCTTTGAGGTATTTCTCCTGAGATATGAATATGCCATTGTGTTGTTGACGAATTTGAAGACCTAAGAAGAATTTCAACTCTCCCATCATAGACATTTGATATTCTTCACTCATCATATAGGCAAATTCATCACTATAACGTTGGTCGAGACAGCCAAAGATAATATCATCAACATATATTTGGCACACAAACAGTTCACCATCATAAGATTTAGTAAAGAGAGTAGGGTCGAGTGAACCGGGTGTGAAGCCATTCTTCACGAAGAATTCCTTCAATGTATCATACCACGCCCGAGGGGCTTGCTTGAGGCCATAGAGGGCCTTATTTAGTCTGAAGACTTTGTCGATTCTTTGGATCTTCAAAACACAGGGGTTGAGCAACATATACTTCTTCCTCAAGCTTACCATTGAGGAATGCACTTTTCACATCCATTTGATATAAAGTGATATTGTGATGGTTAGCATAGGCGAGTAATATGCGAATAGACTCAAGTCTAGCGACAGTGCAAAAGTTTCATCAAATCAATTCCTTCAACTGCGTGTAGCCTTGAGCTACTAGTCGTGCCTTATTCCTCACCACAAGACCATTTTCATCTTGCTTGTTGCGATAGATCCACTTTGTGCCAATGATATTATGCTTGCGAGGATCTGGACGTTTGACCAGTTCCCACACGTTGTTGAGCTCGAATCGATGTAATTCTTCTTGCATGGCCTGAATCCACTCGGCTCCATAAATGCTTCATCTACCTTAGTGGGCTCTGTGATAGAGACAAAAGCATAGTGCCCACAAAAGTTAGATAAATGTGAAGCTTTTGAGCGTGTGAGAGGACCCGCGCTTCAATGTCATCGATGATCTTCTCCACTTGCACTTCTTTTGCAACGCGAGGATGAGCTGGTTGTCTTCGAGGAATTTGATCATTTTCCTCGGCACCATTTTCTTCAAGATTATCTTCAGTGCATCACTCGACGTTCTTCGCGTCTGAGGATGAATTCTTCAGCAGTTTCTTGATGGGAATGACATCCTCGGTTGCCTTGAACTGATAGAATCCTCGGTGCTGGTTTGTCTAACACAGAAGGTAGGTGCTCTCTTTGCGAGCCATTAGTTTCATCGAACCGCACATCTACAAAGTGTCAACAATCTTGTGAAGTGCGATGTTGAAGACTCTGAGGTGTGCGAGTCCTTTCCGTAACCAAGCATAAAACCTTCATGTGCTTTGGTGCAAATTTAGAGGTGTGGTGAGGATCTCTAATCCAGCATTTAGCATCAAGACTTTGAAATAACTTACATTAGGTTTCTTGTCGTTGAGGAGTTCATAGGCAGTCTTTTGAAGAATTTGTGAAGATATACTCTGTTGATGATGTGGCACGCAGTGTCAATTGCTTCAATCCGAAACGACTAGGCGTTTTGTATTCATCAAGCATAGTGCGAGCCATCTCAACAAGAGTTCTGTTCTTGCGCTCCACGACGCCATTTTCTTTGAGGAGTATAGGGAGCAGATAACTCATGAGTAATACCAAGTTCATCAAGATAGTCATCAAGACCGAATTCTTGAACTCAGTTCCATTGTCACTCCGATGTGCTTGATCTTCACACCAAAGTTGGTTGAAGCCCTCGAGGAAAATCGTTTGAAGATTTCCTGCACTTGATTTTTGTAAGTAACAATGTGTACCCATGTGTAACGAGAGTAATCATCAACAATAACAAAGCCATATAGTGATGCTTCATTAACGACAACTGAGTAATGATTGGGACCAAAGAGGTCCATGTGAAGCAATTCAAGGGACGAGTAGTGGTCATGATAGTCTTATTTGGATGCTTGGCCTTGGTCATTTTTCCAGCTTCACGGGTTCGCATAAGTGATCCTTGAGGAATTTGACATTCTCAATGCCAATGACATGCTTCTTCTTCGCAAGCGTGTGCAAATTCCTCATGCCTGCGTGACCAAGTCGTCGATGCCATAGCCAGCCTTCTGAAGCTTTTGCAAGTAGGCACACGGCTGGTTGTGGACCTGTTGAGAAATCAACAATATACAAGTCTCCTCTCCTAAAGCCTTCAAGACTTTGGAATTGTCGCTTCCATAATCACAACACAACGATACTTGCCAAAGATAACAACCATATCAAGATCACAAAGCATTGAGGCTGACATGAGGTTATATCCTAAAGACTCAACAAGCATGACTTTGTCCATGTGCATGTCCTTAGAGATAGCAACCTTACCAAGTCCCAATACGACTTTTGCCTTTGTCAGCAAAGATGATATGCTTCAGATGTGACGGTGATAAGGGAGCATCCATCAATAGATTCTTGTCACCGGTCATGTGATTTGTACATCCACTATCGAGAACCCACTCGGTGGCTTTGGGTTGATCATCCTGCAGATGAATTAGTACAACTTACGATCTCATATACTTCATCGGTGAAGAATATGATATCAAGTTCATCGATGAATTTCATCATCAAGATCAATCGATAAGCAAGATGAGGGCGTGTGAAATGAAAGTTCATTTCATCATGATTAGCTGCGTCCTTTCAGCATTTTGTCGGGCCCCCAACAAATTCTTGAGACGTTGAGGCACGCCCGAGACCTGACCTGCAGAAGAGATTAGTTCTTTTCTTCACCACCCACATCGAAGGGGTGGCAAAGAGTTCATCACTCTGCGAGCACCATATGAGAATGGTGGCATAGAGGCCAAACCATTTCGTTTCACATAAGAGGGGTTAGGGTAAGCATATGAATAAGCAGAGAAATTCTTCGAGGACTTATGAACATATTGGTTTGAAGAATAATGCACATATTCATAGCCCTTAGCTCTACCCTGCGAAACAGAGTTGTTAGCACGATGATAATCATATGAGGACTTTGATCCTTTTGAGGAATTTGATCCACGTGAGGAATTTGGTCCATATGAGGACTTGGATCCATATGAAGAATTTGGTCCATATGAAGAATTTGATCTGGGGTTCCTTTTCTTCACTGGTGGTGTCATGAGGACATTCACCTGAAGACTTTCAAGGCACTTCTTGGGAACCCAGATTTTCTTCATAGGGGAACCGTTCCTGCAGTTAGTGCCAACATATCTAGCAAATACTTCACCATTCTGATTTTTGAACAGTTTATAGTTTGAGTCAAATGACTCATCAGCAGAATGAGGAAATTCACATGTAAAGCCAGATAAGGTAGATGGATCAACTGGAGGTCCCTTTGCAGCAACCCATGAGGTTTTGGGATACTGCTCAGGCTTCAAGTACGTTCCATCAGCATTGAGTTTCCTCTCAAAGGCAATACCCTCTTTCCTAGGGTTCTGTTGAGGATCTGCTTTTAAGCACATCACAAAGAGTCGATGCCCTTTGAGGCTTTTGTACATGCTGTCATGTACAATTCCTTCAGCCCTGCATCGTCGGTGATACTAGCAATGTCCTCGGATGAGGAATTAGTGATAGCAGAGGCAGGTGAAGAATTTGTAACAGTTGAAGCATTTGAACATTGGTGAAGAATTAGCGATTCACGTTCAATGCACTTTAAGCATGGAGGAACAAATTCTTCTTGAGAAGCGCTGATTTGTTGAGCAAGTAATGAATCGCGCTCCTTCGAAGATCTTCATAACTCGCTCTTAGCTTCTCAAGATCTTGCTTTCTTTGAAGAAATTCATAAGAAAGTTTCTCATGATCGATTAGAGAGTGTTATGATGACCTTGAAGGCTGTCAAGCCTAGGTGAACTCTCTGAAGATTTTCAATCGGGGCTTGAGTGCGATCCATTTCTTCACCTAACATATCATCACTCTTATCTAGCATGTTTTGAACCTTTTCAAAAGCCCTTTGTTGTTTTATAGCAATCTTAGCAAGTTTAGAGTAGCTGGGCTTGAGATCCTCATCGATTCATTTTCACTAGATTCAGAGGAGGTGAAATTGAGTACCTTAGCACCTTTTGCCATGAAGCAATAGGTGGAGCGTAGTCATCATTTTCCTCATCGGGTTTGTCGGTGAGTCAGTTTCTTGAGTGTTGAAGATGGACTTGCTAACATAAGCGATAGCAAGAGCCGGACTAGCCACACCAGATTCGGATTCTTGGACTCCTCCTCTTCCTCATTTTCCTCGATTCAGCTTGAGTCCATTTCCTTGCCAATGAATGCCCGAGCCTTTTTGGAGCTGCTCTTCTTGTGAGAAGAAGGTTTTGAGGATTTTGATGATGAAGATTTTGATGATTTCTTCTTCTTCTTCATGTCATCAGAACTGTAATCCTTGTGCTTCTTCTTCTTTAATTCCTTTTCCCACTGAGGACAATCTTGGATGTAGTGACCAGGTTTCTTGCATTTGTGGCAAAGTCTTCTCTTATAGTCACTAGATGAGGAATCACTGCTTCTTGAGGATTTTCCAAAGCGACCACGTCTTGTGAATTTCTGGAATTTCTTCACGAGCAGTGCTAGCTCCTGGCCAAATTCTTCAGGATCTCCAAGGCTACTACCAGAGTCTTCACTCTCAGATTCGGACACAGCCTTGGCCTTCAGGGCACGTGTTTTCCATAGCGAGAACCATAGAGATCTCTCTTTTCAGCAAGTGGAACTCGTGAGTATTTAGCCTTCGAGGATATCAACAGGATCAAGAGACTTGTAATCAGCTCGTTCTTGTATCATCAGTGCGAGTATCAAATGAGGAATCAAGCTTATCTTAGCAATTTCTTCACCACCTCATGGTCGGTGATGTCATGGCACCAGTGCTTGAAGCTCATTTGAGATGTCGGTGAGGCGATCGAAGGTTTGTTGAACATTTTAGTTGTTGAGTCTTTTGAAGCGGTTGAAGAGATTCGAAGAACATCAACTCGAGAGTCACGCTGAGTTGAGACACCTTCATTTACTTTGGACAGCCTGTCCCGGATGAGTTTGGCAGATTCCAAAGCACTCACTCTTCCATATTGACCTTTGCTCGATGGCCACATATGATATTCTTCGCTTGAGAATCGAGTTGCTTGAATCTCTTCACATCAGCATCATTCGAGAGGGTGTGGTGAGGAAACACCTTTGTCACAACATACCGTAGATCGTTGTCAATTGCTTCAAGATGCATTCGCATTTTGTTCTTCCGAGAGGGGTAGTCCGTCCCATCGAAGGTAGGACACCCTGCTGAGACCTTGATCATACTGCGGTTGACATAACTAAAACTCCGGTGGTTAAACCAAAATCACACGTAACAAGGAGTACCTTGCTCGATACCAATTGAAAGTCGTTATATCGACTAGAGGGGGTGAATAGGCGATTTTATGAATTCTTCATCGAGGAATTTGCCGGTGAGGAAATTCCTTAGCGAAGAAATACTTGCAGCGGAATAAGTACTCAGAAGTAAGCATAACAGATTACAAGCATTGTCATCATGATGAAATGAAGACAATCACAGAGTACAGAAAGCGTAATCACAGGATAACACAAGATGAAGACAAAGCGGATCAAGAAATTGGGCGAGGAAATTGAGAAAGTCTTGATCAAAGTCTTCAAACACAGATATGAACAAACACTCAACACAGTAATGAGGAAATGAAAGGGTTGAGGAAATAGAACCAGTTAGGTTGGTGAAGACAATGATTTGGTAGACCAGTTCCAACTGCTGTCTCAGTTGTACGTCTGGTTGGAGCGGTTGAGTATTTAAACTCGAGGACACAGTCCGGACACCCGATCGCTGAGCACGCAGCTCAGGACACCAAGTCCTCACCGTATTCTCCTTGAACTAAGGTCACACAGACCTCGTCCAATCACTCGTGGTAAGTCTTCAGGCGACTTCCAAACCTTCACATACTTGGTCACTCGGCGATCCACAATTCCTCTTGGATGCTCTAGACCTTGACGCCTAACCGTCTGGAAGAAGCACAGTCTTCAAAGGTAAAAGCGTCGGATCCATGCAGGATCAATTTCTTGATGATGCTCAATCACTTTGGGTTTGTATGGGGTTTGGTTTTGGGATTTTCCTCACTTGATGATTTTCGCTCAAATTCCTCGGAGGATGGGTTGCTCTCAAATGACAAGTGTCAAGTTCTCTCGAGCAGCCAACCAACTAGTGGTTGTAGGGGCGGCTATTTATAGCCTAGGGAGCAGCCCGACATGATAAGACATAAATGCCCTTCAATGATATGACCGTTAGGTGGATAAGATATTTGGGACAGCGGTGCAAGAAGATAAAGAACGGTCGGAATTTTGAATATCAAATTCCTCGGGGCTATCATGTTCCTCTTTGTGTAGGCAATTCAAGACTGGCGAATTCCTAACTCCTCAGTCAGAACAAATTCCTCAGTGACCAGAAGAGCTTCGTCTCTGTCACTAAAGAAATTGACTGAACTGTATGAGATTTCCAAAGGCTTCACTCGAAGGGATTGGTAGGTGTAGGATTTTGAGTTGAGCATCACATGGAAATTTTTCCTTAGTATTTCCTCGACCCCCTTTAACAGTACGGTGTTTCCTATGACTCAAGAAAGAGAAAATGAAACTACGAAAACAAAAGTCTTCACGCTTCATGTTCCTCAAATGAATACCAAGTCTTCAAGGTCACACCAATTTCTTCACTTTCAAAGTCTTCAGAAAGTCTTCAGAATATCAAATTCTTCAGTTGAAGAACTTCATTTTTAGGGGTCGACTTTCTCTGTAAATATCAAACTCCTCATAGACTTATAGACATGTGTACACTCACAAACGCATTAGTTACTTAACCTATAAGTCTTCAATACACCAAAATCACTAAGGGGCACTAGATGCACTTACAACTGTTATGAGTGTGGTGATCCAGAAAGTTCAGTCCGCCAAGAGCGGGCTGACTGAAGCCTGTACCAGCCTGCTAACAGGCTTTGAGGTAAGTTTAGAATATGTAAAAATATTACCGCATAGGCAGTAGCCCACGATGCTTAGTTCGGTGTTGGAAAGAAAAGCGGACTAAGGATCTAAAAGATATATGCAGGAGTCTAACATAAGTATGTCGATATGGGAATGCAGGCTGCTTGCTGCTTGACCTCTGCCGACCGACTGCGGAGGTCAATGCATTGAAGCGAGCCTCGGCGGTCCGAGAACGAGCTCGGCCTTGCCAAGAAGCAGCTCGAGGACAAGGAAGGTAAGTAATACCTTATTAAAGAAATACCTTATAGAAAGGTTTGGTTGCAAAAATAACAGGAATAACATGGGACTGCAGGGCCACGAGCGAGGTGGCGACCACAGAAGGAAGCGGTGTCCGTGGCTAAAAAAAAGCTCATGCCGCGGAGGCACCGAAGCGAGAGAAGGGGGCGCAGCTGGCGGAGGTGCGACAAGAGCTCCAGCTCTCGTGAAGAAACACGAGGTTTGGGCGTGACTCAAGACCCGAGAGTCGAGCTTGCCTCGGCTCTTGAGAGTGCCAAAGCTGCTAAGGCCGAGGCCCAAAAAGCCCTCCAAGAAATTGAATCATTAAAGAAGATAGCGGCGGGTAAGTCATTCTTTATGCAAAGCAAGCATGTGAAAGTGAATTACCTGTTACTTACCCGGATTCGGAGCTCTCCAGGAGTATTCGCAGATCTGCCCCGTAGTGTGTCTGATGCTGCCGCATTTGACCTCGCCAAGGAGGGGAGCTCGACGGAGAAGGTGTTCGGGTCTCAGTATGCTGAGGCCGGACATCCGGTGCCCCTAAGCGACCAGCTGAAGCAACTGGTCGAGCTCCACAAAGTCACCGAACAGGCCATGAGGGGCCTCATAGTTCAGCTGTGGCCATTGGAAACCATGCCTGGGAGCTACTTTGGGCTAGTGCGGCGGCTGGTGGACGCCTGTCCATGGATTGAAGTCATCAAGCGCTCCATCTGCATTGAAGGTGCCCGTCGGGCCTTGCCCGTGCTAAAGTGCCTTTGGGGCAAGCTGGATGCGAGAAGCTTGTGACGGACGGACCCACCGAAGGGCAAGGAGCATCGCACACCGAAATGTACTATGAGGGCCTCTGAAGGTGCCCGCCGAATAGCGGATGAGTGCTGCAAAGATGTAATTTTGAATAGACTCGCATTTGTTATCCCAGACGCTGAAAACTTGTTCATATGAGCATAGCAACGCTTGTTAATTTAAAATATTACCTTCATGCGGCCGTTTATCAAATTTGAGAGATGGCAAGTCGTTGGCTTCACCCCCATGCCACAGTCTTTGGGGTGTTGGGATAAACTTGAGCGCTCTTGTTCCCATTCTTGGGTCCATCGAGGAGGCTCAGCATAGCGAACATGGCAACCGGACTTATAATGCTTGAACACTCTCACTTAGCCATAGAATTCTATAATTTTAAATTTCGTGAAGCCCCTAGTATTCGGAAGACCGAGTTGAGGCGCTATCACGCCTTGGCGGACAATGCCGGTTCCTCGCTCTAGCGGCATAAGTCTTTAGGGACCGAAAAAACCTCTCGAACAGCGACCGGCTCTCGCACTATCATGACGGTCAGTTTAGCTTTCTCCACCGAGGTGCTCAACCCAGCTCAACCGGGCACAATCGCAGTGGTTCTCCTAGTGCTACCTTAGCGATATAACGGGCGTAAGGTACCAAAACATAGGAGCAGGCAAACCCAACTATTGACCCAAGACATGATTGAGCCGATGCATATAATGCTATAAGTTCGGGGTGCCGCACTTGTGAAAGTGTTCGGACTTATCACACCATAATTTTGGGGTACTTAAACCCCTGGTGTATTTGGCCGTACCAAAGTGTACGGGTGCAACATGTCGTGAAATGAACATATATATAGATAAAGAAAGGAGTGCAATAATAGGCAAAAGCTATGTATTGTTTAAAAAAGGTATTGCAATGAAAGAAGAACGATACAAATAGTGCGATAAGCAAGGGATGGGACTATTTGACATGTCCCCCTCCAGGGGTAAGCTGCGGGATGGTATGTAAAACAGGTATAATGCTCGTAATAGAGACCACCTGGACACTTGGCGTAGCTTTCTGCTACCCTGGCTATTGCATCTTGAGTTTGGCAATTCGAGTGCCGGGCAAGGCTTCTGGAAAACGGAGTCCTGAAAGTAAGAAAAAGAAAAAAGAAAAAAGAAAAAGAATGACACAATCGGGGCCCCAGTGCGGTTGAGCGCGTTCAGGCGTGCCGTGCTCGTGCCCCTCCCTTATGCCCATGGTATCTCCAGGCGTAATTATGTACGCGTAGTACTGGTTTCGCAATTTCGCGATGGCTGGGGTTGGGGCGGATTACTCTGGCGATGCTTGGATCGTGCCAGCGGTCTTGTTGTAGGTTACTCCGGCGGCGCTTGATAGTGTCCGGACGTTTAGTGGCGGACTCGAGAATTGCTGTGAGAGGCTGCTTTGCACCTCTGCGCGAACGCCGTGTGCTCCTCCGTTCGGAGGCGTTCGGTGTTTCCATTGACCGTGATTACTCCTCGAGGGCCTGGCATCTTGAGCTTGAGGTATGCGTGGTGCGGCACCGCATTGAACTTTACAAATGCGGTTCGTCCAAGCGATCGCGTGATAGCCGCTGCGGAACGGGACTATGTCGAAGATTAATTCTTCACTTCGGAAGTTATCCGGGGATCCGAAGACCACTTCGAGTGTAACTAAGCCTGTACAATTGGCCTCTACATCCGGTATGACGTCTTTAAGGGTCGTCTTTGTAGGTTTAATCCTTGAGGGGTCTATGCCCATTTTGCGCACTGTATCCTGATAAAGCAGGTTCAGGCTGCTACCGCCATCCATCAGGACTCTGGTGAGGTGAAATCCTTCAATAATTGGGTCAAGAACCAATGCGGCGAAACCGCCGTGACGGATGCTAGTGGGGTGGTCCCTTCGATCGAAGGTGATCGGGCAGGAAGACCATGGGTTGAACTTCGGGGCGACTGGCTCCATCGCATATACGTCCCTTAGTGCACGCTTCCGCTCCCTTTTGGGTATATGGGTTGCGTATATCATGTTCACCGTCCGCACTTGTGTGGGAAAGCCCTTCGTCCTCTATTGTTCGCGGCGGGGCTCTTCCTCGTCGTCGCTATGCAGCCCTTGTCATTGAGTTCGCACTTAACTTGCCTGCTTGCTTGAACACCCAACAATCCTGTTGGTGTGATTGGCTGTTTTCGGGGTGCCATGTATCCGCTGCGATCGAGTATTCGGTCCAAGTTGGGCGGGCCTGGGTATTTCTTTTGAATGGCTTCTTCCCGACCAGGTTTAGAGCCTCGAATCCGGCATTGACTGCTGTATCTTCATCATTATCGCCGTTAATGCGGCGCTTGTTCTTATTATGACGCGACCTGCCATTGCTGTCCTTGGTATCCGAACTACCGGGGTTTTTGGTCAAGTTGTTGCTTGAGCTAGCCAGCTGTCCTCTCCGCAAAAGCGGGTCATGAGTGTTGTGAGGGCTGCCATGGATTTGGCTTTTCTGTCCTAGGTGCGGGCAAGCCATTCGTCGCGGATGTTATGTTTGAAGGCTGCAAGGGCCTCTGCATCCAGACGATCAACGATTTGATTTTTCTTTGTTAGGAACCGTGTCCAGAATTGTCGGCGATTCTTCGGCTGCTGAATTATATGGCTAAGGTCATCGGTGTGCGGTGGTTGCACATATGTGCCCTGGAAGTTATCAAGGAATCGGCTTCGGTCCTCCCAACAACCAATTGATTCTTCGGCAAGCTGTTGAGCCAATGCCGAGCTGGTCCTTTAAGCTTGAGTGGGAGGTATTTGATGGCATGTAGATCATCACCGCGGGCCATGTGGATATGGAGGAGATAATCCTCGATCCGGACGCGGGATCTGTGGTACCATCGTATGATTCGATGTTTACGGGTTTGAAGCCCTCGAGGATTTGATGATCCATTACTTCATCTGTGAAGCATAGTGGGTGTGTGGCGCTCTGATTGGGCTATATCACGACATAGCTCATATGAGCTTTGTCTCTCGTGTTCAGCCCGGCGGGTTTCTTTGTATCCGCGCGACGGTAATCATCCCGAGTCGTTGGGCGCCCACGCGATCCGTAGATCGATCTTGTATGTTTTGCCTTATCCTCCAATATATCTCGCAAGTCTGGCGCGTTTTACCGTGCCTTGGTACTTTTTGAGCGGCGTTGGGGTGTGGCTTGAGCGGAGGGTCGAGAGGCTTCTCTGTCGCGGCCACGGGGTGGCCGGTCTGCCATGTCGTGCGCTAGTGACTGGGGTACTTCCTCCTCTGATCGAGGCAACGGCCTGCGTTTGGGGTAGCTTTTGGAGGGGCGTTAGAGTTCATATTCTTCGGCTGCGAGGACTTCAGTCCATCTGTCAGCTAGCAGGTCTTAGTCAGCTCTAAGCTGCTTACACTTTCTTGAGGCTGCTTGCCGTGGCCATAAGCTTTGTGTTTGAAAGCGCTCTGTTGGCGGGATCCTCGAGCACGACAATTAAATGCGTCGTTGAGGCTTGCCTCATCTTCGGAGGGAGGCGCATAATTATCGTCCTCTACCTCTCTTTCTGCCGCACTGTCGTGCGGACTTGCTTCTCCCTCCTCCTGCGCTAAGTCCTGCTGGAGGGGGTTGTCTTCGGCACTGTCCGGGGTGTTATTATCTCCCGTGCCGGAATCACCGTTTTTGCTGTGGCGGGATTTAGAGCGGCGCCGCTGACGTCGGTGCTTCGGTTGCTTCTTGGAGGGGTCATCCTCCGTTGTTCCATCGCCGTTCCCATCTTTTGGGATGTCCACCATGTGTATGTCGTATGACGAGGTGGCCTTCCAGTGCCCTGTAGGCGCTGGGTCTTGGTCGTCTCCGGCATCGTCGTCCATACCGTCAATGTCTTCGGAGTCGAAGTCGAGCATGTCGGTTAAATCATCGACAGTGGCTACAAAGTGGGTGGTGGGTGGGCTTTGAATTTCTTCGTCGTCCGCCTCCCAACCTTCCTGTCCGTAGTCCGGCCAGGGCTCTTCGGATAAAGAGAGAGACTTTAGTGAATTCAGGATGTTGCCAAAGGCGAGTCTTGAAAGATGTCATGGCAGTGAACTCCATGTTGGCGCCCAATCGGATTTGATTGGCAGGGGCGCGGAGGGTTCGGAGTCCGGAGAGGAGTCCGGCACTCTGGAGTCAAGGTCTTCGCAAAGGACAGGGATGGAGTTCGGCTCAATTGCCGTAGAGATCGTAGCCCCCGAGGCGGTGTCCAACCACTGCGTCCTCGATCGGGAATCCGGCCCGGACTAAGGGTCGGAGCGGATGTTGGTGGGGCCTCGAGGCACTGTTCGGGTGGCGAGCTAGATCATACCCATCGAGACAGGCGGCGGCGCTCGGCTGTGGCTCGAATCCGTCGAAGATCAAGTCTCCGCGGACATCGGCCGTATAGTTCAAACTTCCAAATCTAACCTGATGGCGGGCGTAGCTTCGATCTGCTCCGGATGGCTGCTTAATTGCCCCATGATGCAAAGCCGCCGAATACGAAGATCTGTCCGGGGAGAAAAGTCTCACCCTGGACTGCGTCGTTGTTCATGACCGAAGGAGCCATTGGGCCTATCGGCGACGACATAGAGGAACTCTCAATGAAAGCACCAACGTCGGTGTCAAAACCGGCGGATCTCGGGTAGGGGGTCCCGAACTGTGCGTCTAGGCGGATGGTAACAGGAGACAAGGGACACGATGTTTTTACCCAAGTTCGGGCCCTCTCGATGGAGGTAATACCCTACTCCTGCTTGATTAATATTGATGATATGGGTAGTATAAGAGTAGATCTACCACGAGATCAAGGAGGCTAAACCCTAGAAGCTAGCCTATGGTATGATTGTTGTTCGTCCTACGGACTAAAACCCTCCGGTTTATATAGACACCGGATAGGGTTAGGGTTACACAGAGTCGGTTACAATGGTAGGAGATCTACATATCCGTATCGCCAAGCTTGCCTCCCACGCCAAGGAAAGTCCCATCCGGACACGGGACGAAGTCTTCAATCTTGTATCTTCATAGTCTTGGAGTCCGGCCGTGATGATAGTTTGGCTATCCGGACACCCCCTTGTCCAGGAGTCCCTCAATGACCCTGTCGTCGCCTCCCACCTCGAGGATGGCCTCCTCGTACGCCAGCAGGAAGGCCAGCGGATTAGTTGTGCCGTTGTAGCGCGGTGGCGTCTCCGGCTTGAACTTGTCCGGCCACCGCACCTGTCGCAAGGTCGGGGCCAAGGCTCGCAGCCCTCTGGCCCCTGCGCTGGCTCTGGCGACCGGAGCGGGCGGCGTGCTGCTCATTGCAGGGCGAGTCGCGGTGTCGGCGGAGAGCGGGTCGGCGGAAGGGAAAGCCCCGTCGCACCCCTACCTGGCGCGCCAAATGTCGGATTTCGGGTTCCGGCAGACCCTCTAGGTTCGAACATTGGGGTGCGCATGGAGATTTCACCCTCTACCTACCTGCACCTCGCCGCCTCGCTAAGATCTAAGCTATGAAAGGAACAACACAAGAGACACAGGGTTTATACTAGTTCGGGCCACCATTGTGGTGTAATACCCTACTCTAGTTTGTGGTGTGGTGGATTGCCTCTTGGGCTGATGATGATGAACAATACAAGGAAGAACAGCCTCGCGAGGGTCTGTTCTTGGCTGGTGCGATGAACTGCTGGGGGGAGTGCAGTCGCTCTCTCTCTCAGCTGATCCCAGATGCTGGATCCTCTCTCTCTCTCAGATTCCTGGATGCTGGATCCCGCTCCCTCTACCTTGTAGGTGGCTAGTCCTATTTATAGGCAAGGGCCCTGGGCCTCTTCCCAAATATTGAGCGGGAAGGGCGCCAACAACTGGCCATTTTGAAGGGGAACATCTAGTACACTTATCCTGACTAAAGTTGGTCCTCGCTTTGTCAAAGGCTCTGGTGGTGGCCGGCTTGGGCTCCACAATGACTTCCTTCCTGCCGTTCTGCACGGTCTTGGTCTTGTTGCACCAAGCGGATGCCTTTTCTTGATACTCTTGCCTGCGCTTGCTCCCTTTGCACCAAAGAGGAAAGGAGGACACTGCGCGGGCTGGCGCCCGCCTGGTGCCCTCGGTCGTCATGGCTTGCGTCATGGGCACCTCGTGAGGTACCCCGCCTTAATCTCTCCGCCTCCTCGTGAGCCAGCCTGACGAGGCTGTGCCTGAGGAAGCTCCCTGTCGTCCGCCCCGCGAGGCTTGGCCCCCTCGCGAGGGTCTTGAGCTTGTGTTGATGAAGATGGGCCGTGCTGGGCCACCCCTTGAGCCACGTCGCAGGCCGCAGGCAGGCAAGTCTGGGGACCCCCGTTCCCAGAACGCCGACACTCGTTGTACTAGGGCGGTAGTAGGGCGCAGCAGTACCGCTCCATGCGGTACTACCGCCATGTCGCCACCTAGTACCGTTGTTTCTCTGTACTACTTGGCCTTTAGCGGTAATACCACTCCTAGGGGCGGTAGTACCGCTTATGCACGCCCTGTGCACATAACAGTTGGATTTGGGGGTGCCTATAAAAGGGGGCTTTCTTCCCCATCGCATCTTATCTTTAGATATCGTGTTCTTCCCCCATTGTTGACCTTCTTCGAGCTTGCTATCTCTCAATCCCTCCAATGATTCTTGCTAGTTCTTGAGGGAAAATAAAGAGGGGATCTAGATCCACATTTCCACCAATCACTTTCTCATCTATGTGAGGGGAACCCCTTGGATCTAGATCTTGGAGTTCTTTGTGTCCTCTTCTTTGTTCTTCCTCTCATTTCCCTCCATATCATTAGTTTGTGTGGTGGGATTTGGGAGAGAAGGACTTGGGCACTCTGTGTGCCCTTGCCATTGCATTAGGTGCATCGGTTTGAGTTCTCCATGGTGATACGTGGAAGTGAAGTTGAGTAGCTTGTTACTCTTGGGTGCTTGGTACCCTAGATCTTGTTCCTCTTGGGTGCGTTGGCGCCCTAGATGGTTGGTGGTGTCTCGGAGCTCAATCATTGTGGTGAAAAGCTCCAGGCTTGCGTCGGGTCTCCAACTAGGTTATGGAGATTGCCTCGAGCAATTTGTATGGGTTCCAGTGACCGCCCCCAAGGGTTGCCAAAGTGTACGGGTTTGGTGACCGCCCCCAAGGGTTGCCATTTGTATGGGTTCGATGGCCGCCCTCAAGGGTCCCTTAGTGGAATCGCAACATCTTGCATTATGCGAGGGCGTGAGGAGATTATGGTGGCCCTAGTGGCTTCTTGCAGAGTATTGTGCCTCCACTCCACTCCAAACGGAGATTAGCATCCGCAAGGGTGTGAACTTTGGGATACATCATCGTCTCCACGTGCCTCAGTTATCTCTTACCCGAGCCCTTTACTTATGTACTTTAATTTGTGGTAGCCATAGTGTTTCATGTTATATATCTTGCTATCACATGTTGTTTATCTTACTTAGCATAAGTTGTTGGTGCACATAGGTGAGCCTAGATGTTTTAGGTTTTGTGCTTGACAAATTAAACGCTAGTTCTATTCCGCATTTGTTCAATCCTAAACCATAATTATTTAAAGCTCCTATTCACCCCCTGAGGGAGTCCTGGACTAAGGGGTCCTCGGGCGTCCGGCCTGCTAGCCATGGGCCAGACTGATGGGCTGTGAAGATACCAAGATCGAAGACCGCACCCGTATCCGGATAGGACTCTCCTTGGCGTGGAAGGCAAGCTTGGCGATTAATCATGTAGATTCCTTTTTATGTAACCGACTCCATGTAATCCTAGATCTCTCCGGTGTCTATATAAACCGGAGAGAGTCTGGATAGGCGGAGACTCATTACCATAACCATAGGCTAGCTTCTAGGGTTTAGCCTCTACGATCTCGTGGTAGATCAACTCTTGTAACACTCATATTCATCAAGATCAATCAAGCAGGAAGTAGGGTATTACCTCCATAGAGAGGGCCCGAACCTGGGTAAACATCGTGTCCCCTGTCTCCTGTTACCATCGACCTTAGGCGCATAGTTCGGGACCCCCTACCCGAGATCAACCGGTTTTGACACCGACATTGGTGCTTTCATTGAGAGTTCCACCGTGCCGTTGACAAAAGGCTCGATGGCCCCTTCGATCGTCTATAATGACGTTGTCCAGGGAGAAACCTTCCTCCACGGACATATCTTCGTATTCGGCGGCTTCGTACTGCGGGCCAACTCGCTTGGCCATCTGGAGCAGATCAATAGCTATGCCCTTGGCCATCAGGCGAAGTTTGGAAGCTTGAACTACGTCGCAGACATCCGTGGAGACTTGATCTTCGAAGGATTTCAGACCGCAGCAACCGCTCCCCTTCGCCTCGATAAGCATGGCTTAAACCTGCCATCGGACTGCATCCAGGAGATAGCTCCTGTAACAACTCTGGCCTTAGATCTGGAGCAGATCAAGTCATCCGAAGATGGGAAGCTCAACCCCATCACAGAGGCTGCCGATTCCGCGGCGTTGGAGCCGCACACAGATTCTACCTCATATGATATCTACATCAATGGAACCCCGGACTTGTCTCCGACAATAAGTTCCGAACCCTGCGAGTCCGTGAATACCGAACTCGATCGGTTATCGGTCTTCAAGTTCAGCGTCGCAGACATCTTTCAGCACTCACCTTTGGGTGACGTGCTAAACTCTTTTAAGAACCTATCCTTGGCAGGAAACTCACAACCGAACTATGACCGGTTCGGGCAAGGGGCTGAGGAGGGAGATTTTTGTTTCCCACCCATCACCCACTTCATAGCCACCGTCGATGACTTAACCGACGTGCTTGACTATGGTTCCGAAGACAGCGACGGTATGGACGACGATGCCGATCAGGAGCAGGACCAAAACCCGCCATTTACTGGACGTTGGACGACCACTTCCTCATACGATGTCTACATGGTAGACATGCCGAAAAATAACAGCGACGATGGCAGGGAAAATCCAGCAAAGGAGGATCCCCCTAAAACACAACCAAAGCGCCGGTGTCAGCGGCACCGCTCTAAATCCTGCCGCAGCAGGGACAACAATACCGACGCAGGAGACGACAACACCCCGGATGGTGCCGAAGAAATAGAAGAACCCGATGAGCAAACTGTCGAACGAGACAATCGGGAGCCAGGGCAAGTCAACCCCGACGAACAGGTCACAGAGAAAAACTCGGAGGATGATAGTTACCATCCACCCTCGGAAGAAGAGACGAACCTCGGCAACAAAGACTTCATCGTGTCGGAGGACCCTTTGGAACAGGAGCGCTTTAAGCTTCAACTGATAGCCACCACGAGGAGCCCGAAGAAGAAACAACAGCAGCTTCAAGCTGAACAAGATCTGCTCGTCGACAGATGGACTGACGTCCTGACAGCTGAAGAATACGGCCTTAAGCGCCCAGCCAAGAGCTACCCAAAATGCAAATTGCTACCTCAGTTCGATGAGGAGGCGCCGAGCCCATACCCCGCGTAATACGGAACGACCACCTCGAGTTCGAAACAGTGCGGCGGACCGACCACCCCGCGGTCAGGACAAAGAGGCAACTCAAGCCGAACATCAGCCTGCCCCACCACCCCGTAAAAATAGAGATAGAACAACTCGAGATTACATGTACGTCCTCTGATGGACCCTGGACAGTAGAGCAGGACACACACGATCGATCTACGGATCGTGAGGGCGTGCCTCGAGACACGACGATGACTACCTATTCGGATGAGACAAACCTAACCACGCCCGAGCCGAATGCCGCAGATGGACTCCATCAAAGCTACGTCGTGATGCGGCCCGATATAGAGGCGCCACACACCCTCTCTGCTTCACAGATGAAGTACCGGATCATGAATTCCCCAAGGGGTTTAAGCCCGTCAATATTGAATCATATGACGGCACAACCGATCCCGCAGTATGGATCGAGGATTTTATTCTCCATATCCACATGGACGCGGAGATGATCTCCACGCCATCAAATACCTCCCACTAAAGCTCAAAGGGCCAGCTCGGCACTGGCTTAACAGCCTGCCTGAAAATTCTATCGGCAGCTGGGAGGACTTGGAAGAAGCCTTCCTGGACAACTTCCAAGGTACATATGTCCGGCCACCAGACGCCGATGACTTAAGTCTTATAGTTCAACAACCTGGAGAATCAGCCAGGAAATTCTGGACTCGGTTCCTAACTAAAAAGAACCAAATCGTCGATTGTCCGGATGTCGAAGCCCTAGCGGCCTTTAAACATAGCATCCGTGACGAATGGCTCGCTCACCACCTCGGCCAAGAAAATCCAAAATCTATGGCATCCCTCACGACACTCATGACCCGCTTTTGCGTGGGTGAGGATAGTTGGCTGGCTCGCAGCAAAAATACAGCTGGCGAGGCAGACCCCTACGAGGTCAAAAGCAGCAGCGGCAGGCTCCGACGCAACGGGCATAAACGCCAAAATAGTAGCGACAACACCGATGACACTGTAGTCAATGCCGGATTCAGTGGATCCAAGTCCGGCCAGCGGAATAAGCCATCCAAAAGGAACAATCAGGGACCGTCCAGCTTAGACCGCATACTTGATCGTCCGTGCCAGATACATGGCACCCTAGATAAACCAGCCAATCACACCAACAGGGATTGTTGGGTTTTTAAACAGGCCGGCAAGCTAAACGCCGAAAACAAGGAAAAGGAATCACAAAGCAAGGATGATGCCGAAGAGCCCCAGCAACCAAACACAGGGGGGCAGAAGAAGTTTCCCCCCAGGTCAAAACGGTGAACATGATATATGCTACACACATCCCCAAAAGGGAGCGCAAGCATGCACTCAAGGATGTCTTTGCGGTAGAGCCGGTCGCCCCAAAATTTAATCCGTGGTCGTCATGCCCGATCAGCTTTGATCGTCGAGATCATCCGATTAGTATTCGTCATGGCGGTTCAGCTGCGCTGGTCCTCGATCCGATCATCGACGGATTCCACCTGACACGTGTCCTTATGGACGGCGGTAGCAGCCTCAACCTGCTCTATCAGGATACAATGCGGAAAATGGGCATTAACCCCTCACGGATCAATCCCACAAAGACTCCTTCAAAGGAGTCATCCCCGGCGTAGAGGCCCGTTGTACGGGCTCAATCACACTAGAGGTGGTTTTCGGATCTCTGGACAACTTCCGTAGCGAAGAACTCATCTTCGATATCGTCCCCTTTCGCAGCGGCTATCCTGCCCTGCTCGTACGAACTACATTTGCTTGATTCAACGCCGTGCAACATTATGCTTATCTTAAGCTCAAGATGCTCGGCCCATGCAGCGTTATAACAGTCAATGGAAATACAGAACGTTCTCTCCGTACAGAAGAACACACCGCCGCCCTAGCAGTAGAGGTACAGAGCGGCCTTCTCAAGCATAACCGGAATCCAGCTGCCGAGCCCCTGGACACCATTAAAAGAGTCTGAACTATGCTGTAGGTGGACAGTCCGACTCGTCATGAGCTCGACTAGCAATCCGGCCTCCGTCTCGGTCCTGATCACATAGTGGCGCCAGTACCACGCGTACATAATTACGCACTCAAGATCCCATGGGCATCGACAGAGGCATAGCTTGTGGTCCACAGTACGGCTCGACCGACTCGGGACTCACACACACTTTCACCTTTTTTCTTTTTTTTATTTGTTTCAGGTTCCTTTTCCCACGGGCCTGACCACCAGTCCTTTCGAAGGATCGACATACAAAGGCGGCAAGCAGCATAGGTGTGTAGGGTAACCTCTATACGTTCTTCTTGACGGTATTTCTACTTATTTCTCAGGACCCGCACGCTGCGCCCCCTAGATTCCGGCATGTTAATAGCCCGGATGCTTATTTGTACAAGATACACCTTGACGTACCCATCCAGTTATATTAAAGATAGTTTCGGCCCAGTTTTTGTGGTTTTCGCTTCTTATTGCACCTCATTTCAATTTGCTTATCGACCGCATCCGTTCACTTTGGCACGTGTCATATTCGCCATGGGCTCACCATCGCCCCATAATACGGCAACAAAGTTCGAACACTTCTTATAGATAAGTTCGGCACCCTGAATTTAGCATTATATGCATTGGCTCCGAATCATGTCTTTGGTCAATAGTTGGGTTGCCCGGCTCCTGTGCTTGCTACCCTACGTTCCGCTACATCGGCTAGGGTAGTAAAGGGAGAACTACTGTGATTGTGCCCTAGCCTAAACCGGATGAGCACCTCAGTAGAGAAAGCCGAAAATTGACTGTCATGATGCGGCGAGAGCCGATCAGCTGTTCGGAGGTCACAAATTGTTAGAGATTTTTTCCGCATTACGCGAAGGATTGGTACTTCCTGATCAGACGCTGACAGCACTCTGGTTCGTATACCAGGGGATGTGCCCATGTTTTATTATAAAACTCCTATGGCTAAGTGAGGGCGTTTAAGCCGCATAGTCTGATTGCCTGGTTCGTTGCGCTAAACAACTCCTTCAAGGACCATATAATTGGATAAAGATTGTTTAGATCCCATCCCGAACACCTCCGTACTACCTACGTGAGGGAAGAAGCCGACGACTGGCCAACCCTCAGATTAAATACAACACGGCCGCACAGGAGGAAACAATTAAAACATAGTAAACATTATATTACAAACCGACTTTGTTTTTATCATACAGGGCAAGGACAAAAAATGAGTGTATTCATTCGAAAACAATGTCCTGCCCGCACTGTGTTGCTGCAAGTCGAGACCCTTCAAGGACATCCTCAAAATATCGCTCGGGCGCGCGGTGCTCCTTGCCCTCTGGCGGCCCCTTGGCCACCTCGATGACGTTCATCTTTGCCCACCACATCTTGCAGCGGGCGAAGGCCATGCGGGCACCTTTGATGCAGACTGATCGCTTGACGATGTCTAGCCGAGGACCTGCCTCTACCACCCGCTTCACGAGGCCAAAGTAACTGTTGGGTATCGCCTCGGCCGGCCACAACCGGATTATTATATCCTTCATGGCCAGTTCGGCTACCCTGTGCAGCTCGACCAGCTGTTTCAGCTGATCGGTAAAGGGCACCGGATGTTCTAGCACGATGTACTGTGTCCATAACAGCTTCTCTGGGAAGCTCCCTTCTTTGGCCCGGAAGAACTCCGCCGCATCGGACACGCTGCATGGTAGATCCGCAAAAGCCCCTTGGCAACTCCGAATTCGGGCTCGTAAAAGGTACTTCCTCTCCGCATACTTGCTTTGCATGTTAAATGCCTTACCCGCCACGATCTTCCTCGCCTCCTGGATCTCCTTGAGGGCGTCCCGGGCCTCAGTCCGCGCGGTCTCCGCGCTCTGACAAGCCTTGACGAGTTCGGTCTTTTGGACCAACGCATCATGCTCCAAGGCCTCACACTTCTTCACCGCGTCCTGTAGCTCCTTCTGGACCTCGTCGACCCGGCCCTTGAGCTTCTTACGGGCGGCTTGCTGCTGGAAAGCCTTCCCCTCGGCTTCGGCCAGGGCCTTTTTCAGGGCCTCAACCTCGGTCGTTGCTCCTACACATATTATGATACTCTGGTCAATATACACCACTTATTCTTTTCGAATACACAAACAAGTCATTACACACCTTGCTTCTCCTGGAGCTTAGTCTTCACCTCGCCGAGCTTGTTCTCGGCTTGCTCCAGCCTCTGCTTTAGTTCAGAGACTTCGGCAGCATGCGAAGTCGCGGCTAACAACGACGCCTGCTTATTCATACATATCAAGTTAGTCTCCTACGAAGGATTGATCCTTTGTCCGGCTTTTCTTTCCGAACGTCGGACAACGTCTCAGGGGCTATTGTCTACATGGGATTGTTCTCTTTCTGTGCGACTAACCCCAAAACCCATCAACAGGTTGCCGCAGGCCTCGTTTAGTCCGCTCTTGGCAGACTGAACCTTCTCGATCACCGCACCCATAAGGACACGGTGCTCGTCCATAATGGAGGCACCTCGCAGCGCCTCCATCAGGTTATCCGGTGCCCCTGGTTGGATAGGGGCCACCAGTGGAATTGACACACCCCCCTCCTTCGAAGAGGGTGCTTGCCGGATTCTGGAGCCGTTTGGGTCTCCGGAATCGTATTTGGCTGAGGGCCAAACTAAACACGTCCTCCTTGCTAGACTCCATGGGGGTCCGTTCCCCCATGTGTCCGGCAGCGGGGGTCTCGCCTTGCGGCGCCCCCTGGATAGCGTCCCGGGCTTCTCCCCGGCTCGAAGCGGTCCTTCGGGACAACACTTCGGTGTCATCCTGGGCCTCGGGGGAGTGAGCGATCGGCGGTGACACGCTGGCCATTTCTGCCGGATCCAACGAACCTCCAGAAGAGGATCCCTAGACGTTGTCGCGGGCCAGACTGCAATAGCATAATTAACCACATCAAAACAATAAATAGGAGAGGTCGGACATACAAGTACATGTGATTCATAGTACTTACGATGCGGCCTAGGGCTTAGTGCGGGGGTGTCGCTCCGGACTACTGTCGACATCCCACGCGGTGTTGACCGCAAGGGCGCCCTTCCCTCCCCGCTTCCAGATTCGTGAAAACCGCCCTCTTCTTCCTCCTCTCCTCAGGGGGAGAATTCTCCTCCTCCTCCTCCTCCTTTTCCTTGTCGTCGTCCTCAGGGATGGAGGAATGAGCTTCTTCGTCCTTGGGCGTCACGTCCGAAGTTCCCTTACGACGGGGGCCACTTTTGGCCCCCTTGGCCTTCTTCTTGGCCTTCTTCTCCGGCGCCTTATATGGTGCCGGCACCAGCATCTTCGCTAAGCGTGGGATGACCGATTCTTCAGGCAGCGGAGCCGGACACTGGATCCTCTTTGCCCTCTCCATCCAGTACTGAAAAGCGATGATGAAAGATCAGACATCGTCCTCAAAACAAACAAGTAGGGGATGCTTTAAGAATAACATACCTCACTGGCAGGGTGGTTAATGTCGCGCCCGCGGTCTGAATCTGCGGCCGGCGGTTTCTCGTTGCCCTTGAAGAGCAACTTCCAGGCGCCCTCTTGAGTGGTCTCAAAGATCCTCTTCAGAGTATGGTGCTTCTTCGGATTGAACTTCCATAGAGGACGGCTTCGGCTTTGGCACGGGAGAATCCGGCGAACTAGCATCACCAAGATTACATCGACGAGTTTGACGTCCTTGTCCACCATGCTTTGAATGCGCTTCTGTAGCGTTATTAGCTCGTCTGGCGAACACCAGTCTGGGCTTTTCTCGACCCAGGAGGTGAGCCGCATTGGGGCACCTGGTTTGAATTCGGCAGCTGCGGCCCAGTCGGCGCCGCGGGGTTCTGTAATGTAGAACCACTGTTTCTGCCACTCCTTTACTGTCTCCACAAAAGTGCCTTTTGGCCAGGAGACGTGGGACAGTTTACTCACCATGGCTCCTCCGCACTCCGCGTGCTGGCCATCCACCACCTTCGGCTTCACGTTGAAGACTTTGAGCCACAGCCCCAAGTGGTGTTGGATGCGGACGAAAGCCTCGCACACGATGATAAACGCCGAGATATTGAGGAAGGAATTCGGGGACAGATCATGGAAATCTATCCCGTAATAATACATCAGCCCGCGGACGAAGGGGTGGAGTGGAAACCCTAGTCCACGGAGGAAATGAGGGAGGAATACCACCCTCTCGTTGGGCTTCAGCATGGGGACAACTTGCTCCTGTGCTGGAAGACGATGGGCGATTTCCTTCGCCAAGTACCCAGCAGCCCGAAGCTCAGTAATGTCCTTCTCCTTAAGGGAGGAGACCATCCACTTACCCTGGCCTCCGGATCCGGACATGGTTGCAGTGCTAGCTCAAGCGGAAAGGAGATAAGAACTTGGGCGCTGGAGCTCGAGATTGGAAGGGCGGAGAAAGAGAGAGGCGTGGGGGAAGAAGGGAATCCTTATCCCCTTATAAAGGCAGTGAATATCTAACGCCTCCCCATTCGCCTCGAAACTCGCCTATTCCCAGGGCCTGTGTAAACGGCACGGTTGGGTTACCCACGCCCGTATTGATGAGAATCCCGCGATAAGGGGACACGATCACTGCTTCGACAAGACGTGCCAACAAAGAACGCGTCTCAAAACGCAAAGCGGTAGACGAAAACGGTTCGAAATAATGAGTCGGGCAGGCTTGATGTCAAATTACAAAATATTGTCAGCGAATCGGACTCGTGGAATATTGTACTCTCAACGGCTGTGTGTTTGGTATTCATATTACAGATGCGGATACATCTCTCATCCGAAGACTATTTTGAAGTTTGGGAAGGAGGAACCCGCCTTGCAATGCCGAAGACAATCTGCACGCCGGACACCTCGTCATTGAAGCCTGGTTCAGGGGCTACTGAGGGAGTCCTAGACTAAGGGGTCCTCGGGCGTCCGGCCTGCTAGCCATGGGCCGGACTGGTGGTTTGTGAAGATACGAAGACCGAAGACCACACCCGTATCCGGATAGGACTCTCCTTTGCGTGGAAGGCAAGCTTGGCGATTAATCATGTAGATTCCTTTTTATGTAACCGACTCCATGTAACCCTAGATCTCTCCGGTGTCTATATAAACCGGAGAGAGTCCGGATAGGCGAAGACTCATTACCATAACCATAGGCTAGCTTCTAGGGTTTAGCCTCTACGATCTCGTGGTAGATCAACTCTTGTAACACTCATATTCATCAAGATCAATCAAGCAGGAAGTAGGGTATTACCTCCAAAGAGAGGGCCCAAACCTGGGTAAACATCGTGTCCCCTGTCTCCTGTTACCATCGACCTTAGACGCACAGTTTGGGACCCTCTACCCGAGATCCACCGGTTTTGACACCGACACCCCCCTCTAGGCGACATCCACGATCTTTCATCAGCCATAGCCTTAAATTCAGATTGATAATTATTGAGAAAACCATCTTCTTTAATGAGCGGACCTATATGGTTTTGGCGGCTTCGTTCCTTCGCTTTGGCATGAAAAATGCACTATTTTTGTCCCCATCACGAAGCAATTGCCCCTCAACCGTTGCCTCATCATTGTTTCCTCATGGCTTAACAAAATATTTAGCTGATGGATAAAGTCATGTTCCTCCATTGTTTGTCCTTGATTGAAAGATACAAAGTGAAGCTCTTCCATTTTTTCCCAAATTTCTTTGATACTTTTCCAGACTAAACCGAATTTATTATAACTCAAATCATTATGTACTCTCTGTAAACTAGATGTGATACCATTCAAGCCTTTGCTAGCATTATTGCTCTTCCATGCACCCTTAACAACATATTCATAGTCCTCATGCAAACGCCACATATTTGCATACCTGAAGAGTTTTGAGACACTCTTATAAGAACTTTGATTGCGGCCTATTTTAATTTCTACAAGTAGAGCACGATGGTTTTAATTGCGAACTATGAACTTTCAAAAGCATCTACATATTCGGCATGGGTCAACACCCGGTCCAACCGAACCTTGACATTGTTGTTGCCATGTTGTCTTTTATCCCATGTATATGGTTCTCTAACATAACCAAGATCAAATGAAATAATAGTAGTGCTTCACGAAAATCATCCACTGCCATTCCTCCCTCACCCCAAAACCAAAATATTCAAAGTTGGAGAGCACTTCATTGAAGTCCTGAACATATCACCAGGCCAATCTTGAATTGTCCCAATAGTTACTTCAACAAGTACCAACTATCTTTTCATTGTTCGCGATGAGGCTCACCATAAAATCATGTAAGCCTTAATTCCTTCCATATGGCTTATCCGAAATGGTAAATACATCTATATGGGGTTTACCAAATGATTTCAAGATCACATGGATTTCTCTTTTCCACCACAATGCGACACTGCCACTTCACCCATCTCACTTGACACGCGGTCCATGGGAAAAATCCATCAACCATTGCCATTTTCCACACTTATCCTTGCTCATCTTGATCTCCATTAATAATATGATGCCGGGATGGTGGCAATTCATATGTGATGCTAACAACAGCAACAACAATAGAAACAACAGCAACAACAACAACATCGACAACAACAACACCAACAACACCACCACCACCAACAACAACAACAGCAACAACAACAGACAGACAACAACAACAACAACAAAGACAGAAGACAAAGAATACAGCGACAAAAGAACAACAACAACAAACAACAACAACAACACCACCACCACCAACAACAACAACAACAACAACAAACAGCGAACAACAACAACAACAACAACAACAACAACAACAACAACAGCAACAACAACAACAAGCGACAACAACAACAGAACAACAACAAGCAACAACAACAACAGACAACAACGGCAACAACAACACCAACAACAACAACAACAACAACAGCACCAACAACAGCACAACAACAACAACAAAGAAGAACAACAGAACAACAACAGCAGCAGACAACAACAACAACAACAACAACAACAACGAAGAAGCAAGCAACAACAACAGAAGACAACAACAACAACAACAATAATAACAACAATAAAGACGACGAGAAAAGATGACAGCAACAACAGCAGCAGCAACAACAACAACAACACAACAACAACAACAACAGCAACAACAACAACAACAACAACAACAACAACAACAACAACAACAACAACAACAACAACAACAACAACAACAACAACAACAACAACAACAACAACACAAAGTAAAGGTAAGAGATAACCACAAGTGGAGCCGGTGGAGACGAGGAAGTGTTACTAAAGTTCCTTCCCTTTGAGGGGAAGTACGTCTCCGTTAGAGCGGTGTGGAGGCACAATGCTCCCCAAGAAGCCACTAGGGCCACCACATTCTCCTTCCGCCTCACACAATGCGAGATGTCATGATTCCACTAGTGGTGCCCTTGAAGGCGGTAACCGAACCTTTACAAACAAGGTTGAGACTCTCTCCACAACTGAATTGGAGGCTCCCAACACCACCACGGAGCTTCACCATAATGGAATGTGGCTCCAAGGTGACCTCTTCCGTCTAGGGTGCCCACACACCCAAGAGTAACAAAATCCGCAGAAGAAAGTATGAGGGGGATCAAATTTCCTTTGGTGGAAGTGTAGATCTTGGTCTCCTCTTTCAATCTCTAGCAAATCAACAAGTTTGAGTGGCTAGAAAGAGAGATCGGGCAAGAAAGCTTGGAGGGCATCAATCAAGGAGAGAGAGAGAGGCAAGAGTTTAAGTGGTTGGTGGAAGAACCACCCTTTATATAGGAACCCCCAATTTCCAACCATTAGAACAGTTTTTACACTACAGCGGTACAACCACTCATGGCCCCGGTACAACCAGGATTCATGGGTATGCTGCAGAAATCCTAGCAAGCGGTACAACCAGTGTTATGAGTGGTAGTACCGGTTATATAGAGTAACTAGACCAATCGCTCTACTACCGCCTCGAACAGAAGGGAATCAACCCTATAGCCATAGTCGAGCTATAGTTGCACCGGAACTACCGCCTGGTCCGAGTCAAGGAGGAGGCTAAGTCCAGAGCGGTAGAATCGCTCTGGACACCAGTAGTATCGGTTAGCAGAGGCTAACCAGGACAACCGGGCCACCACCGCCCAAGGACCGCCCCATCACAGAAGCTTGTCCGATGGTGGGGCGGTACCAGGCCGGTACAACTGCCCATGAAGCTGTCCAAGGCTTTCCTAGAGTGAGGCGGTACAACCGCCCGAGGGCAGCGGTACAACCGCTGGGTATGAACCTGGGAGCAGCAACTGTCGGTGTCAAAATCGGCGGATCTCGGGTAGGGGGTTCTGAACTGTGCGTCTAAGGTCGATGGTAACATGAGACAAGGGACACGATGTTTACCCAGGTTCGGGCCCACTCTATGGAGGTAATACCCTACTTCCTGCTTGATTGATCTTGATGAATATGAGTATTACAAGAGTTGATCTACCACGAGATTGTAATGGCTAAACCCTAAAAGTCTAGCCTGTATGACTAAGGTAATGAATATCCCCCTTTCTGGACTGAGTCCTCCGGTTTATATAGACACCGGGGATATATAGGGTTACACAAGGTCAGTTACAAAGAAAGGAATCTAAATATTCGGTCGCCAAGCTTGCCTTCCACGCCAAGGAGAGTCCCATCCGGGCACCGGTGCAGTCTTCGGTCTTCGTATCTCCACAACCCATTAGTCCGGCCCATGACTAACAGGCCGGACGTCTAAGGACCCCTTAGTCCAGGACTCCCTCAACAACCCCAGGGCATCACCCCTGGGGCTATGGTTGCGCCGGTTAGAGGGTAAAACCACTGCTTTGGAAGGAAATGAGGACCTCTCTCTCCTCGAACAGAAGATAACAATGGGTGGACACGAATGTGTACGTGCATTTATTCACCCAATACCTTCGATGTGGATTCCCTCTTAATAGTACGGGTGTCCTACGACCAAAGAAATAAACACATAGAGAACACCGTCTTTGCTCTTTTCCGTCCGGAGGGAATGCCTAATCATCTTGTACCCAACATAGAGTACCTGAAGAACTTGTCACATGATTAGACCACAAGGAGATTTGTCATCATCTCCGAAATACAAAGGCGGGAAATTCCCTAACAATCTCCTACTTTTTGGTGGATGATGACAACAACAAGATTTGCACTGAAAGTCTAGAAAACATAGACGGGCTCCCCCTAGATGTGTGCACTATTTTGATTTGCTTTTGAAATGCAAAGTCACACATTTGGATCAATGCTCCCCCCTAGATTTTATAGACCAACCAATACAAACAACTAAGAAGATAGACAATAAGCATACATGTAGTGAGACAAAACTATTGAAAATACGATAGGATAGATAGGGAACACATGTCTCACACCATGAAAGTCTCACACCACAATGTTCACAAACCAAATTAAAGCAAATAGAAGTTCAAATCTCAACTCGAAGCAAATGAAACACACCCATGCAAATCCTGAGACCTAATAGAACTCTTTCCCCCTTTGGCATCAAGACACCAAAAAGGAAAAGAGCAATGCTAACGCCCCAGAGCTGAGTAGTCCTCCTCTGACTCCTCGGTCTCACATGGATCACCATCTTCAGACTCCTCATTGTCCTCCATGATATCATCATGAACATCAGAAGTGGAGGTAGCAGGATGGCCAGAGGCCTCATCATCAGTCCACGTGCTATGCTCACATATCCACTTGTCCTCTGGAGTGATGCTCTTATTGGATCCACTAGTCACAGGCATGTTGAGGTGCTTTATCATGGCAATCTGTCGGCATCGAGCATGCTTCTCATTCACATGTGCCTCATACAACTTCTTCTAAATGTGTGACTACAGGCAAAACGTATTCTTCACCTTAGCGGTGAGGTTAGTCACCCAAGAGGGCTTGGCACCCGCCTCCATCTCGAAATCCTCATCATCTAAAGTGGCATAAACATCCTCGGGGTCATTAGTAGGAAAGCAGGATCAGCATGCTTCTTCTTCTTAGGTTGCTTGACCTCATGCTCGGTGAGGTTATCTGGCGAAGAGAGAGGCTCCGCAGGACGACGAATAGCCTAAACTGAGTTTAGAAAGCACATGACAAAGGGAGCATAGATGGGAACCTTACAGTAGATGACCATGATGTACATATCCTCCATAGCCACTTGGACACATCAAACGTAGCACCAGAGCCCACCTGAGTCTTCTTAGCAACCAAAAAGTCAACGAGGTACCCATAAATTTATCCTGATTCCCAACCTTGGGAAGAAGCACATTACGAAACACACGGTGCATGATATCATATACTTTCGCAAGATCCTTTGACTCACCAATGATGCCTCGCCCACGAATGTATAGAGGAGCAAGATTCTCCTTAGGCATGGGATGGGCACGGTCATGAGGACAGATGCTGCCATTCCTGGCGAGACTGGTATCATCATAGCCAAGAGCATTGCAGAAAGCTCTCTACGACACTTGAAAGAACTCATCACGGCACAGGAAAGAGAGAGTGCGAGTATCGTCTTCACCAAAATGGACGGTTGCATAGAACTGATGAGTAAGTTGAACATTGAAATCAAAGTTGATTGATATGAGCTTAACCAAATCAAACTCCTCACAGAGAGCCAAAGCCTCTCCAAAGTACTCAATGTTGCTCCCCCAATGGTCAAGATCAATGGTTGATACGTCCATTTTGCATCATCTTTTCCTACTGTTATTTATAATATTTTTATGCATAATAATGCTTTACGGAGTAATTCTAATTCATTTTCTCTCATGATATGCAAGGTTTACACAAAGAGGGAGAATGCTGGTAGGTGGAATTCTGGACCTGAAAAAGCTATGTTAGAGTTACCTATTCTGCACATCTCCAAATAAGCTGAAAATTTACAAAGAATTGTTTTGGAATATATAAAAATACTGGAGTAAATAACTACCGGAGGGGGGCCACCTAGTGAGCACAAGACACCAGGGCGCGCCACACCCCCTAGGTCGTCCTGGTGGGTTGTGCTCAGCCTAACCCACCTCCGGTGCCCATCTTCTTGTATATAGGTCATTTTTACCTAGAAAAATAATAATAGGAGGACTTTTGGGATGGAGCGCCGCTGCCTCGAGGCGGAACTTGGGCAGGAGCACTTTTGCCCTCCAGCGGAGCGATTCCACCAGGGGAACTTCCCTCCCGGAGGGGGAAGTCGAAGCCATCTTCATCACCAACAACCTTCTCATCTTTGGGAGGCCAATCTCCATCAACATCTTGAACAACACCATCTCCTCTCAAACCCTAGTTCATCTCTTCTGTTCAATCTTTGTACCGGAACCTCAGATTGGTACCTATGGGTGACTATTAGTGTTGATTACATCTTGTAGTTGATTAATATATGGTTTATTTTGTGGAATATTATATGTTCAGATCCATTATGCTATTTAATACCCCTCTGATCTTGAGCATGGTTATCATTTGTGAGTAGTTACTTTTGTTCTTGAGGTCACGGGAGAAATCTTGTTGCAAGTAATCATCTGAACTTGATATGTGTTTGATATTTTGATGATATGTATGTTGTGATTCCCTTAGTGGTGTCATGTGAACGTCGACTACATGGCACTTCACCATCTTTGGGCCTAAGGGAATGCATTGTGGAGTAGTTATTAGATGATGAGTTGCTAGAGTGACAGAAGCTTAAACCCTAGTTTATGCGCTACTTCGTAAGGGACCGATTTGGATCCAAATGTTTAATGCTATGGCTAGATTTTATCTTAATACCTTTTTCGTAGTTGCGGATGCTTGCAAGGGGGTTAATCATAAGTGAGAGGTTTGTTCAAGTAAGAACATCACCCAAGCACCGGTCCACCCACATATCAAATTATTAAAGTAGCAAACATGAATCAAACCAACATGATGAAAGTGACTAGATGAAATTCCTATGTACCCTCAAGAACGCTTTGCCTATTATAAGAGACCGTTTTGGCATGTCCTTTGCCACAAAAGGATTGGGCTACCTTTCTGCACTTTATTTACCGTTACTTGTCCGTTACAAATTATCTTGCTATCAAACTACCTGTTACTGACAATTTTAGTGCTTGCAAAAATTAACTTGCTGAAAAGCTCTTGTCATTTCATTCTGCTCCTTGTTGGATTCGACACTCTTACTTATCAAAAGGACTACGATTGATCCCCTATACTTGTGGGTCATCAAGACTCTTTAGATGATTTTTCTATTTATGGAACTTCTTTTGATGATTGCTTAAGAAACCTTGATCGAGTCTTGCACAGATGTGAGCAATGTCTTAAATTGTGAAAAGTGTCACTTTATGGTTAATGAAGGTATTGTCTTGGGGTATAAAATTTCTGAACGAGGTATTGAGGTGGATAAAGTTAAAGTTCATGCAATTAAGAAAATGCCATGTCCTAAAGATATTAAAGGTATTCATAGTTTCCTTGGTCATGCTGGTTTCTATAGGAGGTTTATTAAAGACTTCTAAAAAAATTCTAGGCCTCTTACAAATCTTTTACAAAAGGATGTTCCATTTGTTTTCGATGATGATTGTCTAGAAGCCTTTGAAACACTTAAGAAAGCCTTAACTTCTTCACCTATTGTTCAACCAGCTGATTGGAACTTGCTTTTGAAATTATGTGAGATGCTAGTGATTATGTTGTTGGTGCTGTTCTAGGACACAGAGTTGATAAGAATTAAATGTTATCCATTATTCTAGTAAAACTCTAGACAGTGCCCAGAGAAATATGCTACTACTGAAAAAGAATTTTTAGCAGTTGTGTTTGCTTGTGATAAATTCAGATCTTACATTGTTGATTCCAAAGTAATTGTTCACTCTGATGATGCTGTTATAAAATATCTTATGAAATTACATCCTACTTATGGTGCATTATTATGTGTTAGTTATGCTTAATGCTCGCTTATGTGATTTTTTGTTTCTTGGTTGGATGCTTCTCAATCTACTTGCTAGCCTCCACTAGTACTAAGTAGAAATTTTACTTGTGCATCCAAATTTTTTAAAACCAGCTTTGCCATATGAGCGCCATACCTACTTATCTGCGGTATTTCCATGCCGTTCTAAGAAAAATTTTATGTGCCACCTCTAATTTTCAAAATGAATTTCCTTTTTGTGTGCTCGTACCGCTCATGAAGCGCCAAGGGGTGGCTAACATTTTCCATGCTAGATGTGTTATTCTCAAGATGAGTGTTTACTCACTTGTCATTGCACGAGAGTGCAGCGGTAATAGGGATGCCAAGTCTCAAAATAAAAAATAAATTTACTTTATGTTGCCAAATAATAAATTCCTTGGAAAGTGTTGGCATGGAAGGCACCCGTGGATACGGCTAGCCATGGATTGTGAAAGAATGGTGGAAAAAGGAACACACTTTATTTTTTGTTTGGGAACCGCCTATGATATATCTAGCAAGGAAAGTGTTGGGAATTACTCGGTTATTTTTGTTGACGGGAAAAGTATGCCTCTCAAAAAAATTATCTCTCAATTTTTTCTTTGAGCTCTAGCACCTGTACAAATCCCTACTTCCCTCTATGAACGGCCTATCTATTTACTTTATGCATTTTTTATTTTTTATTTGAGTCTCCATCATCTCTTATAAAGCACCAACTAGGGGGCACTATGATCATACTTGAGCATTGGATGTAGCTAATATGCGAGTGTCTTTCATGAATGGATCAATGATTGAGCACGATGGGCTAGGGATAACTTTCTCTAGTGTTGATATTTTGAAAGACAATGTTGCTTGTTGATATGCTTGAATATTGAAATCTTCATGTCAAAACTAGACTATTGCTTTGAACCATATAAAAGTCCAGGCTACAAAAGAAAAGAATATGGGATGAACATGTTAGGTAGCATTCCATATCAAAAATTCTGTTTTTATCATTTACCTACTCGAGGACAAGCAAGAATTAAGTTGGGGATGCTGATACGTCTCCAACGTATCTATAATTTTTGATTGTTCCATGCTGTTATATTATCATTCTTGGATGTTTTACAATCATTTTATAGAAACTTTATATCATTTTTTGGGACTAACCTATTGACATAGTGCCCAGTGCCAGTTGTTGTTTTTTGCTTGTTTTTTACATCGCAAAAAATCAATACCAAACGGAGTCCAAACGCAGCGAAACTTTTTGGAGAATTTTTCTGGGCCGAAGACACCTGATGGGCCAAAGAAGTACCAGGGGGGCTCCGAGGGGAGCACAACCGACCAAGGAATGCCCCGGTGGCCTCCTGCACTGCCTCTTTGCCCTATAAATTCCCAAATATTCCAGAAACCCTAGGGGAGTCGACGAAACACAATTCCTGCCGCCGCAAGTTCCAGAACCACGAGATCCAATCTAGACACCATCACTGAGGGGTTCATCATCCTCACTAGTGCCTCTCCGATGATGCGTGAGTAGTTCATCATAAACCTACGGGTCTGTAGTAAGTAGATAGATGGCTTCCTCTCTCTCTCTCTCTTTTGATTCTCAATACAATGCTCTCTTGGAGATCTATTTGATGTAACTCTTTTTGCGGTGTGTTTGTTGGGATCCGATGAACTTTGAGTTTATGATTAGATCTATATCCATGAATATTATTTGAGTCTTCTTTGATCTCTTATATGCATGATTATTTATAGCCTCGTATTTCTTCTTTGAATCTTTGGTTTAGTTAGGCCAACTAGATCGATTTTTCTTGCCATGGGAAGAGGTGCTTTGTGATGGGTTTGATCATGCGGTGTTCTTTCCCAGTGATAGAAGGCGCAGCAAGGCACACATGTATCGTTGCTATTAAGGATAACAAGATGGGGGCTATTCCTACATGAATAGATCTTGTCTGCATCATGTCATCATTCTTATTGCATTACTCCGTTTCTCCATGAACTTAACACACTAGATGCATTTTGGATAGCGGTCAATGTGTGGAATAATAATAGTAGATGCAGGCAGGAGTCGGTCTACTAATCTTGGACGTGATGCCTATATATTGTTCATTGCCTTGGATATCGTCATAACTATTCGATTTTCTATCAATTGCCCAACAGAAATTTGTTTACCCATCGTGTACTATTTCTTGAGAGAAGCCACTAATGAAATCTACGACCCCCGGGTCTATTCTTTATCATATTTGCTTTGAGACCTATTTTTATTTGCTTTTGTTTTCAGATTTGTTATTCTAAAAACCCAAAAATACTTTAGTGCACTTTTTATTTGCATATTTTATTTTGTGTTATTGCGAGATCTATTTATCCAAAATCATACAAACCAATCTATTTTTTTCCCGAGGAGGGATTGACAGCCCCTCTTACGCGTCGGGTTGCAAGTATTTGTTCTTTGTGTGTAGGTACCGTTTACATAGTGTTGATTGGTTCTCCTACTGGATTGATACCTTGGTTTCATAACTAAGGGAAATACCTACCATAGCAGTGCTGCACCATCCCTTCCTCTTTGGGGAAATACAGACGTAGTTCAAGCGACATCAAAAGGAATTTCTGGCACCGTTGCCGGGGAGACATCATCAACATCTATCAGGTTCCTAATCACAAATCTCATTTCCTTGCAATTTATATTATTTGCCATTTTCCTCTCGTTTTCATCTCCCCCACTTCACAAAAATTTGCCGTTTTATTCGCCCTCTTTTTCGTTCGCCATTTTCTCGTCAGGTCTGTTTTTTGTGTGCAATCTTGCTTGCGTAGTCAAGATGACTCAAGAAAAAAACAAGTTGTGTGATTTTTCCAATACCAATAATAATGATTCTATTAGCACTCCGATTGCTCCTCCCGCCACTAGTGCGGAATCTTGTGATATTGATGCCGCTTTGTTGAATTTTTATGAAAGATCAATTTTCTGGTACTCCTAATGAGGATGTCGCGTCCCATCTAAACACATTAGTAGAATTATGCGATATGCAAAAGAGAAAAGATTTGGACAATGATATTTTGAAGTTGAAATTATTCTCGTTTTCCTTGCGAGATCATGCAAAAATTTGGTTTTCCTCTTTGCCTCGCAGTAGTATCAGTTCTTGGGATAAGTGCAAAGATGCTTTTATTACTAAGTATTTTCCGCCCGCGAAAATTATTTCCCTTAGGAAAAAATCATGAATTTTAAGCAACTTGAGCATGAACATGTTGCACAATCTAGGGAAAGAATGAAATTGATGCTAAGAAATTGTCCTACTCATGGTTTAAATCTTTGGATGATTATACCAAAAAATTATGTGGGATTGAATTTTATTTCTAGAAATCTATTAGATTCCGCCGCGGTTGGTACTTTAATGGAAATTACTTTGGGTGAAGCTACTAAATTTCTTGATAATATTATGGCTAATTATTCACAATGGCATACCGAAAGAGCACCTACTAGTAATAAGGTTAATTCTATTGAAGAAAATAGTACGTTAAGTGAAAAGGTTGATGATCTTATGAAATTATTTGCTAGTAAGAGTGCTCCTATTGATCCTAATGATGTGCCTTTGTCTACTTTGATTGAGCAAAATAGTGATCCCGTAGATGTGAATTTTGTTTTGCGAAACAATTTTAATAACAATGCTTATAGAGGTAATTTTAATCCTAGGCCTTTTCCTGGAAATTCCTCTAATAATTATGGTAATTCCAATGGTAGTTCTTCTTACAATAATAATAGGAACACCTCTAATCTTGAGAATAATATTAAAGAATTTATCAATGCTCAAAAAAATTTCAATACTTTGATAGAAGAAAATTTGAGTAAGATTGATGATATGTCTAGAAGCATTGATAGAATTTCTCACGACGTAGAAAATCTCAAGTTGAAAAATTTTGTACCCAAGGTTGATGAATCAATTAAAGCTTTATATGTTTCTATGGATGAAAGTAAGAAAAGAACCGCTATGCTTAGAGCTAAAAGAGAATTTTTAGAAAGAGCGTTTTCTAGTGATTGCTTTCATGAAAATGATGAAGATCTTAAAATGATTGGTGTTTCTTCTATTGATTCTTTGTTTAGTAAAATTAAAATTGATGATAAATGGACTAAAGAAGAGTCAACTTTAGCTAGAAGGGGTCCCTATAATTCAAAGGGTGAAAATCTTGTTGAGAAAATTGATAAAAGTGGGTTTGGAGAGGTCAGAACTTGAACTAGTGATGCGCCCACTCTTCTGGATTACAAAGACTTTAATTATGATAATTGTTGCTTGATTGATTGTATTTATTTTTTGCAATCCATGATAAATTCACCTCATGCTTATGAATAAAACAAAACTTTTACTAAACATATCGTAGATGCCGTGATGAAAGCTTTAGAAGAAAAGTTGGAATTTGAGATTTCAATCCCTAGGAAATTACATGACGAATGGGAACCTACTATCAAAGTCAAGATTAAAAATTATGAGTGTTTTTCTTTATGTAATTTGGGTGCTAGTGTTTCCACAATTCCGAAATCTCTATGTGATGTGCTTGGTCTTACCGATATTGAAGAATGTTCTCTTAATTTGCACTTGGCGGATTCTACTATTAAAAAGCCTATGGGAAGAATTAATGATGTTATTATTCTTGCAAATAGGAATTATTTGCCCATAGATTTTATTGTTCTTGATATTGATTGCAATCTGCCTTGTCCAATTATTCTTGGTAGACCGCTTTTACGCACTATAGGTGCCGTGATTGATATGAAAGGAGGGAATGTTAAATTTAAATTCCCACTAAGAAAGGGTATGGAACACTTACCTAGAACAATAATTAAGCCACCATATGAATCAATCATGAGGGCATCCTATGGATCTAAAACTAAAGATGACAACACTTGAATCTATACATTATGCCTAGCTAGGGGCATAAAACAATAACGCTTGTTGGGAGGCAACCCAATGAATTTTTTTGCTTTTCCTTTATGTTCTTGAGTATTTGCACAATTATGCTACTGTTATGATTGTGTTTTTATGTTTTAGTTAGGGTTTGTGCCAAGTAAAGCCTTTGGGATCATGTTTGGTGGTAGTTGATTTGATCTTGTCAAAAAATAGAAACTTTTTCGCCCAGTGAAATAATTTAAAAAATTCACAGAAGCGCGTTAAAATCCTTATTTTTGTACGCAAGTTTGATATACAAACTTCCTACGTTTCCCTAAGATTTCAGAATTTTTGGAGTTACATAAGTATACGAAGTTTTCAGATTTCTACAAACTGTTCTATTTTTGACAGATTTTGTTTTCTTTGCGTTTTGTGCTTATTTTGATGAATCTATGGTTTGTATTGGAGGGTATATACCATGGTAAAGTTAGAATACAGTAGATATAATGCAAAAATAAAATAGTAATGGGTTTGCAACAACACTTAGAGTGGTGATTTGCTTTGTTATACTAACGGATCTCATGAATGTTTTTTTTAGTTTTGTGTGATTGAAATTTTCAAGTTTTGGGTGAGATCACGATGGATGAAGGAATAAGGAGTGAAAAGAGCCTAAGCTTGGGGAAGCCCCATGCACCCCAAGTTATTACTTAAGGAGAACCAAGCAACTAAGCTTGGGGGTGCCCTGGAAGGCATCCCCTCTTTCATGTAACGACCATCGGTATTATACTTGGAGCTATATTTTATTCGTCACATATCATGAGTAACTATTTGAGAGAGCCAGAATTATGCTATGATTTAATAGAATTGCTGTATGTGCTTCACTTAAATTTTTTTGAGCTATGGAATTGCTCTAGTGCTCCACTTGTATCTTTTTGAGCACGGTGTGCTTTAATATTTTTGAAGATATGCTCTCATGCTTCACTTAGATTTATTTGAGAGTCAGTAAATTTTCAAAGAAATTATGTTATGCTTCACTTATATTATTTTGAGAGAAGAAATTTTTTATGCTCATGTTCTTCAATTAAATTTTTTTGAGCTTATCAGAAGCAACCGATGAAACTAGTCCCAAAGTGATAGATATTCAAGAGGGATATAATAAAAAGTTTCATGAAGACCATTGGACAAAATAAACTTGATTCTTTGTAATAGTATTGAGATATGATGATAGTGATATGTGAGTCATGTTGGTGAGTAATTATGCTTTAGTAAGAAAACTGGTGTTAAGGTTTGTGATTCCCTATGCAAGCACGGAAGTCAATAGTTGTGAAATTAAATTACATCCTACTTATTGTGCATTATTCGGTGTTAGTTATGCTTAATGCTCACTTATGTGATTTTTAGTTTCTTGGTTGGATGCTTCTCAATCTATTTGCTAGCCTCCACTTGTACTAAGTAGAAATACTACTTGTGCATCCAAAATCTTTAAAACCAGTTTTGCCATATGAGTCCACCATACCTACCTATATGTGGTATTTCTGTGCCGTTCTAAGAAAATTTGTATGTGCCACCTCTAATTTTCGAAATGAATTTCCTTTTTGTGTGCTCGTACCGCTCATGAAGTGTCAGGGGGTGGCTAATATTTTCCATGCTAGAAGTGTTATTCTCAGTATGAGTGTTTATTCACTTGTCATTGCATGAGAGTGCGGCGGTAATAGGGATGCCCAGTCACGAAATGAAAAAGGAATTTACTTTATGTTGTCAAATAATAAATTCCTCAGAAGTGTTGGCATGGAAGGCACCCGTGGATACGGCTAGCCATGGATTGTGAAAGAATTGTGGAAAAAGGAGTAAACTTTATTTTCTGTTTGGGAACCGCCTATGATATATCTAGCACCGAAGTGTTGGAAATTACTCGGTCGTTTTCGTTGATGGGAAAAGTATGCCTCTCAAAAAAAATTATCTCTCAATTTTTGCTTTGAGCTCTGGCACCTCTACAAATCCCTACTTCCCTCTACGAAGGGCCTATCTATTTACTTTATGCAATTTTTATTTTTTATTTGAGTCTCCATCTTCTCTTATAAAGCACCAACTAGGGAGCACTATGATCATACTTGAGCATTGGATGTAGCTAATATGCGAGCGTCTTTCATGAATGGGTCAATGATTGAGCACGATGGGCTAGGGATAACTTTCTTTAGTGTTGATATTTTAAAAGACATGGTTGCTTGTTGATATGCTTGAGTATTGAAATCTTCATGTCAAAACTAGACTATTGCTTTGAACCATATAAAAGTCCAAATGTCGATGCTACAAAAATAATAGTATGTGATGAACATGTTAAGCAACATTCCACATCCAAAATTCAATTTTTATCATTTACTTACTCGAGGACGATCAGGAATTAAGCTTGGGGATGTTGATACGTCTCCAACATATCTATAATATTCGATTGTTCCATGCTGTTATATTATCATTCTTGGATGTTTTACAATCATTTTATAGCAACTTTATATCATATTTTGGGACTAACCTATTGACATAGTGCCAGTGCCAGTTACTCTTTTTTGCTTGTTTTTTACACCACAGAAAATTAATACCAAATGGAATCTAAACGCAGTTTTGGAGAAATTTTCTAGGCCAGAAGACACCTGATGGGCCAAAGAAGTACCAGAGGGGGGCTTCGAGGGGAGCACAACTAACCAAGGCGCGCCCAGGTGGGTTGTGCCCACCTCGGTGGCCTCCCGCACCACCTCTGCGCCCTATGAATCCCCAAATATTTCAGAAACCCTAGGGGTGTCGACGAAACACAATTCCAGCTGCCGCAAGATCCAGAACCACGAGATCCAATCTAGACACCATCACGGAGGGGTTCATCATCCTCATTGATGCCTCTTCGATGATGCCTGAGTAGTTCATCATAGACCTATGGCTCCATAGTCAGTAGCTAGATGGCTTCCTCTCTCTTTTTTGATTCTCAATACAATGCTCTCTTGGAGATCTATTTGATGTAACTCTTTTTGCGGTGTGTTTATTGGGATCCGATGAACTTTGAGTTTATGATCAAATCTATATCCATGAATATTATTTGAGTCTTCTTTGATCTCTTATATGCATGATTATTCATAGCCTCTTACTTTTTCTTCGAATCTTTGGTTTAGTTAGGCCAACTAGATCAATTTTTATTGCCTTGGGAAGAGGTGTTTGTGATGGGTTCGATCGTGCGGTGTTCTTTCCCAGTGACAGAAGGGGCAGCAAGACACGCATGTATCTTTTCTATTAAGGATAACAAGATGGGGGCTCTTCCTACATGAATAAATCTCGTCTACATCATATCATTGTTCTTATTGCATTACTCTGTTTCTCCATGAACTTAATACACTAGATGCATGACGGATAGCGGTCGATTTGTCGAGTAATAGTACTAGATGCAGGCAGGAGTCTTTCTACTAATCTTGGACGTGATGCCTATATATTGATCATTGCCTTGGATATCGTCATAACTATTCGATTTTCTATCAATTGCCCAATAGTAATTTGCTTACCCACCGTGTGCTATTTCTTGGGAGAAGCCACTAGTGAAATCTACGACCCCCGGGTCTACTCTTTATCATATTTGCTTTGAGATCTATTTTTATTTGCTTTTGTTTTCAGATCTGTTATTATAAAAACCCAAAAATACTTTGCTGCACTTTTTATTTGCATCTTTATTTTGTGTTATTGCAAGATCTATTTATCCAAAATCATACAAACCAACCTATCTTTTGCCCGCGGAGGGATTGACAACCCCTCTTACGCGTGGGGTTGCAAGTATTTGTTCTTTGTGTGCAGGTACCGTTTACATAGTGTTGCTTGGTTCTCCTATTGGATTGAGACATTAGTTTCATAATCGAGGGGAATACCTACCGTAGTTGTGCTGCATCATCCCTTCCTCTTTGGGGAAATACGATGTAGTTCAAGCAACATCACTAGATTCATTAGGTGGGTTCTTTTGCTGCAAGAATTTGATTTACACATTACTGATAGAAAAGGGGCTGAGAACCCTGTAGCTGATAGCTTTTCTAGGTTAGAATATATTCTTGATAACCCTCTACCTATTGATGGTAGCTTTCCTGATGAGCAACTAGCTGCAATAAACGTTTCTCATAACACACCTTGGTATGCTGATTATGCAAATCACATTGTTGCTAAATATATACCACCTAGTTTCACATACCAACAAAAGAAAAAAAATTCTTCTATGATTTAAGACATTACTTTTGTCATGACCCACATCTTTATAAAGGAGTAGATGGTATTATTAGACGTTGTGTACCTGAGCATGAATAGGAACAAATCCTACGGAAATGTCACTCGGAAGCTTATGGAGGGCATCATGCAGGAGATAGAACTGCTCACAAGGTATTGCAATCTGGTTTTTATTGACCTACCCTCTTCAAGGATGCCTGTAAGTTTGTTTTATCTTGTGATTAATGCCAAATGATAGGTAATGTCGGCAAGCGTCACAAAATGCCTATGAATTATTCACTTGTTGTTGAACCATTTAATGTTTGGGGTTTTGATTATATGGGACCTTTCCCTTCCTCTAAAGGGTATACACACATTTTGGTTGCTATTGATTATGTTACTAAGTGGGTCGGACCTTTCCCTTCCTCTAATATATGTTATTTTGTACAACTCTCGTTTTAGATTCTCTACAGGAAAACTTCTTTCCAAATGGGACGGACCATATATTATCGAAGAGGTTTATCGCTCTGGAGCTATCAAAATTAATAATGCCAAAGGTACTAACCCGAAGGTGGTCAATGGGCAAAGAATTAAACACTATATCTCAGGTACGCCTATTAATGTTGAAAGCAATATTATTCAAACCATGACACAGGAGGAACACAAAAATAAACCTTCCGGAACACTCCAGAATCCTAAAAAAGAGGAGGTACATGATACGATAAAGTAAACGGACTCCGAAAAATTCGCAAAAATATTTTCTGTCAGTTTTGGAATATTAACAAAATTAGGAAGAAAAGAAATAACTAGGAAGGAAACCAAGGAGGGCACAAAACACTAGGGCGCTCCTGCCTTGCCTGGCGCGCCCAGGTGGGTTATGCTCACCTCGGGAACCTTCCCGACTCTTTTTTCCTGTCGTTTGCTTGTTTCCACGATAAGAAAACTTTATATACCCCCCGAACGTATTGACTATCGTATCATGGAGAAATCCTCTGTTCTTCTTTCTTGTTGTTTTCTAACAGATCTGAAATATGTCGTCTCAAGATTCGGAGGAGAGCCTTCTTTCCCACCAATCTCTGGATCCAAATGTCTTTAAGAACACCTTCCCATATTTTTGGTTCTTGGATGAGGAGGAAGACACCAATTCGGAGTCTATCCCTTCTTGTTTTCTAAAGGATAGCAAGGCAGCATTATGCAAGAAGATCTTAAAGCTTGAGATAGATAATGAGGATCTCAGGGATGATAATTTCAGCCTCCGACGCAAGTTGGAGAAAAAGAACATGGCTACACCACCATCACCTTCTTCACCACCAAAGGAGACTTTGAGTACACGGTATGGGCACTCCCCTTGGCTTGTGCCAAGCTTTGGGGAGGTGCCCCGGTATCGTATCACCGCCACTTCCTTTGCCTTTATCTATCTTAGTTCGATCTTCAGTTATCTTTTAAATTAGTTGAATAAAAGTTTAGTTCAACCTATTTTCGAGTGTTTGCTTAGTGATTTATCTATCTATATAATCGTGTGCGAGATATATAATAAAATTTAGTTCGAGTTTTGCTTTCTTTAATTTTATGTTTCAATCAAAATAAAAGGAAATAATGAAAAACATCATATGCTAATCTTATGGTAAGTAATGACATCACATAAAGAAAAGTACAAGTGGTAAAATTTGTTGAAGGTTGACAAACATGGCATTGGTCAATGATGCAATTCATGAAAGAATTAATAAGGGAAGAGAATATTCACATACAAATACACTATCTTGGACATCTTTTATGATTGTGAGCCCCCATCAAAATATTATATGCCCAAATTGTTGACATTGGATAAGGAAGATAACGTAATGATGCAGTTCATGTTTATTCTTATTCACATAGAAGTTATATTGTCATAGATCCTTTAACATGTGGTGCTTGCCCAATATCTTTGCTAGGCAAAACTTTCGCACTAAGTAGAGATACTACTTGTGCACCCAAAAACCCTTAAACCCAAAATCTTGTTTTGAGAGTCCACCATACTTACCTATGGATTGATTAAGATCCTTCAAGTAAGTTGTCATCGGTGCAATAAGGCAATAAAAATTTCTTCTAAATGTGTTGGATCATTTAGTGTAAGAAAAAATTGAGCGTTGTACGAACTTGTGATGGAAAAATAATAAAAATGTCGGACTGCATAATAAAGGTTGCTATCATAAGGGGCAATATAACGTGACATTCATTTGTACTAAGAGATTGAGCATACAAACCCATAAGCGCATGACAACCTCTTCTTCCCTTTGCAAAGGGCCTATCTTTTACTTTTATGTATTTACATTTATGCAAGAGTCAAAGTATTTCTTCCCTATTCCTTTTTATTTTCTCTTTTTGCAAGCATCACATGGTGAGAAAAGATCTAGGCACATATATCTAGTTGGATATGAGTGAGCATGAATTATTTTGGTTGAAATCACCTTTGAGGTGAATACGTTGGGAGGCGAAACTATAAGCCCCTATCTTTCTATGTGTCCGGTTGAAACTTTTTGCTCATGTGTATGAGGTGAGTGTTAGCAATCATCGAAGATTATATGATGGTTGAGTATGTGGACTTGACAAAAGGCTCCGATACGAGACCCTTCCCGAAAAGATGATGAATTGTCGTTGCAAAGTTAAATGAGAACATATAGGTTTTCAATAAAGTTTATGCTTTTACTTCGATGTTGTGATGAATTGTTACTTGTTCATGAGAAGTTATAAAATAAAGTTATGTGATAAAGTTTTTTGTTTTTATAATAATAAGCATGATGCTTCTATGTCCGTATTTTGTTTTTATCGACACCTGTCTCTCAAAGCATGTGGGCATGCTTTTCGATATCGGTTTCTCGCTTGAGGACAAGCGAGGTCTAAGCTTGGGGGAGTTGATACGTCCATTTTGCATCATGTTTTCCTACTGTTATTTATAATGTTTTTATGCATAATAATGCTTTATGGAGTAATTTTAATGCCTTTTCTCTCATAATATGTAAGATTTACACAAAGAGGGAGAATGCCAGCAACTGGAATTCTGGACCTGAAAAAGCTATGTCAGAGTTACTTATTCTAGCATCTCCAAATAAGATGAAAATTTATGGAGAATTGTTTTGCAATATGTAAAAAATACTGGAGGAAATAACTACCGGAGGGGGCCACCTGGTGAGCACAAGAGACCCTGCGCGCCAGGCCCCCCAGGCATGCCCTGGTGGGTTGTGCTCAGCCCAGCCCACCTCTGGTGCCCATCTTCTGGTATATAGGTAATTTTGGCCTAGAAAAAAATAAGAGAACTTTTCGGACGGAGCGCCGCCGTCTCGAGGCGAACTTGGGCAGGAGCACTTTTGCCCTTCGGCGGAGCGATTCCGTCGGGCGAACATCCCTCCCATAGGGGGAAATCAAAGCCATCGCCATCGCCAACAACCCTCTCATCATTGGAAGGCCAATCTCCATCAACATCTTGAACATCACCATCTCCTCTCAAACCCTAGTTCATCTCTCGTGTTCAATCTTTGTACCGTAACCTCAGATTGGTACCTGTGGGTGACTAGTAGTGTTGATTACATCTTGTAGTTGATTATTATATGGTTTGTTTGGTGGAAGATTATATGTTCAGATCCATTATGCTATTTAATACCCCTCTGATCTTGAGCATGATTATCATTTGTGAGTAGTTACTTTTGTTCTTGAGGTTACGAGAGAAATCTTGTTGCAAGTAATCATCTGAACTTGATATGTGTTTGATATTTTGATGATATGTATGTTGTGATTACCTTGGTGGTGTCATGTGAACATCGACTACATGGCACTTCACCATCTTTGGGCCGAAGGGAATGCATTATGGAGTAGTTATTAGATTATGGGTTGCTAGAGTGACAGAAGCTTAAACCCTAGTTTATGCGCTACTTCGTAAGGGACCGATTTGGATCCAAATGTTTCATGCTATGGTTAGATTTTATCTTAATACTTTTCTCGTAGTTGCGGATGCTTGGGATGGGGTTAATCATAAGTGGGAGGTTTGTTGAAGTAAGAGCATCACCCAAGCACCGGTCCACCCACATATCAAATTATCAAAGTAGCGAACACGAATCAAACCAACATGATGAAAGTGACTAGATGAAATTCCCGTATACCCCCAAGAATTCTTTGACTGTTATAAGAGACCGTTTTGGCCTGTCCTTTGCCACAAAAGGATTGGGCTACCTTCTTGCAATTTATTTACCGTTACCATTACTTGTCCGTCACAAATTATCTTGCTATCAAACTACCTGTTACCGACAATTTTAGTGCTTGCAGAAATTACCTTGCTGAAAACCACTTGTCATTTCCTTCTGCTCCTCATTGGGTTCGACACTCTTAGTTATTCAAAGGACTACGATTGATCCCCTATACTTGTGGGTCATAAATGGTCAATTGCTTGGTATACCGATTCTTGTGATGCTCGAACAACTTATGGACAATCCTCACCTGCATCTCATTCCGGAACTGAACAATGGTCCATCATGGATCAACGGGAACCACATACGGATTCTTCCTCTGGGAAGCTTCCCATTCCTTTGCCTTCCTGTCGGTGTCAAAACCGGCGGATCTCGGGTAGGGGGTCTCGAACTGTGCGTCTAGGCGGATGGTAACAGGAGACAAGGGACACGATGTTTTTACCCAGGTTCGGGCCCTCTAGTTGGAGGTAATACCCTACTCCTGCTTGATTAATATTGATGATATGGGTAGTACAAGAGTAGATCTACCACGAGATCAAGGAGGCTAAACCCTAGGAGCTAGCCTATGGTATCATTGTTGTTCGTCCTACGGACTAAAACCCTCCGGTTTATATAGACACCGGATAGGTTAGGGTTACACAGAGTCGGTTACAAAGGTAGGAGATCTACATATCCATATCGCCAAGCTTGCCTTCCACGCCAAGGAAAGTCCCATCCGGACACGGGACGAAGTCTTCAATCTTGTATCTTCATAGTCTTGGAGTCCGCCGTGATGATAGTTCGCTATCCGGACACCCCTAGTCCAGACTCCTCGGTAGCCTGAACCAGGCTTCAATGGCGATTTAGTCCGCACGCATATTGTCTTCGGCATTGCAAGGCAGGTTCCTCCTCCGAATACTTCATAGAAGGTTTTCAACACAAGGATAGTGTCCGGCTCTGCAAAACAAGTTCCACATACCACCGTAGAGAGAATAATTTTTGCACAGATCTGCTGACGTATTCCGCAGCGTGACGTCACACCACGGCCAAGCCTCTATTCGAATCGGTTTTTACTGTTCCACCTTAGCGCGTTTAGCGAGGCGGTTTCTTTGGCACGTCTTATCAAAGCATACGTGCCCCCTTATTCCGGGATTCTCATCAATACGGACGTGGGTAACCCATCCGCGCCATTGATTATGGCGCTTGGGAGATAAGCGAGTTTTACCGGGCTAGTGGGGCGCGATAGCCGTCCATCCATATAAGGGATAAGGATCCACCTTTTCACCTACGCCTTCTTCCTCCTTTGCTTATACATTTCCGCGCACTCGAGCTCCAGCGCCCAAGTCCGCACACCCCACCTCAACCTTCTCCAACTATGTCCGGAGCGGGAGGTAGGTGGATGGCCTCCTCCATCACGGAGGGGCAAATCACAAAGCTGCGGGAGGCCGGATACTTGTCCAGCAACATCGCGCACCGGCTGCCCGATGCGGGGCAGCTCATTCCAACCCCCAGGCCCCATGAGAGGGTGGTGTTTCTCCCCCACTTCCTCCGCGGACTAGGTTTTCCACTTCGCCCATTTGTCCGGGGGCTCAAGTTCTACTACGGCCTGGACTTCCACGATCTGGCCCCGAATTTCATCCTCAACATCTCGGCGTTAATCGTCGTGTGCGAGGCCTTCCTCTGCATCCAGCCCCACTTCGGCTTATGGCTGAAGATCTTCAATGTCAGGCAGAAGGTAGTGGGCGGCCGTCAAGCGGAGTGCGGAGGCGCCATGGTTGGCAAGATGGCCAAAGTCCTATGGCTCGAGGGCTCCTTTGTGGAGACCATAAAGGGGTGGCAATCGGGGTGGTTCTACATCACCGAGCCGCGCGACTCCAAATGGGTGGCGGCCCCCGAATTCAGATCTGGCTTCCCCACACGGCTCTCATCATGGAAAGAGACGGGCCTGACGTGGGGGAGTTCGGACGAGCTATCCGGACTCCAAACATGCGTCTGAAACCTGGTGGACAAGAATCTCAGGCTTGTCAACGTAATCCAGGTGATGCTCATCCGCCGGATTCTCCCATGCCAACAACGGGCGTTCAAATTGTGGGAGTTCGATCCGGCACAGCACTCAACTCTAAAAAGGCTCTTGACACTACGCACGAAGATGCCGGAAGGTGTTGTTCAAGGCGCCGAGGCTCCCACATCCACTACCAAGATCGCGGATTCAGCTCATGCAGCGTCAAGCCAGCGAGGTGAGTTATTTTACCCTTTATGGGACACTTTTTTCATAGTTTGACTCTATGCGGGATCTAAAACTCCCTAACCTTTAACAGACTGGCTGAAGACGTCCGGACAGGTTAATTGTCCGCTCCTTTGTTCAAGACCAGCGGACGCCCGATTAACAGGGCTGCTGGCTCGTACCTCATGTGGTGCGGAGAAGAAGGCCAAGAAGGAGGCAACGGAACTCGAAGGAGCTCCCGACACTGGTCTGTCATTTCAAGCGAATCTTCTCCCGAGAACGAGGAGGAGGAAAAAGCCTCTCCCCAGCGGGGAGGAGAGAAAAGGAAGGCCGCCCCTAGCCGGGAGGCCGGAGGAATCAAGAAGGAAGGACCTCCTTCGGACTTCTCCACCAACGTCGACAACGAGGAGGAGGAGTGGCCGACAAGGGTCAAGCCCCTGGCGAGATCGTAAGTGTCCGGATACCCATGGCTTTTTTATTGCATAGTGTTCTCTAATGCCGAACAATCATGCAGCCCGCCCAAGGGCGAGTTCGCCGCTTCGTCGAGCGGGTCCCTGAGTTCGTCGGAAATGGAGAGTACTTCACTTCCGGCTGCCTCCTCGCCTCACGCTGCGGACGACGTCAAGGTGGTGCCCCAAGGGGGTCCTGGTCAAGAGGAGGTGGCGCAGGAGGCGCCGCAAGGCGACCTCCCGGACTCCTGGCTCGAGAGGAGCAAGACCCCTAGGGGCTCTAAGCCCGACCCTCGTCCGGACTCCATACCGAAACCTTCAGCGGTTCCGGAGTCCGGCAAGCGGTCCCTTCGTAGGAAGGGTAAGACGCCGGTGTCTTCCGTCCAACCGGAGGCACCGGATAGCTTACTGGAGGCGCTTAACAGCGCCTCCATCGAGGAGGAGCACCGCACTATTATGAGTGTGGTGATCCAGAAAGTTCAGTACGCCAAGAGCGGGTTGACTGAAGCCTGTACCAGCCTTCTAACAGGCTTTGAGGTAAGTTTAGAATATGTAAAAATATTACCGCATAGATAGTATCCCCTGATGCTTAGTTCGGTGTTCGGAAAGAAAAGCCGGACTAAGGATCTAAAAAGATATACGCAGGAGTTCAACATAAGTGTGTCAATATGGGAATGCAGGCTGCTCTGCTGACCTCTGCCGCACTGACTGCGGAGGTCAATGCATTGAAGCAGGGCCTCGAGCGGTCCGAGAACGAGCTCGGCCTTGCCAAGAAGCAGCTCGAGGACAATGAAGGTAAGTAATACCTTATTAAAGAAATACCTTATAGAAAGGTTTCGGTTGCAAAAAATAACAGGAATAACATGGGTACTGCAGGGGCCACGAACGAGGTGGCGGCCCTGAAGGAAGCGGTGTCCGTGGCCGAAAACAAAGCGGCCGCGGAGTGCACCGAGCGAGAGAAGGGGGAGGCGCAGCTGGCGGAGGTGCGGCAAGAGCTCCAGTCTCTCGTGAAAAAACACGAGGGTTTGGAGCGTGACTCGAAGACCCGAGAGTCCGAGCTTGCCTCGGCTCTTGAGAGTGCCAAAGCTGCTAAGGCCGAGGCCCAAAAAGCCCTCCAAGAAATTGAATCATTAAAGAAGATAGCGGCGGGTAAGGCATTCTTTATGCAAAGCAAGTATGTGAAAGTGAATTACCTATTACTTACCCAGATTCGGAGCTCTCCTGGAGCATTTGCAGATCTGCCCCGTAGTGTGTCTGATGCTGCCACATTCTACCGCGCCAAGGAGGGGAGCTCGACGGAGAAGGTGTTCGGTCTCAAGATGCCGAGGCCGGACATCCGTTCCCTAAGCGACCAGCTGAAGCAGCTGGTCGAGCTCCACAAGGTCGCCGAACAGGCCATGAGGGGCCTCATAGTTCATTTGTGGCCATTGGAAGCCATGCCAGGAGATACTTTGGGCTAGTCGGCGGCCGGTGGTGGGCCTTTGTCCATGGATTGAAGTCATCAAGCGCTCCGTCTGCATTGAAGGTGCCCGTCGGGCCCTTGCCCGTGCTAAAGTGCACTGGGGCAAGCTGGATGCGGAGAAGCTTGTGACGGACGGGCCACCGAAGGGCAAGGAGCATCGCACGCCCGAAATGTAGTATGAGGGCCTCCTGAAGGGTGCCTGTCGAATAGCGGATGAGTGCTCCAAAGATGTAATTTTTGAATAGACTCGCATTTGTTATCCTGTACGCTGAAAACTTGTTCATATGCGCTAAGCAACGCTTGTTAATTTAAAATATTACCTTCTATGCGGCCGTTTATCAAATTTGAGAGATGGCAAGTCGTTGGCTTCAGCCCCCATGCCACGAGTGCTTGGGTGTTCGGGATAAACTTGAGCGCTCTTGTTCCCATTCTTGGGTCCATCGAGGGAGGCGCTCAACGCAACGAACAAGGCAACTAGACTTATAATGCTTGAACACTCTCACTTAGCCATAGAATTCTATAATTTTAAATTTCGGCGAAGCCCCTTGTATTCGGAAGACCGAGTTCGGGCGCTATCCACGCCTTGGCCGGACAATTCCGGTTCCTTGCTCTAAGCGGCATAAGTCTTTAGGGACCCGAAAAAACCTCTCGAACAGCGACCGGCTCTTGCCCTATCATGACGGTCAATTTTAGCTTTCTCCACTGAGGTGCTCAACCCAGCTTAACCGGGGCATAATCGCAGTGGTTCTCCTAGTGCTACCTTAGCCAATATAACGGAACGTAAGGTACCAAAACATAGGAGCCGGGCAAACCCAACTATTGACCCAAGACATGATTTGGAGCCGATGCATATAATGATATAAGTTCGGGGTGCCGCACTTGTGAAAGTGTTCGGACTTATCACACCATAATTTTGGGGTACTTAAGCCCCTGGTGTATTGGCCGTACCAGATTGTACGGTTGCGCAATGTCGTAAATGAACATATAAAATAGGAAAGAATTCAATAATAGGCAAGAGCTATATATTGGTTATTTAAAAAGAAACTGCAAATATAAGCAGAACGATACAAATTGTGCGATAAGCAAGGGATGGGACTATTTAACATGTCCCCCTCCAGGGGTAAGCTGCGGGATGGTATGTAAAACAGGTATAATGCTCGTAGTAGAGACCGCCTGGACACTCGACGTAGCTTTCTGCTTCCCTGGCTGTTGCATCGTGAGTTCGGCAATTCAAGTGCCGGACAGGGCTTTTGGAAAACGGAGTGATGAAAGTAAGAAAAAAGAAGAAAAAAAGAATGACACAATTGGGAGCCCCTGGTGCGGTTGAGCCGCATTCTGGGCGTGCCGTGGTCGTTCCCCTCCCCTTATGCCGATGGTATCTCCAGAGCGTAGTTATGTACGCGTAGTACTGGCTTCGCAATTTCGCGAGGGCTGGGGTTGGGGCCGGATTGCTACGCGTGCTTGAATCGTGCCAGGCGGTCTTGTTGTAGGTTACTTGGCGCGCTGAACGGTGTCCGGACGCTTAGTGGCCGGACTCGAGAATTGCTGTGAGAGGCTGCTTTGCACCTCCGCGCGAGGGAACGCCGTGTGCTCCTCCGCTCGGAGAGAGCGTTCGGTGTTTCCATTGACCGTGATTACTACTCGAGGGCTGGCATCTTGAGCTTGAGGTATGCGTAGTGCGGCACCGCATTGAACTTTGTAAATGCGGTTCGTCCAAGCAGTGCGTGATAGCCGCTGCAGAACGGGACTATGTCAAAGATTAACTCTTCGCTTCGGAAGTTATCCGGGGATACGAAGACCAATTCGAGTGTAACTAAGCTTGTACAATTGGCCTCTACACCCGGTATGACGCCTTTAAAGGTCGTCTTTGTAGGTTTAATCCTTGAGGGTCTATGCCCATTTTATGACTGATCCCGATAAAGCAGGTTCAGGTTGCTACCGCCATCCATCGGGACTCGGTGAGGTGAAATCCGTCAATAATTGGGTCAAGAACCAATGCGGCGAAACCGCCGTGACGGATGCTAGTGGGTGGTCCTTCGATCGAAGGTGATCGGGCGGGAAGACCATGGGTTGAACTTCGGGCGATGGCTCCATCGCATATACGTCCCTTTAGTGCACGCTCGCTCCCTTTTGGGTATATGGGTTATGATATCATGTTCACCGTCCGCACTTGTGTGGGAAAGCCCTTCTGTCTTCTATTGTTCGGCGGCCGGGGCTCTTCCTCGTCATCGCTATGCAGCCCCTTGTCGTTGAGTTCGGCACTTAACTTTGTTGGAAATATGCCCTAGAGGCAATAATAAATTAGTTATTATTATTATATTTCCTTGTTCATGATAATCGTTTATTATCCATGCTATAATTGTATTGATAGGAAACTCAGATACATGTGTGGATACATAGACAACACCATGTCCCTAGTAAGCCTCTAGTTGACTAGCTCGTTGATCAACTGATGGTTACGGTTTCCTGACCATGGACATTGGATGTCGTTGATAACGGGATCACATCATTTGGAGAATGATGTGATGGACAAGACCCCTCCTAAGCCTAGCACAAAGATCGTAGTTCATATGCTAAATCTTTTCTAATGTCAAGTATCATTTCCTTAGAGCATGAGATTGTGCAACTCCGGATACCGTAGGGAATGCTTTGGGTGTACCAAACGCCACAACGAATCGGGTAGCTATAAAGGTGCACTACAGGTATCTCCGAAAGTGTCATTGGTTGGCACGAATCGACTGGATTTGTCACTCCCGTAAACGGAGAGGTATCTCTGGGCCCACTCGGTAGGACATCATCATAATGTGCACAATGTGACCAAGGGGTTGATCACGGATGATGTGTTACGGAACGAGTAAAGAGACTTGCCGGAAACGAGATTGAAGAAGGTATCGGGATACCGACGATCGAATCTCGGGCAAGTACAATACCGCTAGACAAATGAATTGTATACGGGATCGATTGAGTCCTTGACATCGTGGTTCATCCGATGAGATCATCATGGAACATGTGGGAGCCAACATGGGTATCCAGATCCCGCTGTTGGTTATTGATCGGAGAACGCGTCTCGGTCATGTTCAGATGGTTCCCGAACCCGTAGGGTCTACACACTTAAGGTTCGATGACGCTAGGGTTATAAAGGAAGTTTGTATGTGGTTACCGAATGTTGTTCGAGTCCTGATGAGATCCCGGACGTCACGAGGAGTTCGGAATGGTCCAGAGGTAAATATTTATATATGGAAGTCCTGTTTTGGTCACCGGAAAAGTTTCGGTTTTTTCAGATAGCGCACGGGACCACCGGAGGGTCCGGGGTCCACCAAGTGGGGCCACCAACCCCGGAGGGCTCGTGGGCCAAGTGTGGGAGGGACCAGCCCTGTGGGCTGGTGCGCCCCACAAGGGGCCCAAGGCGCATGGAAGAGTGGGAGGGCAAACCCTAGGCAGATGGGCCCTAAGGCCCACCCCAGCGCGCCTCCCTCTCTCCCCTCTAGCCGCCACCCAGATGGCATCCGGGGCTGCCGCCACCCTTGGGAGGGAACCCCAGAGGGGCGCAGCCCCTCCCTTCCCTATAAATACATGAGGTCAGGGGCTGCCCAACACACGAGAACCTCTCCCTCTTGGCGCAGCCCTACCTCTCTTACTCCTCCTCTCCCCGGTGCTTGGCGGCCCTGCTGGACTACCACGCTCCTCCATCACCACCACGCCCGTTGTGCTGCTGCTGGATGGAGTCTTCCTCAACCTCTCCTCTCTCCTTGCTGGATCAAGGCATGGGAGACGCCACCGGGCTGTACGTGTGTTGAACGCGGAGGTGCCGTCCGCTCGCACTAGGATCTCCGGTGATTTGGATCACGACAGTACGACTCCTTCAACCCCGTTCTCTTGAACGCTTCGCTTAGCGATCTACAAGGGTATGTAGATGCACTCTCCTTCCCCTCGTTGCTGGTTTCTCCTTAGATAGATCTTGGTGACACGTAGGAAAATTTTTGAATTTCTGCTACGTTCCCCAACAAACTTGCCTGCTTGCTTGAACACCCAACAATCCCTGTTGGTGTGATTGGCTGGTTTTTTGGGGGTGTCATGTATCTCGCACAAGCAATCGAGTATTCGGTCCAAGTTGGACGGGCCCCGGTATTTATTTTGAATGGCTTCTTCCGCTGACCGGTTTAGAGCCTCGAATCCGCATTGACGGTCGTATCTTCAAGATTATCGCCGTTAATGCGGCGCTTTGTTCTTGTTGCGACGCGACCTGCCATTGCTGTCCTTTGTATCCGAACTATCGTGGTGTTTGGCCAAGTTGTTGCTTCGAGCTAGCTAGCTGTCCTCTCCCGCACAAAAGCGGGTCATGAGTGTTGTGAGGGCTGCCATGGATTTCGCTTTTCCGCCCTAGGTGCCGGAAAGCCATTCGTCATGGATGTTATGTTTGAAGGCTACAAGGGCCTCTGATCCGGACAGTCAACGATTTGATTTTTCTTTGTTAGGAACCGTGTCCAGAATTGTCCGGCCGATTCTTCCGCTGCTGAATTATATGGCTAAGGTCATTGGCGTCGGTGGTCGCACATATGTGCCCTGGAAGTTATCAAGGAATGCAGCTTCGAGTGTCCTCCCAACAACCAATTGATTCTCGGCAAGCTGTTGAGCCAATGACGAGCTTGTCCTTTAAGCTTGAGTGGGAGGTATTTGATGGCATGTAGATCATCACCGCGGGCCATGTGGATGTGGAGGAGATAGTCCTCGATCCGCATCGCAGGATCTGTGGTACCATCGTATGATTCGATGTTTACGGGTTTGAAGCCCTCGTGGATTTGATGATCCATTACTTCATCGTGAAGCATAGTGGGTGTCTTGGCGCCTCAGATTGGGCTATATCACGACGTAGCTCATATGAGCTTTGTTCATCGTGTTCGCCCGGCCGGTTTGCTGTATCCGGCGCGATGGTAATCATCCCGAGTTGTTGGGCGCCCACGCGATCTGTAAATCCATCTTGTATGTTTTGCCATATCCTCCAATATATCTCGCAAGTCCGGCGCGTTTTCCCGTGCCTTGGTACTTTTTGAGCGGCGTCGGGGTGCGGCTTGAATGGAGGGTCTAGAGGCCTCTCGTCAGCGCCACTGTGGTGGCCGGTCTGCCATGTCGTCTTGTTGGTGACTTGGGTGCTTCCTCCTCCGACGAGGCAACGGCCTGCGTTTGGGGTAGCTTTTGAGGGGCGCTCGAGTTCATACTCTTCGCTGCAAGGACTTCAGTCCATCCGTCGCCTAGCAGGTCTTGGTCAGCTCTAAGCTGTTGCTGCTTTTTCTTGAGGCTGCTTGCCGTGGCCATAAGCCTGCGTTTGAAACACTCCTGTTCGGCCGGATCCTCAAGCACGCCGAATTCGTCGTCATTGAGGCTTGCCTCATCTTCGAGGGAGGCGATAATTATCGCCCTCTACCTCTCTTTTCTGCTGCGACCGTCGTGCGGACTTGCTTCTCCCTCCTCCCTGACCGAGTCCCGCCGGAGGGGTTGTCTTCGGCACTGTCCGGGGTGTTATTATCTCCCGTGCCGGAATCACCGTTTTTGCTGTGGCCGGATTTAGAGCGGCGCCGCTGACGTTAGCGCTTCGGTTGCTTCTTGGAGGGGTCATCCTCCGTTGTTCCATCACCGTTCCCATCTTTTGGGATGTCCACCATGTATATGTCGTATGACGAGGTGGCCTTCCAAAGGCCTCTGTAGGCGCTTAGGTCTTGTTCGCCTCAAAGATCGCCGTCCATACCGCCGATGTCTTGAGTCGAAGTCAAGCATGTCGGTTAAATCATCGGCGGTGGCTACAAAGTGGGTGGTGGGTGGGCGTTGAATTTCTTCGTTGTTCGCATCCCAACCTTCCTGTCCGTAGTCCGCCAGGGCTCTCCGGATAAAGAGAGAGACTTTAGCGATTCAGGATGTCGCCAAAGGGCGAAAGTGCTTGAAAGATGTCCGTGGCGTGAACTCCATGACCGCGCCCAATCGGATTTGATTGGCTGGGCGCGGAGGGTTCGGAGTCCGGAGAGGAGTCCGCACCCGGAGTCAAGGTCTTCGCAAAGGACAGGGATGGAGTTCGCTCAATCGTCAGAGATCGTAGCCCCGAGGCGTGTCCAACCACTCGCCCTCGATCGGGGAATCCAGCCCGGACTAAGGGTCGGAGCGGATCTGGTGCGCCTCCAGGCACCGCTCGATGGCGAGCAAGATCATACCCATCGATCAAAGGCGGCACGCTCGGCTGTGGCTCGAATCCGTCAAGATCAAGTCTCGGCGGACATCGGCCGATAGTTCAAATTTCCAAATCGACCCGATGGCGGGGTGTAGCTTCGATCTGCTCCGGATGGCTGCTTAATTGGCCGCATGATGCAAAGCCGCCCGAATCTGAAGATCCGTGACGGGAGAAAAGTCTCACCTGGACCGCGTCGTTGTTGATGATCGAAGGAGCCATCGGGCCTATCGGTGACGACACGAGGAACTCTCAATGAAAGCACCAATGTCGGTGTCAAAATCGGCGGATCTCGGGTAGGGGGTCCCAAACTGTGCGTCTAGGCGGATGGTAACAGGAGACAAGGGACATGATGTTTTTACCCAGGTTCGGGCCCTCTCGATGGAGGTAATACCCTACTCCTTCTTGATTAATATTGATGATATGGGTAGTACAAGAGTAGATCTACCACAAGATCAAGGAGGCTAAACCCTAGAAGCTAGCCTATGGTATCATTGTTGTTCGTCGTACGGACTAAAACCCTCCGGTTTATATAGACACTGGATAGGTTAGAGTTACACGGAGTCGGTTACAAAGGTAGGAGATCTACAGATCCGTATCGCCAAGCTTGCCTTCCACGCCAAGGGAAGTCCCATCCGGACACGGGACGAAGTCTTCATCTTGTATCTTCATAGTCTTGGAGTCCGGCCGTGATGATAGTTCGGCTATCTGGACACCCCCTAGTCCAGGACTCCCTCACTTCCATTTGTGCAATGGAAGGGAAACACGCAGCTTGACAGCGGCAGACTTTTCACAAAGAGTTGGCTTGGAGGGAACCACAACCTCCACTACAAAAAATACACTTCTGTGATGAGACGTGTTTGTCACAGTAGGTCACGTTTTCTGTCATGCATGTACATCCATGACGATTTTATGACAGAATAAAGATAGTCATACCTGTGCTGTCGTAAAAGTGTTCCATGACATTACCAAAATTATCATCACGGAATTGTCCACTTCCATGATGATAAATCGCGTGTCATAGAAGTGCTTTCGTCAAGGGTGACCGACACGTGGCATCCACCATAGCGGGTCGCTGTTAAGCTATCTGGTCCGATTTGGGATCCGGTAACCCATTAACAGCCCGGACCAATGGGGATTTTCCAATTCTCATTGGCCGGCGGAAACACGTGTTGGCTCACCGTTGGGACAGATGTCATCCACTCATTGGACAGGAGGCGCCTATGATACATCGACACGTGGCACGGACCAATAGAGGCCCATTCCGGTGAAAAGGCTGGCCCGTTTGACTTGGTCAAAAGGTAATGGGCCGGCCCACAGAAAGCCTGTTAACGGCTTGTTCATATATAGCCCATTTACGGCCCGCTAACTTGTGCCGTCCGGATAATTAAGCTACAATAGTCTCCTACTAATTATGCTAGGTCATCTCTTTTACTGTTGCTAAATCACTTTATCCAAGTCAGTATTCAAATTCAAATTCAAATTAAGGTCCAAAATTGAAATTTCTCAAACATTCAAATAAAATGTTCAAAGTGTGGCAAATATTCCATAACTAATTATGGTGGTGAACCGACACTTTTGTAAAGTATTTTAGTGCCCCTTTTGTGATTATAACAGTGGCTAAAATAATAACTTAATTGCTTTTAAATTATAAAAATACTAGACTAATTTTTTGGCTACTAAACTAATTGTGGGAGTAGCTTATAATTAATAATACTAATTTATGGACTAGTGTTGCATTTTGTAAAAGTAAAACATAAATAAATAAAAATAAAAATAAGACTCTAACAAAAAATAAAGTAAAAAGAAAACCCCCCTCTGGGCCACTTGGCCCAGTCGGCTGAAGCGGCTCAGGCCACAAGGCCGGCCCACTGCACCCTCATTCCCCCCCCCCTCTGTTCACAGAGGAGGCGTGGACAGCACCGATGGCCGCCACGCCCCCGGCCATCGCCGTGGCGACCATCCGACGGCTACCTCGGCGACCTCGGCGCCTTTATGACCTACCCCGTCGCCTCCCTTGCGCCGTCGAACCCTAACCCCTCTTCCCTCGCGCTCCCCCTCCAGATCCGCAGCTCCCGAGTGCTGTCATGGCCGCGCCCTTGCTATAGCCATGTCCACCGGCGTCGACTCGTCCCCGCGTCCTGGCCACAAGCTTCGGTGCCCTCGTCTCCGTCGAGCTGGTGCCCTGCTTCGTCTAGGGTAGCAGCGCAACGACCTAGTCGTCTCCGTCAACGCCCGCAACCACCGGAACCTCATGGCCTCGATCCCCTGCTCTGCTGCTACTAAGCCGCTCACAGAGCCATCTTGTGCTCCACGGTGAGCTACTCGACGTGTCCCCTCCCCTCTCTCCTTCGATCCGTAGCACTAGCCCAGCCGATTGCCGATCTTTGCTCCGGCCGAAGCTCTCTCCCTGCTGACGAGCTCGTGCTTGAGGCCGCCCCGCCTCTGCCACTCGGCACTTCACCTTCCCTGGCCGCATCCCCGCCTCGCCCGACGCCCGACCACGCGCGCCCACCGTGCCTACGCGTGCCTTGCCGCTCGCGTCCCGACTCCGTCTCACCGCGCCCTCTGCTCTGCTGGGCTTGCTTGCATGCCGCCGTGCCCGCTTGCCTTGCTTGCTGCCTCTGCCGCTGCCGCTGCTGCTGCCACGTCGGTCGCGTCCATGTGGCCGTAGGCCGTGACTTGGCCGCCCTCACCCTTGCATACTACTGCTTAGGCCGCTGCGCTGCTGCTTTGCTTGCTGCTGCTTGCGCCACCGCCGCTTGCTTGTGCTGCCCGCTGCTGCTCTACTGAATCTACTGCTGCTGCTGTTGATTGCTACTGTAGATGCTACTAGCTAGCTTAGCTAAATTTGCAATGACTAACCCTCTAGACAACCTCTAAACTGTAGTTAAACAACTGTTATCAAGACTAAATAAATATGGGAAGGTAGTACACTGGACAAGGCTCAAATGTTTCCATTGGACCAAATTCGTTAGATGCATAGATTAAATCCTATGAAAATCACAAAGTTCTATGTTCTGTTAACAGAAAAACCAAAAAACAACTTTATTTTCATAGCTACTTTAGTGCTGTTGATGATCAAGCAAACGAACTCTAATATGGATGTAATTGGCACTAACATGTAGATGATATAAAAATGCTCAAAATTGATATAAGGCACAAAATCATAGGAGGTACAGATCCATAGTTGTAGCCTTTTGAAAACAGCTAAAAGATGTTTAAAACTGCCGAATTCTCAGACTTAGCAGAATTTCAGGGATTTTGAGGATATTGTTTGAATCTTTAAAAAAATCATAGAAAATAATCCGTAACTCGGATGAAAAAGTTTTATACATGAAAGTTGCTCAGAACGACAAGGAGAATCCGAATACGCACTCCGTTCGTCTGCCGCACGTTCCTAGCATAGTGAACATGCAACCTTACCCCTCCGGTTCGTTTGTCCGAAAATGCCAAACTTCGGGAAAGCATTCCCGGATGTTACCCCTTCGCCTGTAACGTGTAGCACCGCGTTAGAACACGTCTATATCTGTCTGTTGTCCTGTTATACACTTGCTTGCCATGTATTTATTGTTTCTCCCCCCTCTTCTCTTCAGTAGACCCCGAGACCTCTGTTGATGCCCCTGTGATCGACTACGTCACCGACGACCCTTCTTCCCTTTCAGCGGAGCTTCCAGGCAAGCCCCCCTTTGATCATCCCGATATCGCCCATTCCATTCTCTCATGCTTGCATTAGATTTTGCTACACTAATTGATTGCTCCTATTCTGATGCATAGCCTGCTTTTGTACCTGCTATTGTTACCTACCTGCTTATCCTAAACTGCTTAGTATAGGTTGGATAGTGATCCATCAGTGACCCCCACCTTGTTCTTGTTGCCCCTGCTTCATCATCGATGACTCGATCAACGTGATCGACGACCAGAGCTCGACACCTCACATCACATCACACCCCTTTTTGTTGCTCGACTCTGCAGAGTTACCATCGAGTGCCGAGGGTGGAACCTCATACATCACTCCTGATGAGATCTCTGTAGTGTAGCTATGCGGTCGTGGTCAACGAGGGTGATTTCCTCCTTCACCATTCCCGATACGGCTCTAACGTGCAACACCTCAAGTGTGAACCTCGAGGGTGGATCCTCTTACGTTCACCTTGATTATTACATCGAGTGGAATTCACCAGGGGTGATTCCTCGGGTTTTCCCCTTGATGTCTGGACACACGGTTACCTTGACTTTACTTGATACCGTTTTGAAAGCCGGGCGGGCCTGGAGAGCACCCGAGGAGTTACGGTGGCGGCTGGCTGTTTAGCGGTATCACCCGGGAGGGGGTAATAGCTCCGGACTTGTCCCGACAGCCGTCACTTCTTTTAATAATGCACTAACAGGTTTGGGTATTTGTTTTGAGTTGGCCTCTGGCCTTTACGTACTAACCACCACGTGAGAATAGTTATGGGCCTCGACGTCGTGGTATCAACCGAAGCTTTGTCAGATGTCCAGTTCAGCATTGTTGCCGAGCCGGATCGTGCCATCCACTTCACGGGTGGTGCTGGTATCCCCTTGCGCACAACGACCCGGAGTGCAACGGGCGATGGGCCCAGACCCCGGAGTGCTTAGGATGTAGACCGACAGGGACCTCTCTGCTGAGCCTAGGTAGCTGCGACATGTTGATCTTCCGAGGCCGGGAATTGACCCCAGAAAGGTGTGTCCGGCCAGAGTAATCGAGCGTGTTGGGTAACGTGGTGCACCCCTGCAGGGAAGATATATATTCGAATACCGTGTCCACGGTAATGGACGTCCAAACTTATATCCTGATCTTATACAACTAGAAATGGATACTTGATATGTGATGGATATGTTGGCTCCGGGATTGCTTTGTCGCAGGAAGTCGAGGAAGGATTTCTGGGCTTTGTTACTACAACACACTTGTTAATATTAAAATGCTATTCTTTACTCTTGTACATGCTGCCAGATGCTTGGAGCTGCTTGAAGATGCTAGTCTTTGATAGGCTAGGCCTCCCCCCTATTCTGGCATTCTGCAGTTCAGTCCACAGACACAACCCTTCCATTTGATACCATGCATGCTTAGTTTAGATCTGATGCTTGCGAGTACTTTGGATGAGTACTTATGGTTGCTTTGTTCCCCCTTTTCCCCCTTCTTCCTTCTTTCCGGTTATTGCGACCAGATGGTGGATCCCAGGAGCCAGATACCACCGCCGACGGATACTGCTACGTGGAGACCGCCGACGACCAGGAGTAGTTAGGAGGTCCCAGGTAGGAGGCCTTGCCTCTTCGATCGTTGTTGCTTTTGTGTTTGCCTTCTTAAGGCAGTCTTGTCTAACTTATGTATGTTCTCAGATATTGTTGCTTCCGCTGACTCTTTTGTATCGAGCTATGTATTTGAGCCCTCGAGGCCCCTGGCTTGTAATATAAAGCTTGTATTGATTTGTGTCTAGAGTTGTGTTGTGATATCTTCCCGTGAGTCCCTGATCTTAATCGTACACATTTGTGTGTATGATTAGTGTACGAATGAATCGGGGGCGTCACATAACTCACGACCCGTTACGACCTATCTGAATTAAGCCCAGTAGCTTCATCTGGGCCGTCCTATATGATTCCAGCCTATTGTAACTTCCGACCCTTGTATGGCCCATGATGTCTTTTGGCCCATATGAGGCCCTTTGTAACTCTTGGCCCATGAACGGTCCGTGGTGAATATAGCCCGTAATGAATAGTGTACCGCTTTATACCCATTAATGGCCCATTATTCCATTGGGCCGTTTCCAACCCGTGTTATCTTTCGGCCTTCTCAGGGCCCATTTATTTTTGGGCTCATTTCCAGCATTCAGTTACTTACGGCTCGTTACTGGCCTTTTTTGCTTGTGGGCCAAATTCAGCCCGTGGTTACAATCAGCCCGTTAATCCGTTGGGCCGTTTTCATAGCGTCATCAAATACGGCCGATTAACGACGGCCCATTATGGTCGGCCGATGAACGGAAGATTCCAACTCTAGCACGTTTATGGCCCATAATTAGGTCTGTTATTGGCCCATGTTTGGCCGATCGATCATACGACCCGTAGAATGCCCATTGATGCTACGGCCCGTGGAAGGCTCATTGATTCTATGGCCCGTAGAAGGTCCATTGTTTCTATGACCCTTAGAAGGCCCAGTATTTCTACGGCCTATAGGAGGCCCATGGTAACTACAACAAATATGTAGCCCATGGCTATTGTGGCCTAGTTTAAAAGAATAGGTTATTGCGGCCACTAGCAAACCGCGGAAAAAGAATTGCACTGACTACAAGCAAACAAATAAACAAGAAAACAAGGAAATAAATAAGCAAGCAACTTCCGCTAGGCTATCATGGCTATTACACATATAACATCTAATGGGCATCAAAGTTCGCCACCAGTGCAAATATAGGGAACAAAGCAGCATATCACATACACTGGTTGTCAAAGTTGGCGACCAGTGCAAATAAACACCGTAGAAAAACAAGTCCTGAACTGAAACCACTTCAGAAGAGCTCAAGAAATAATATCCTGGGTACCCATAATGCTAGCAAGATTCTTAGCAAGCTTATTAACTTTCTCTTGTTTGGCGCTTAAATCCTCCAGCGCTTGCTGTTGCACCAGAAAGTATGCATCTGAATTCTGCAGGAACTTCCTCAGTCCTTCGGCTTCATGTCGTAGCACATCTGATCAATGTCTTTCAACCTGAAGTTGAGACTCAAGAAGACGAACTGATTCAGGCAGCGAGTTCGAAGAGCTTGTGCCAGCAGTAGTGGCCAGTAACTCGAACACTACATCAAGACATGACTTTTTGGTTGTCTCACTGTCGTCAAGATAGTTTTTATCAGCTTTCTTGGAGACCAACAGGGATGTCTCACTATCTTGAAACTTATCTGCCTTACTTCCTTTACCATTGCATAACGGGGTACTATTCTCCAATATTTTGTCCGCATTCTAAAAGAGAAACAAGCAGACACATCACAGGTTTACCATGTTGTATATGAAACTCATTTTGGTAAATTAGTTCAGTAGTAAAGTGGACAGGATAACAGCATGAGACAAGCATATATCTATGTACCATGGTCACTTTATGGTCTATATCATTCTAGTTTTTGTTGCCAAATCAAGATAGAGACACAGTTCAAATAATATTTGTTCAAGACAAAGCATAATAGACAGAATATAAGTGTGGGAAACTACGGAGCAATAACAACACTTGTAATGTGCATGACATGAGAACATAACTGTTTATTCAACTAAAACTGAAATCAACATAGAGCAAGTTATAACAGCAAACAAGTTAAAGAAACAGGTTTAAAACGTACCTGTTGCGCCATTGGAGTTTCAATTCCATCCTTGAAAGTTGAAAATAGTTGGTATGAGTAAATACAGTGATGCAAGAGAAAAGGAGTACGAACCATAGCTATAGAACCTGAGCTGAGGACAATTCTTCTTCTGCTTTAAGCGTTGATTTGGGATTCAGAGTGGTGGTCCTCGTGCTTTGGGCACTGCAGTTCCCTTACTAATTGCTCGTGTTTGGGCACTATGTGGTGGACACAATGCTGTGTCAACTGGAACTGGGTTACTATCTGCTGGGGTTGGCGTTAGAAGGGGTGTAGCTGGTTCTCTGTCCAACTGGGCAGGGGTACAATTTGCGAGAGTCTGGGTTATGTGTGTTGGGGCTGGTTCTTGGGCAAGTACAACCTTGGTTCTATCTGCATCAACTGGTAGAACTATCTTTTCTGAAGACCGTGTTGTTACTCCCTTAGATACTGCCATCACCCTCTCCAATTTAAATGGCTGATAAACAAGAAAACTAATTGAATGTACATGCATTGTATGATAGACAGGTACAATGGATAGTGGGGAATAAAAGAGGGCATGGAATAATTCACATCTGTGTTGTCTAAGCAAATAGGATAGCATGACACAATTTCACATATATGATGGCTAACTAAACAGGATAGCATGACACAATTTCACATATATGATGGCTAACTAAAAAAGATGGGAAGACATAGTTCAAAATATGATGACTATATAATGTGTTTATTAAATAGGTTGTCATGCCATAATTGACATACATGCCACCTGTGGAAACATGATAGCATGATATAATTCACGGATAGAATGACATAATTCAAAATATGATGACTATAAACACTAAATGGGATGAGATGATATAACTATCTGATGTCTTTATTAAATGGTTTGGCATGCCATAATTCAGATAGATGTTGTCTATGTAAACATGATGGCATGATATAATTCAAATATATGATTTATATAGTAAGAAAGTAAGCAGATGGCAATCACATATATGATGTAAAAACTAAGCAATGCATGACATGAGTAATATAACCCTACCAAGTTTGAGCATAGACCTCAGGTGGGAAATAGGACTGGTCATCAGTCTGTGAATCCTCCTCTGAGGAGCTATTCAGAATCAACAAGATGTACGCTTCAACAGTAGCATTGTTCCGCTCAATACCTTGTTTTCACTCCAGATACTTCCATCACCGCTTGAAATGGCTGATGCACAGGAAGTGTAGTTGAATATACAAACATTGTCGACAAATGGAACACGTAATACAAAAAAGGATAGCATGATTAAATTCACATATATGATGATTGGCTAAACAGCATGGCATTGCATAATTCACATATATAATGCCTTGCAACAAGATAGCATTGCACAATTCACATATATAATGTCTTGCAACAAGATGACATTACATAATTCACATATATGGTAATTAGACACTAAACAGGTGGCATTCACACAAAGCATGTCTAAACTAATCAGATGACATAGCAATGCAAGACACCATACGCACGCTATGAGCAACATAACCCTACCAAGTTAGAGCATACACCTCAGGGTGGGGGGATAGGACTGGTCATCAGTCTCTGAATCCTCCTCTGAGGAGCTATCCGTAACCAACAAGATATGTGCTTCCTCAGATAGCATAGTCTGCTCTGAAGACCTTGTTTTCTCTCTAGAATTTTCCAGCACCGTGTCGAATGGCTGATGCACACGAAGAGTAGTTGAATGTACTAACATTGTTGACAAATGTAATACATAATTAAAAAAAGGATGGCCTGATATAATTCACATATAAGATGACTGGCTAAGAAGGATGGCATTGCAAAATTCACATATATGATGCTTGGCTAAACAAGATGGCATTGCATAATTCACATATACGATGAAGAAACTAAACAGATGGCATTCACACAAAGCATGTCTAAAGTAAGCAGATGACATATTTGATGTATAAAGTAAGCAATGCAAGGCACCATATGCATGATATTACCAACATCAGCATGCCAAGTTAGAGAAAAGACCTCAGGGGGTAATAGGAGTGGTCTTCTCCTTCTGAATCCCCCTCAGAACAGCTATCTTCCTCTTGATTACAATCCTAAATGGGTGGAGGGGGGGGCTGCCGTTGCGCCTACCATGGAGCGACGTCTGCATGAAATATTCTTGCCACGCAAGGCTCATCTCTTTTGCTCTACATGTTCAGTTCCATTGTGTACAATAACGGACATGCATAGGAATAAAACACAGTGATATTATGTAGGGAGTGCAGGCAGAAATCCAGAGTGATGGTAGCAACCTGTGGATAGACCCAAAACCAATGATATCAGGAAAATAATGGCTTATGTTAAAAAATACAGTTAATGGCTTATTTACTGTTTGTTTCCCACCCAACATGAAACTCATAGTAGACACCAGAGATTAACCAGATAGTAGATAGATACTATTGATTGCGGACCTGATATGTACCACACAACCATTTAAAAACTCAAGTTTGACCATTAGTTTGGAGCTGACTCAGAGTCTAATCGGTGAACAGGACGATAAAGTAGCATTTAATATTAAACGATGCATAACGTACGCACACACGAAAGAGTGCGACCTCTCTTGCGGACCCCTGTAGTCCTCGAGGTCATCTGCTCGGTTGATAATGGTAATGCAGTTGTCGTGGCTGCCAGTGGCGGGGAAGAAGATCTGAGGTGGCAAAAGACAGTCTGGAGGCTGGATCCCTGCTGTGCTGGACCCTTCTGTTGTTGGAGAAGCTGAGTTGGGGTGGAAGACGTCGCAAAATGAGCAGGACAATCCACACAAGGTTTTCTTTGACAACTATCTGTAAGAGAAGTCATTCTGTAAGGGCTCGTTTGAAATAGGATAGGAATGCACGTGCAAAACAGAGAATTTAAAAACATAGGATTTCTGCAAATCTGGGTGTTTGGTTCACAAGAATTGGAAGATCACAGTATGCAAAGAAGCATGGTGAGATTAAGTCAAACCACAAGAAAATGTATGGTTATAGTGCTATTATGGTACTATCTCTTAGTCTTGTGCTTCATGAATAGGAATTTGAAAAGGAGGGCAAGTGGATATTAAAATTCCTACGGTTTTTCTTTCAAGGAGACACTAAAGGAACAAATCCTACAGTTTTTCTTTGATCCAATACTTTGACCAAATGCATGAATAGTAGTACCATAGGAAACTTTCCAATTCCTATGTTTTTCCTTCAGTTTTCCTTTCAAGCACTAGCGATTATAGTAGGCAGGCATGAGCAGGGAAAATCCTACACTCAAACAATGTTTCTGTGCTACTTCTACTACTTTGGACCTGCGCCACTGCCCTACTAGCTCAACTCCCAGGCCCATCCACAAATGCACAACTCAAACGCGCAGAGATAAATAATGATGGCGTTCAAGAGAGTCCATCACGGATAGCTAAGTTGCCTGGTACCTCACTGCTTGTCATATAGTAGGAGAAACTAATCGTATTTCACGTTACTACGTGTGCTCAGTGGACAATATATATGTAGAGTAAAAAAGCGATGCAACAAGTGTATAACCTCTTTGGCGAATCCATGTCGATCTCAGTGTGATTGGGTTGGTCGGTGAGGATGCTCCGACTGATTTGGTTGTCGAAGGAGGGGAAGAAGATCTTAGGCGTCTGGAGATGGAGCCCAGGGTATTGCTCCGCTGTGATGGAGGGTTTCGTCGTTGGAGTAGCTCCAGTGAGTTGTACAACGGCGAGGCTGAAGCGGGATAAGAGAGACAACCTTAACCTGAGTGGAATTCTAATAGCATCTCCAATAGATGATGTAAAATACATAACCACAAAGTGCGAATCCCTCCATTCCTAAATATTTGTCTTTGTAGAGATTTCAAATGGACTACCACATACGGATGTATATAGACATATTTTAGAGTGTAGATTCACCCATTTTGCTTTGTATGTAGTCACTTGTTGAAATCTCTAGAAAGACAAATATTTAGTAATGGAGGGAGTAGATGTAAAATACATCAGCCTCTCATCTCTGAACTTAACTGTCGAAATTGAATTTAACTATCGAAACTGAATTTAACTGTCGAAACTGAATTTTGCTGTCGAAACTGAATTTTACTGTCGAAACTGAATGCACTAGTAGCAGAAAAGCAGTAGCAGCAGCGCCCGGAGCAGCAGTGCGTGCGAGAGCAGGGGCAGCCGGTTGTGTCGTAGCATCTCGGGTAGCAGCTGCAGGGGATCGAGGGAGAGCAGGATCTGCTGCTCGTGCAGCAGCAACGCGCGCAAGAGTAGAGCAGCAGCACAAGCAAGAGCTAGAGTGAGAGCAGCAGCGCAAGGAGGAGCAAGAGCGAGAGCAACAGCGCAAGCAAGATCAAGAGCAAACCAGGCAGGGGACCGAGAGCATGGCCAAAGCAGCAGCTCCTACTGATGTGGACGTCGCCACCGAGGGATGCCGTCGTGGAGGAAGTGGCCGCCGCCGCCGCCGTGGATGGAGCCGCGCCATGTCGGCTCGGGATCGAGCGCCGACAGCACCGTGAGATCGAATCAAGAAGAATATGCAGCGATTAGTGTACAACCTCTTTGGTGGCGCCGACTAGGCCTCAGCTTCATCCGAGGAAACAGTGATGATGCCGCTCTTGTAGTGGTGCAGGTGAAGACGGCGGTGTGGGAATGGAGGTGGCGCGAAAGACGAGAGGAACATCGGGGCAGCTCCTTGGAGGTGGAGGACAGGGTGGCTGAACCGGCGAGACGAAGAGATCGAGGACGGATCCTCATCCGGTACGGTGGATGAGGGGCGTCGAGGTGTTGCTGTGGACAACGTCGTTGGGGAAGAGGCTCCAGCTGGGTGGCGGACGGAGGAGGGTGTGCTGCTTCACTGGTTTTCACGGCCTCGGTGTACAAATGGGTGGTCGGATGGGATGGGAGGGGGAACCATGGCTTAGGGACGCGCTTGTCTGAAATGTGGGGTAAGTTACAAAAGTACCCCCATCGATTAGAGCTAGGCGGTTCTTTCGGTTCAGGGGTATCACAGGCATTCTGCGTGTTAGGATTTCGCAGGAGGTGGCAGTTTTTGCGCGCGTTGTAATTTTGGGATAGCAAGGCGTGGGTTGAGATGAAGGGAGTTTTCGGAGCACAACGAGACAAAGATATATCTTAAATATTACGGGGTAACAAGGCGCGGGTTGAAATTTCCGGACAAGCCTAAGTGTACTGTACCAAATCAATTCGCACTTCCGTCAACAGAAAAACAAAAAAGAAGCCAATTCACACCACACAAGAGAGTCTTGTCCCGTGTACTGTACCAAATCAATTCGCACTACAAATGCCATTCAAAACTTTGAATTCATGTTATGTTCAATTAAAATATTTCGCTACGTGTATAATGCATGCAACCTGCTACTCAAATGAACATTTTTTAGTGCATTCCAAACGTATATACTACTGCTTCAATATGAACTAAATTTGAATTCGTTTCTCTATTTGAATAAGATCTACAATCATGATTGTTGTGAAGTTAAACAATTTGAATTCATTTCTCTATTTTAATAAGATCTACAATCATCATTATTGTCAAGTTAAACCATCGTTTGTGTAATATCTTCACAGCACACCACATGATTACTGGTGAGTTAGATATGAACTATGTGTACTATATGAACTCGAACTAGATTTTTTGAATCCACTTTATGTTGATTTGAAATCACAGTACATTTCAAGTTCTAGCTAGATCTTCATAATCTAAACCATGTTTGATATGTATAATGTGTTTATCACATAATGTATGGTGCCCTGTGAGGGAGTCCTGGATTAAGGGGTCGTCGGGCGTCCGGACTATGTAACATGGGCCAGACTAATAGGCTATGAAGATACAAGACAGACGACTTCTTCCCGTGTCCGGATGGGACTCTCCTTTGCGTGGATGGCAAGCTTGGCGTTTGGATATGTAGATTCCCTCCTTTGTAAACTAACTCTGTAGAACCCTAGGTCCCTCCGGTGTCTATATAAACCGGAGGGGTTAGTCCGTAGAGGCAATCATAATCATACATGCTAGACATCTAGGGTTTAGCCATTATGATCTCGTGGTAGATCAACTCTTGTAATCCTCATATTCATCAAGATCAATCAAGCAGGAAGTAGGGTATTACCTCCGACGAGAGGGCCCGAACCTGGGTAAAGATCATGTCCCCCGTCTCCTGTTACCATCGATCATAGACAAACAGTTCGGGACCCCCTACCCGAGATCCGCCGGTTTTGACACCGACATTGGTGCTTTCATTGAGAGTTCCACTGTGTTGTCATCAGAAGGTTCGATGGCTCCTTCAATCATCTAAAACGATTCTGTCCTGAGGGAGGTTTTTCTCCCCAGCCAGCTCTTTGTATTCGGCGGCTTTGCACTTCGTGCCAACTCGCTTGGCCATCTAGAGCAGACCGACAGCTACGCGCAGGTTACCAGATTAGTTTTGGAAATCTGGATTATGCCGCTGACATCCGCGGAGACCTGATCTTCCAAGGGTTCATGATTCCAACCTCCGCTCTGGCTTTAGATCCGGAGCGCATCACCAGGTCCGAAGATGGGGTTCTTGAGCCCGCCTGACTGTCTATGGCCACTAGGCCCAGCACGGGAGAGCCGGAGGAAGTAGTGTCGCTGGCAACCGTCATGAAGCCGGAATCTTCTCCGGACACTGGCTCTGGACACTCGGAGTCAGCATCATGTGAGCTCGGCCAAGGAGTTTCCTTCCCGCTGTACTCCACGGATTTTCTTCTCCTCGGCCAAACCTTGCCTTCAAGCGAGGCTCTTGTCGGCATTCTGGGAACGGGGGTACCCAGACTTGCCTGCCTGCGGCCTGCGGCGTGGCACAAGGAGTGGCCCAGTACGGCCCATCTTCATCAACACAAGCTCAAGACCCTCGCGAGGGGCCAAGCCTCGCGGGACGGACGACAGAAAGCCTCCTCAGGCACGGCCTCATCAGGCTGGCTCGCGAGGAGGCGGAGAGATCAAGGCGGGGTACCTCACGAGGAGCCCGTGACGCAAGCCATGACGACCGAGGTCGGGCGGTTGCCAGGCGGGCGCCGGCCTGCGCAGAGTCCTTGTTTCCTCTTTGGTGCAAAGGGAGCAAGCGCAGGCAAGAGTATCAAGCAAAGGCAACCATTTTGGTGCAACAAGACCAATACCAGCAGAGCGGCATGAAGGCGGTCATCGTGGAGCCCAAGCCGGCGTCACCGCCAGAGTCTTTGACAGGCGAGGACCGACTTTAGTCAGGATAAGTGTACTAGATGTTCCCCTTCAAAATGGCCAATTGTTGGCGCCCTTCCCGCTCAATATTTGGGAAGAGGACCAGGGCCTTCCTCTATAAATAGGACTAGCCACCACAGAGAGAGGCATCAGATAGAACCCCAGAAATACGATAGAACCCCAGAAATCGGATAGAACCCCAGAAATCTAATAGAACCCCAGAAATCTGATAGAACCCCAGAGGGGGAGATCGACCAGAGAGAGAGAGAAGCGACTGAACTCACCCAAGCAGTTCATCGCACCAGCTCAAGAACAGCCCCTCGCGAGGCAGTTCTTCCTTGTATTGTTCATCATCAGCCCCTGAGGCAATCCACCACACCACAAACTAGAGTAGGGTTTTACAGCACAGTGGTGACCTGAACCAGCATAAACCCTCGTGTCCCTTGTGTTGTTCTTTGTGTAGTTTAGATCCTTGCGGGGCGACGAGACGTAGGTAGGTTGGGGGTGTGATTTCCGTGTGCACCCCAGAGTTCGAACCTAGAGGGTCTGCCGGAACCCGAAATCCGACATTTGGCGCGCTAGGTAGGGGTGCACCGGAATCCGCCTTCCGCTGCCTCGCGCCCGGTCGCATCGTCATCGTCATGTCCGGCGACCCAACGGGCAATCCCGATCCCTGGGCGGCCTGGCCCACCCGCGCACAGCCGCTCGCCCAAGGCGACCTCAACCCTGGGCCCCAGGCGGCCCGCGGTCCGTAGGGTGCTGCGGGCCGCGGGCGACACGGTCAAACGGCGTCAGCTCTCACGCCGCGGCAGGTGCGGTCGGCGTCGAGGTCTCGAGCCACGCCGCGGCCACGACGTCGTACACTCGGCGGGAGCAGGCGAACTCAAGGGCCGTGCTCACGGTGGCCCGAGAGCTTCTGCAATGCAGGCTGCTGGAGGGCGACCGCGACATGCTGCTGGAGCGGGTGGCAGAGCTCCTGGGCTTCACCGCATCGGGAGCTCACCCCTTCTGCACCCAGCCGCCGCCTCAGGTCCTAGGCGGGTCAGACGGAGGCTCTCCAAGGCGCCACAAGAGCTCCGGCGGAATCCAAGGCAACCCCAGCGCCAACCTGGCCATCAACACCGGGCTATCAACGGCGCCGCCGCCTCGCCAAGGAGGACTCGCTACAGCCCACGGTCCTGGTGGACCACCGCGCTACCACCCCCAGGTTGGCGCCTCAAGCAGGGCTGTGTGGCACACGAGGCACTACAGCGAAGCATTCGGGGCGGCAGCCCCGGAAGCATGTGTGCCTCACATGATGGATCAAGGGTACGCGCAGGAGGAAGACCATGGCTCGCTCTTCGGCCCAAGCTGGGGGGAAGAGACACCTGAAGCTGAGCTCTTTCAGAGCCCCGAAAGCTCCTCGACCCTGCCTGGGACAGCGACTATCGGGTACCGCTAATTCCTCAGGAGCAGGCATACGCTAACAATGTATCACAGGAGGTACAGGTCGTCGCGGCGGATGGCTGCCCCAATCCAGCAGTCTCCTACCCCTCAGGAGGAGGGCGCCAGGGGCTGCAGGAGGGGCCGAGATCCGGCATCACCACCGCGGCGTTCGGAGCAAGGCGTTCTCAGAGGTAGGCCCTCGCCGGGAGGCGCCAGGCCTGCCCCGCAGAGGACCCGTGGTCATCGGGGAACTGGCGACCGCCTATCCCATCGGCGGCGCCCTCGGTCTCCATTGTCGTCGGTGGCAATAGAGTGTGGCGCAGGCGGGGCCCTCATCTGGCGATATGATGCAAGGCCGGTACTGTGAAGAAGGCCCAGGCTCGTGAAGCTCGGCCGCCTGCGGACACTCTCACGTAATAATGAGTGGGGCTATACACGCCGGAGTCTCCCCGAGAGCCGCCTCGGGCCTCGGGGCTCCCGCCACGCCCTGGCAGCACTTAGCTCTGCTACGGTGAGAAGATGTCAAGACTAGACTAGGTGCCGACGCGCTTTTCTGCTTTTGCCTTGGTTGTCGCTTTTTCGCTTGAATTTAAGTTGATTTGAGCTTGAGACTTGCGTGTGTTCGGGGAAGGGGTGTTTAGTCTCGTTCGAGCAATCTCTCGTGTTCTGGCTACCGGTTTGCGTTCGTCCAACCTCAGCTGCCTCCCCTCGTGAGCCCCTCGCGAGTCGGGCCAGGCCCAGCATACGCGCAACCCGGACTGCCTCCGCTGCGCCTTCTCAGGAGTTTCTTGCTACAGGTTCAACGGGTTCATTCAGGGGGCACTCAGGACGCCACGCCCCCCCCCCCACAGGCTCGCTCAAGACCCACGCGGGTCGTAGGTAACCAAGCCGATTGACTCATCGCGAGACCAATCGCTCGGTGCAGGCATGCAGGCAACATCATGTCTACAATTACACTAACCACAAGTTTTTACATGAGGGGCTCCCCCTCCCCAAAATGCTCTCACTACCTTCAGGGCCAAGCCTGAACTCTCTCTGCGCAGGATAGAAAGCAGGAGCAGCACGCGGTCAATCGGAGAAATCCCCCAATGCATCCTCAAGGGCACCTCCTGAATCGTCACTGGCCTCGCTGGCCTCGCCATCACCCTCCGCGTCGCCGTCAGCAGCGTCCGGGCCGTTCACCACGCCGCCTTCATCAACAACCACGACCACGCCGTCGTTATCAGTGGTGAAGGCCCCGACGAGGGCATCTATGTTGTCTTCCACCCAGTGCGCCAGGTCGCCTCGGATGGCCAGGGTATGGGCGATGGCGCATCAAGTCGGCGGGATCCATGTTCAAGATGATCAAGACGCGAGAAAAAGAACGCCCGAGCAGGGCACCACCTCTCCTCCATCAACCTGCTGGCTCGCCTCGATCGAGCCTCTAGCTGCTCCACCACATCGCTGAAGAACTCAAGGTTACCAAGATAATTAACCGCTGAGGCTCCCCAACGGCCGCCTCGCAGATGTTGGCCAAGGCCGCGTTAGCTTTTTCCCGGCGCAATGGAGCATAGGACCATGCTTGTGCTCCAAGGTCTACCACTGGCGATCTGCCCTCGCTCCAAGGCGACGGCCTCACCAAGGCCCACCCTTTGACGGAGAAGAAGCACTCGCGCTGGAGGAAGTCAGCCCCTCGTGCCACGCCAAGGGCGGCACGGCAACGTCCGCGATGCCGCCACTTCATCCAGCTTGGCCTCGTGGCGGCGGTCCTGCCTTCGCTTCAACCTTGATCAACTCCAGCCTCTCTCGAACTCAAGGCCGAGGTTCGAGCGGGCCGCCACCCAGCGATCAACTCTTCAGAGGCTCGGCTTCTCAAGGCAACGCCTGCCCTCCGCCGCGCCACTCGGGCCGCTCCCTCGCCTCCAACCGCCGAGGTCCGTGGTGCGCCGGTGGCCTCCAGCCGTTAGTGCTTCCTCATGCCTCGAGCTCGCTGGTCGACAGAGGCCCCTTCATCGATGCAAGGGCCACCTCACGAACTCCACCTCGCTTCTCCGTGGAGCTACCCAGCCCGGAGCTCCCACACCCGCCTCCTCTCGCAGCCTCGGCCATCGGGTCGCCTCCTGGTTTCCTTGTCGGCCCGGATCGGGCCTCCCAAGAAGCCGCCAATGACACGCCGCTTTCTCATTGTCGAGGTCACGCTGGTGGCGCGCAAGGGCAACGGCCACCTTCAGCTTACGCCTCCCACGCTTACCGCAGCCCTCGCCCGAGGCGCTGGCCCTCATCAAGAAGCTCGCACCGAGCTGGCTCATCGCCGCCTGCCCTCCCGACAAACCTTTGGCGAGCGCGGCGCCTGAAAGGCCGAGCATGTCTTCCACGCCACACTCTGCCCCAGCGTGTGCGGGGGCCACGAGCCAGCACTCCGGCAGGGGCTGGGGCTGGCGCCGCGATGGCCGGACGCGCCGCCAAGCCCGCCCGAGCTGGCTCGCCCTCAAGGAAGAACGCAAGGCCGATTCTCAGCCGCCGCCGTCCACGACCAATCGAAGAGCCCAAGGCAGGCTGGCTATACCCCGGGAGCGCTCGCAAAGGAGGGTCACGAGCTGCATGGAATCATTATGCATCACAGGATGGCTCACCTCTCCAACCGTCCTCACCACGAGGGCAGTGCTTGAGCTTGGGGCGCTTGGGGACGGTGGAGAGGGCGAGGCCTGGAGGGATGGCTCCTCCGCCGTCTCCGCGAACTCGGTGGGAAGGGCCCTACAGGGCAATGATCAGCTGAAGCAACGGGAAAGTAAGGAACTAAGGAAGGGGAAGGCTTACTCATCAATGGCGAAGTACTTCCTGCGCTTCAGTAGGCGGCAAGGGTAGTCATCACCCAAGGCCTCCTTTCTCTTTCGGAGAGCCTCGAAGTCCACACGGAAGCGACCTAGGAGCTCGGCGCAAGGGTCAGCCTACAGCGAGGAAGAAGCACCCGTACAACCGGCGTCGGGGGCATCGCCCTGGCACGCACCGCCAGATGCCGCTTCTGCAAGGGTGGCTGGGCCTCAAGAACCTCTCACACGGAGCCGGGTCGCTGCTCAAGACCTCCAGCCACCGCAGGGCAGGCCTCGGGGGCTGCCGCATCATGAGTTCCGCATGGCGTCTTCATCTTGACGACGGCACCTCAGCCCCCGGCGACCCTTGCCTCCCAGCTCCACCACTTGAGGAAGGGCCGCCGTGGGCAACTGGGAGGGCAACCACCACAACTGGGTTCTCACGAGGTCCCGTGAGACCCGCGGGGCGCAACCCCCATTCGTCGAAGCTGGGAATCTACTTCACAAAATCGGCCCTGCTCGAGCAAAGGTACAGCAGGGCACCCTCTTGCCGGAGGCCGCCGGGGGAAGGGTCCCCAGTCAGGATCATGAGAACCTTCCTCAAGACTTCGTGCATCGATCTTCCTCCCGAGCCTCATGCGGTCTTCACGCCTCGAAGGCCCACATCCCGCGAGAATGGCGCCGAGGGGGGCAATGCGGCACAGAGGAACTCTTCACCACCTTGGGTGCCGCCACACCGAAGCGCCTCAAGTTCGCAGAAGCGACACCTGATTTAAGATGAGCCGGGGGCTCGTGAGCGTCTCCTGGCCCCAGCCCGAGTTGGGGATAGCCGGCGAGGTTGGCTCCGATAGCAAGGGGCTGGGCACTCCAACATCCACGTACAGCCACCGCTCTCGGAATCCAGCCGCGGGAGGGGGTGGGGGCTGAAATCAATCCCCGAGGCAGCCGTTTCTGGCGCGGCAAGGAAACTCATGCACCCCGAGCATTGGGTGGGGTCGCTGAGCCGCAAAGAGAAGAAGTGGCGCAACAAGGCAACTGAGGGAGGAATGCCCACCATCGCCTCGCAAACGAAGGCGAAAACGGCAAGGAGAGCGATGGATTCGGGACCCAAATGCATCTTGTGGATCTGGTAATGGGAAAGTACGGCGTTGAAGAAATCAGAAAAGGGGGGAACCAGTCCCGCCCACAAGGCGTCGGCGAAGTACCGGACCTCAGTGACTATCCTATCACTGGAGAAGTGAGACACGGGCCATACCGTCGTCCTCCCACACTCGTTGAAGATGGTGTTAAGGGCAGAGCTTACCTTGCCCAAGCCTTCCAGGTTGAGCATGATCGACCGATTGACAGCAGGAGCCATCGGCGACGGCGAGTGGGGCGAGGGCACAGGCTTCCGCCCTTTCCCCTTCTTCGTCGGCGCCATGGTGACAAGAAGGGGGAGGATTCGAGATTGGATTGGAAGCAGAAGCCGAAGCTCGAGAGGAGGAAGAGCGGAAGATGCGCGAGCGGCGGGAAGAGGGATGACTGTGTTCAACTGCGGGTCCGCCTAGCTGGGCGCAAAATAAGGAGGCGTGGGGAAGCAGGGATGCCCACGTCCAATCAACCGCCACAAGGCGCCCATGGTCAGAGGTTGTTGGCTCGCGGCGCTTCGACTTGCCCCTTCGCTTTCTCGCTAAGCCAAGTCCAGCGCGCTTTGGGCCCCGGGCTACTGCCGGTGTTCTCGGGAACGGGGTACCAGACTTGCTCGCGCATGCCCGCGGGGTGGCACAAGGAGTGGCCCAAGACGCCCATCTTCATCAACACAAGCTCAAGACCGCCGCGAGGGCCCAGATTGCTGGGCGGACGACGTAAAGCCTCTCGTGCACGGCCTCATCAGCTGGCTCGCGAGGAGGCGGAGAGATCAAGGCGGGTACTCACGAGGAGCCCGTGACGCAAGCCGTCGTGTCAAACCGCGGATCTCGGTAGCGGGTCCCGAATCAGGCGTCTAGGCGGATGGTAACAGAGACAAGGGACACGATGTTTTTACCCAGGTTCGGGCCCTCTCGATGGAGGTAAAACCTTACTCCTGCTTGATTAATATTGATGATATGGGTAGTACAACAGTAGATCTACCACGAGATCAAAGAGGCTAAACCCTAGAAGCTAGCCTATGGTATGATTGTTGTTCATCCTACTGACTAAAACCCTCCGGTTTATATAGACATCGGATAGGTTTAGGGTTACACAGAGTCGGTTACAATGGTAGGAGATCTGCATATCCGTATTGCCAAGCTTGCCTTCCACGCCAAGGAAAGTCCAATCCGGACACGGGACGAAGTCTTCAATCTTGTATCTTCATAGTCTAGGAGTCTGGCCAACGGTGATAGTTCGGCTATCCGGACACCCCCTAATCCAAGACTCCCTCACAAGCCATGACGACCGAGGCCGGGCGGGTGCCAGGCAGGTGCCGGCCTGCGTAGCGTCCTTGTTTCCTCTTTGGTGCAAAGGGAGCAAGCGCAGGCAAGAGTATCAAGCAAAGGCAACCATTTTGGTGCAACAAGACCAAGACCAGCAGAGCGGCAGGAAGGCGGTCATCGTGGAGCCCAAGCCGGCGTAACCGCCAGAGTGTTTGAGAGGCGAGGACCGACTTTAGTCAAGATAAGTGTACTAGATGTTCCCCTTCAAAATGGCCAATTGTTGGCGCCCTTCCCGCTCAATATTTGGGAAGAGGACCAGGGCCTTGCTCTATAAATAGGACTAGCCACCACAGAGAGAGGCATCGGATCGAACCCCAGAAATCGGATAGAACCCCAGAAATCGGATAGAACCCCAGAAATCTGATAGAACCCCGGAAATCTGATAGAACCCCAGAGGGGGAGATCGACCAGAGAGAGAGAGAGAGAAGCGACTGAACTCACCCAAGCAGTTCATCGCACCAGCTCAAGAACAGCCCCTCGCGAGGCAGTTCTTCCTTGTATTGTTCATCATGAGCCCCTGAGGCAATCCACCACACCACAAACTGGAGTAGGGATTTACACCACAATGGTGGCCTGAACCAGTATAAACCCTCGTGTCCCTTGTGTTGTTCTTTGTGTAGTTTAGATCCTTGCGGGCGCATTTAGACGAGGTAGGTTGGAGGTGTGATTTCGCGCACCGCAGAGTTCGAACCTAGAGGGTCTCGCTGAACTGAACCGATAGCTCGACTTTATGCGATCCTCACACACGGAGGAGCAATGTCCGAACTACGCCCAGCCGGGACTAGGGGTTGAGAGCGGGGAATTTTACGCCCCACCCACCACCCACTTCATAGCCACTGTCGAGGACTTAACTGACATGCTCGACTATGGCTCCGAAGACATCGATGGTATGGACGACGATGCCGGAGAGGAGCAGGCCGAAGACTCGCCGTTTACCAGTGCTGGACGGCCACCTCTTCGTATGACGTGTACATGGTGGAGACACCCAAAGAGGGTAACGGCGATGATAAAGAAGATCGAGTCGAGGACAAACCTCCTGAAACACAACCAAAGTGCCGACATCAGCGGCGCCGCTCTAGATCATGCCGTGAAAGAGACAGCAAATCTGGCATGAGGGACAACAACACTCCGGACGATGCCGAAGACCAAGAAAACAACGTCGAGCCAACCTTCGAACAGGACGATCGGGAAGATGAGCAAGTTAGCCCAGACGAACATGCCGAAAACAAAGACTCGGAGGACAGTAATTATCTTCCACTCTCCGAGGATGAGGTGAGCCTCAGCAACGAAGATTTTATTGTGCCTGAGGAACCTCTCAAGCAGGAACGCTTTAAGCGTCAGCTAATAGCCACTGCAAGGAGCCTGAAAAAGAAGCAGCAGCTTCAAGCTGATCAAGACCTACTCAACGACAGGTGGACTAATGTCCTGGCAGCCGAGGAATACGGCCTCGAGCGCCCAACCAAAAGTTACCCGAAGCACAAACTTCTACCTCAATTCGACGACGAGGCCCTCGAGCCCGCACCATGAGCACGTAATGCGGCTGACTGACCACCTCGTGGCCGGGACAAAACGGCAACTCAAGCCGAACACCAGCCCATACTACCTCGCCGTAAAGGTAGAGATATAATAGCTCGGGGATATACATATGACCTGCGGCAAGACCTGGACAGTAGAGCAGGTCAAAGAAGATCGATCTACGGATCACGGGGGCGTGCCTCGACGCACGACGATGGCTATCTAGCCGGACATGACAAGCATAATCATGCCCAGGCCGAAAACTGCAGACGGACTCCATCCGAGCTACATCGCGACTTGGCCCGATATAGAGGCGCCGCACACCCCCTCTGCTTCACTATTGAAGTAATGGAGCACAAATTCCCAGAAGGGTTTAAACCCGTGAATATCGAATCGTATGATGGAAAAACAGATCCCGCGGTATGGATTGAGGATTTTCTTCTCCATATTCATATGGCTCACAGTGACGATCTTCATGCCATCAAATACCTCTCGTTAAAACTCAAGGGACCAGCTCGGCACTGGTTGAATAGCCTGCCTGAAAACTCCTTTGGCAGCTGGGAGGACTTGGAAGACGCCTTCCGCGACAACTTTCATGGTACATACGTCCGACCTCTGGATGCTAATGACTTAAGTCACATAGTTCAACAACCCGGAGAGTCAGCCAAGATGCTGAAGCCCTAGCGGCCTTTAAGCATAGCATCCGCAACGAATGGCTCGCCCGACACCTCGGCCAGGAAAAGCCGAAGTCCATGGCAGCCCTCACGGCACTGATGACCCGCTTTTGCGCAGGCGAAGATAGCTGGCTAGCCCTTAGCAATAATAATTCAAGCAAACCTGGCACCTCGGAAGCTAGAAATAGCAACAGCAAGCCCCGACGCAACAGGCACAAGCGTCGAAACAACGGTGACAATACCGATGACACGGCGGTCAACGCCGTATTCAATGGCTCCAAATCCGGACAGCGGAAGAAGCCATTTAAAGGGAACAATCTGGGCTCATCCAGCTTGGACCGCATACTCGATTGTCCATGTTAGATCCACGACACCCCTGATAAACCCACCAATCATACCAACAGAAGTTGTTGGGTCTTCAAGCATGCCGACAAGTTAACTGCCGAGAACAAGGAGAAGGGGTCACAGAGTGAGGACGACGACGAGGAGCCCCGTCCATCGAACACAAGTGCCCCCCCTCCCCAGGTCAAAACGGTGAACATGATATACATTACCCATATCCCCAAGAGGGAGCGCAAACGTGCGCTCAGGGACGTCTATGCGATAGAGCTAGTCACCGCAAAATTCAACCCATGGTCATCCTGACCAATCACCTTTGATCGCAGGGACCATCCGACCAGTATCCATCATGGTGGTTCAGCCGCACTGGTCCTTGACCCAATCATTGATGGATTCCACCTCACGCGAGTCCTCATGGACGGTGGCAGCAGCCTCAACCTGCTCTATCGTGGATACAGTTCAAGAAATGGGCATCGATCCATCAAGGATCAAGCCCACAAAAACTACCTTTAAAGGAGTAATACCGGGTGTAGAGGCCCACTGCACGGGTTCCATCACATTGTAAGTTGTCTTCGGATCCCCGGACAACTTCCAAAGCAAAGACTTGATCTTCGGCATCGTCCCCTTCTGCAGTGGCTATCATGTACTGCTCGGACGAACTGCATTTGCTCGATTTAATGCGGTGCCACATTACGCTTATCTTAAACTCAAGATGCCCGGACCACGCGGTGTCATAACAGTCAATGGAAACATGGAGCGCTCCCTCCATACCGAGGAGCACACCGCGGCCCTGCCAGCGGAAGTACAGAGCAACCTTACCAAGCAGAACTTTAATTCAGCGGCCAAGCTCCCGGACACTTTCAAACGATTCCAGACCACTCTGCAGCATGATAGTCCAGCTTGTCAGAAGTTAGACTAGCAATTCGGCCTCCGTCCCAGTCCCGACCAAATGGCGGCGTACATACCGCGCGTACATAATTATGCACTCAAAATACCATGGGTAGAGACGGAGGCACAACTAGATGGTGGCCCATAATACGGCTTAACCTAACCGGTGCACACATGCCTTCCCTTTTCTTTGTTTCCCTTTTCAGGCTTCTTCTCTATAGGCCCCTCCCGACAGCCTGATAATCGGTCCTTTCGAAGGATGGATATACCAAGGCGACAAGCAACACATGCGTGTGGGGGAATCTCTAGATGTTCTTCTTGATGATCATTCTACCTTTTTTCAAGACCCGCACGCAGCCCCCCCTTGGTCTTGGCATGTTAAATAGCCCTGTTGCTTATTGCACTATTTGTACAAATACGCTTTGACGTATTAATCAAACTATAATGGAAACAGTTTGCGTCCCAACTTATGTGGCACTAGCTTACTACTTTATTTTATTTCGCTATTCTTATCGATTGCACCCGTACACTCTGGTACGCTTTAATTCGCCAGCGGCTTCATTGTGCTCCATACTACGGCAACAAAGTCCGAACACTTTTTACAATATAGTTCGGCACCTCAAAATTAGCATTATATGCATCGGCTCAATCATGCCTTGGTCAATAGTTGCTGTTCGCCGCCTCCGTGCTTGCTACCTTAAATTCCGCCCCATCGCTAAGGTAGTAAAGGAGAACTATTACGATTGTGTTTCGGTTTATCCGAGCAAACACCTCAAGATGTAAAGTCAAAATTGATCGTTATGATACGGCGTAGAGCTGGTCAGCTCTTCAGAGGTTAAAATCTTATGAATTTTTCTCCAGATTATGCTAAGAATCGCCTCTACCCGATCAGGTGTCTACAAAGACCCTACTCCGGATTAAATACTAACTAGGGCTGTGCCTACATTTCTATTGTCAAACCCTATGGCTAAGTGAGGGTGATAAAGCCACATAGTCTCGATTGTTCGTTCGCGCTAAACACCTCCTTCAAGGACCAAACTCTTGGATCAAGAGTGTTTAGATTCCATCCCGAACACCCCCGTACTACCTACGTGGGGGCTGAAGCCGATGACTGGCCAACTCTCAGATTTAACAGAACAGCCGCACATGAGGTAAAATTTTAAAACATCAAACATTATATTACATAATGACTTTGTTCCATAATATAGAAAGGGATAACATGAATGACTTCATTCAAAGATAATGTCTTTGGAGCACTGGCCCTCTACAATGCGGAATCCCTTGGGGACAACATCAAAATACCTCTCGAGCATGCGGTGCTCCTTGCCCGCGGGCGGTTCCTCGGTCACGAGCTTGACGGCGTCCATCTTCGCCCACTGCACCTTGACACGGGTGTCGGTGTCAAAACCGGCGGATCTCGGGTAGGGGGTCCCGAACTGTGCGTCTAGGCGGATGGTAACAGGAGGCAAGGGGCACGATGTTTACCTGTGTTCGGCCCTCTTGATGGAGGTAAAACCCTACATCCTGCTTGATTGATATTGATATTGTGGATGTTTACAAGAGTGGATCTACCACGAGATCAAGGAGGCTAAACCCTAGAAGCTAGCCTATGGTATGATTGTAAGGGTTGTTGTGATTGTTGTCTCACGGACTAAAGCCATCCGTTTATATAGACACCGGAGAGGGCTAGGGTTACATAGAGTCGGTTACAATGGTAGGAGATCTACATATCCAGACGCCAAGCTTGCCTTCCATGCCAAGGAAAGTCCCATCCGGACACGGGGAAGTCTTCAATCTTCTATCTTCATAGTCTTGGAGTCCGTCGATGATGATAGTCCGCAAATGATAGTCCGACCGATGACGGTAGTCCGCTATCCGACACCCCTAATCCGGACTCCCTTAGTAGCCCCTTAACCAGGCTTCAATGACGATAAGTCCAAAGATGCGTAGTCTTCGGGCGCTGTAAGGCGGTTCTCCTTGTTCCATGTACCGCCTTAACAGTGTCCAGCTTCCTCATCAATGTTGCTGCCTTGGCTTCCACGCCCAATAAGGGCCTTCTTCCAAGCTGCCGTGCGAATGTGAAAAGCCGTGGTGTCTTTTATGTTTTACCCCTAGTTGTGCGAATAATCTGCCTATAAGAGAGGCAAGAATCCAGATCCAAATCACCATCTTCCTCTCGAAATACTCATCGGAGCGCTTTCGACCAAGAATCCATTCCATCATGGACCGCCAACGCTGCTCCTCTTCTCGCGCCCCAGCCCTTCGCCAGAGATTGGAGGAGATGCTCTGCTTGCACAACGAGCTGGTGAAGCTCCAAATGGGGGATATCTCCTCCGCCTTCATGGTTCCGGTTCGAGCGAGGCTTGCCACCTACAAAGGTGGGAAGCTAGCGAGGTTACCCTAATCCCAACAAAGGGGAGCGGTATGCTTCGGCCCCTATCTAATAAGGGGGCTCGGATTTCTGACATCCATTCCTCCGCTGGCCTCGAGTTCTACGGACTCCAGCTCCATCACCTCACGCCCGCCTCAATCCTCGCATATCGGGTTACGTAGCTCTTTGCGAGCTTTTCCGGCATCGAGCCCCACTTCGCTGTGGAAGAGGTTGTTTTGCCTTGTCCCCGCCTCACGAGGGGTCCATATATCAAGTGGGCGGCGCTGAAATATGGCGATTGCCGGACCGGATATCCATCCGAACCCCTAAGAAGGCGCTCAAGACCGGCCTTCGGAATGGTTTTATATAGAAGACGCCCGCTGCCGGACCTCGCTCGATCGGCCTCCCGGAGTTTAGCAATGCTCCTCAAGAAATGCCTTAGTTGGCGCTCCGCGGAGCCCCCGATCGAGGAAGACAAGAGCGCCCATTATCCGATGGGTCAATAAGGTTATCGCCCATGCGTCTGCTGACCATGATCGGAGTCATGGCAACATGCATTACGCTGGGGTGCAGCCACGACAATACAGGGGCCACCCCATGTGGCATTTCAACGGGAGGATGATGCCACCCGTCATGGCCGAAGGGTCGGAATCGCCAAGATCCGTGATGATCTTGTCCGCCTGTATAAGGGGAGAAGGAGGATTTCTTCGCATTTAACCCATTAAATGGGTTTTCCATGAACAATCCTCGCCTTGGGTAAGTGAACACTGGCGGTCCGACCTGCGCCTTTCAAACTTTAAGTTTCTTACATTGTGTTCTTCTTCGACACGTGAACTCGCGCCGGACTGTGGAGGGAATGCTAAGTCCGCTCGCAGCCCGAGGATCCAGAGAGATCTCGAGATCCGCCTCCAAGAGGATCCGACATAAAGGTGGAGCTAATCGACGGGTGTTCCACCAGCTTAGCATGGATAATGCTTTAGTCGCCATCACGGCCGACTACCCTGACTAAACTGCTCCCTGTGTGATTGCAGCCAAGCCTTGACACCGCTATTCCTTCCTTGCTTATTTCTCGACCACCGATATGATGGCATTAGTGTGAGGCGCCTGGGCGAGAAGCCGAGCTCAAGGCGGCTGACCAACAAGGGCCAGTCCGACCGGTAGGCGGAAGAGGCGCGCCGGATCAAGCATCGCCGCAAAGGTGTAGCTCACATTCCTTATTTTCGCAGCAACGCTCCTAGGAAGCGCTTGAGTGCTCATGACTTTATAGGGAAAAGGCGCCCCGGACTATGGGCGTGGAAGTTGTCCCTCCAACCTCTACCAACCGGGCTCCCGCACCTGGCCAGAGGGGAGGCGAGCGCAAGGCGCGAGCCGGACGCTCCTCCGACAGAGGATGCCGAAGGCTGTCCGCCACCAAGGCCGAGGTGGAGAGTGCTCAATCACAGCGCCACGGACAGTATTTCGTGACACGTGCTTCTCCCCGAGGCGCTGAATGCCTTTAACACGGGGACGCGACCTTCGTGCCGCCAAGATAGTTTTACCAGAGCTAACGGAGCAGTATGTAAAAGACATACGGGTAAGAGATTTTAACGGTTGTATATGCCAAGAGCCCCGAGACTTAAAGTAGTTATATTAACTGATTTAAGGATCATATGAAATGCAGGATCTTACCGAGAAGAATACCCAACTGTCTCAGAGCTGCAAGAGTGCAAGGCCCAACTTGAGGCCGCGTTGTTCCGCGCAGAGGAAACGCAAGGACCTCTCCCGTAACGCATTATTTTAGAAGGATAAGTAGCGTTATTTTCGCAAGTCTAAAAATGACGCAGGTGTGCCGGACAAGATCCGGACAGCAAGAACTTCGCGCCAACTAAAGGTCGGCGAGAGGGTGCTGCATAAGGTGCAACATGAAAGGAACAAGCTCCAGATGCCCATGCCCAGCTGGAAGAAGAGCTGAAAGGCGCTCGGGCTGAGCTGCTCGGCCCGCTAAGGAGAATCAGCGGCTTCGTCTGGGCATATATAGTAAGTGCTTGAGCGAACTCCTTTGAAAAGAAGAGTTCGGCGAGGAAGTCAATTTGATGTAATATGTCTCAGAGGTATGCTCACAGGTCGCCTCTGGAGGAGATGCCCGAATAATGGGTGATCAACTTCCGAATTGTTGCAACCGATCGAACGAAGTTCGGCAGGCTATGAGCGGCGCTATCCAAAGCGTTATGGCCAGCCCTTCCATACCCGAGGGTCTTGGGGAGCTTATGGAGAAGCTGCAGGAGTGCGGCAGCGCTCCATTTATGGAAGATTTTGCCTGCCGCCAAGGTGCTGTGGAGGCCCGCCATGGTAAAGACGCTGTACAAGAAGGCGGATCCCAATCACATGGTCAAGTCGGACTGTGGGGCCCGGCGGGAAGGAGATCCCGTGAGTTTAGTATACGCCAAGTGGAGTTGGCCGCAAAATTTTCCCAACATGATCTGTAAATTAGACAACCTGTTAGACGGATTGAGGAAGAATACAATCACCGATTTGACAATGTATTATAAAATGACATACAAAATGCCTTCTAGCCGGATTGTAGATCGCTTGTCTTGCCGACCTTTTCGCTTCAATTCGACCCTAGAGTCCGGAGTGTGTCCGAATACCTTCTGCTATGAAACAACCGGGTATGCATGGAGACCAAAGCGTAGGGTCATCTGCTTTATCGCATAAGTGCCCAACTAGTTATGTTATATTACATGGTTAGTAAGAAACATCTTCCAGGAGAATAGTTCCGTTAAGGGTTCCTTTCTCATTGGGGTGGTATGCCCTAAAGTGCATGTCCGGCTAAAAAGCGTAAAACATCCGGGGCAGATAAAAAGTGGATAAAAATCATCTTTAAGTCACCGATCGAATATTCCTTAAGAACGCTTAGCTTTCGCTTCACCCTACCGAGGTACACATCCGGTGACCCGCAAGAATAATCGCAGAGGTGCTCCTTTACCTCCTAGCCGAACAATCGAGAACGTAGGAGGTAAGCAGAGCCAGCAACCCAGCTTGGCCAAAACTTAAGTCATATCGATGCATATAATGGTGAATAAAAGGTACATGTGGAGGCTTGACATGTGCCGGGCATAAAGCCCGATAATTAAGCTTCGTAAAGAAGCCCCCTGTATAATGAGTGCGGTAGCACATCAATTCAGCGCGAACGCTATGCTGGTAAAGCCCTTTAAGGCTTGGATGAATAGGTTTGAGAAGAAAAAGATGAACAAAAGGCAGCTGTAAATAAAAAAATTGGACGGGGAAGGGACGAACTCTTAGTCCGCGCTAGGCATAGAATCGCCGGAGGCGGCTATGCTCCATGGGTTCGCCCGAGTCGGTTATCCGATGCATTTCAGAGACGGTACGCCCGCCGGTCAAGACTTGATCAATGATGAAGGGCCTTCCCATTTGGGCTTGAGCTTGTCCTTTTCTTGTCCGCAGCGAGAACCAGTTCGCCAACGCTAAGTCTTGGCCCGCATTTCTCCGCTTTGGTATCTTCGAGCCTGCTGTTGATAGAATGCGGAATGAGCCTTGGCGACGCCGCCGCTTTTCCTCCAATGTGTCCAAGCTGTCCCGCCGATCCAACTCGGCTTCTTCTTTCTTCGCATATGCGCACTCAGGTGAGTCATGAATGATGTCGCAGGGAAAACTGCTTCGCGCCGATACCATAAAAATGGTGTGAACTGTGGTACGTTAGGGCGCTGTCCGCAGCCCCGTAGTACGGAGTCGAGCTCCTCTACCCAAAGGCGTGTCGATTTCGTAAGGGACCGCACTAGTCCGGGTTTGATGCCGCCATTATGAGACCATTTGCTCGCTCCACTTGACCGCTGGTTTGAGGATGATAGATCAAGCGTAATCGAGCTTGATGCCCATATTTTTGCACCATGATTTAACCTCGCGGGCGTGAAGTTCGTGTCGTTATCGGTGATGATGCGGGGACACCATAACGTGTACTACCCGGATATAAAGTCTATCATCGGGTCCGGATTCGCAGCTTTAACCGGCTTGGCCTCTATCCATTTGGTGAATTTATCCACCATGACCAATAGGTACCTTTTGCTTGTGGGTTCCCTTTAAGTGGTCCAACCATGTCAATCCCCTGCACCGCTGAACGGCCGTGTAATTGGTATAGTTTTGAGGGCGTGGGTGGCATATGGCTCGATTAGCAAAGAGCCGACAACCGACGATCTTTGACTAAGTCCTGGCATCCGCTTCGGGCCGGGCCAAGAAAATCCTGCACGGAATGCCTTTCCTACAAGGGCCCGAAGCTGCGGCGTGGTGTCCGCTTAGTCCGCATGAATTTCAGCCAGAGGTTTCGCCTTCCTCTTCGGAGATACACCTTTGAAGGACTCCGTTGTGCTTTTCTTATAAAGTTCTCCTCATAGACCTTGTAGGCTTTTGATCACGGACAATGCAGCGGCCTCATTTTGGTCTTCGGAAGCTCCCCGCCAAGCAAGTAGGCGAGGAATGGTTCTGCCCACGGGCAATTACTCGCCATTATGTCATGGGCGGAAGGTGTTATGTCATCGGCCGGATCGCCGGTTGGTGCGGCTTGTTCCGGATTGTTAGTTCCGACTCTCTTCCCATAGTACGGATGGCTTGAAGAGCCGCTCTAGGAAGATGTTAGAGGACAGCGCCGCTGCTTTTGGCGCCAATGCGCAAGACGTCGGCCGCTTGGTTATTATCCCGTGACGGATGGAATTCAAGTCCTTCAACCGGCTGACATTTTGAGGACAGCGCTATGATATGCTGCCATTTTCGGATCTTTACGCCAAGTCTCCGCTTATTTGGGATATTGCGAGGTTTGAATCCTCGCGCACCTCTAGGCGCTGAATGCCCATGGAGATTGCCATCCGGAGACCGTAAAAGGGCCTCAGATTCGCCACGTTGTTAGAGTCCGGTACATTATCTCAAGTACGATGGATCTGGTTCGATCGGGACGCTAATACGACGCCAGCCTCCAATCCGCTAACATTTTAGAGCCCAAGTGCATAATCCAATTGAGTATGCGCCGATTCTTTAGGGAGTTCGCTTCGTCCATTCAGCGACAAAGTCAGCCAAAACTTGAGACTTGATAGCTCGCCGAGGTTTGTAAGATATATCAAATGGTAAGAGCTCAATGGCCCATTTTGCAATCTCGCCTGTCAAGTCAGCGTTGTTTATAATGTCGTTAAGTGGTACTTCAGAGGCCATCTGTTATCGAACACTCTTGAAAGTAGTGTCGAGCTTCCGGATGCCATGAACACCGCCAGATGCTATCTTTTTGATAGTGCGGTAACGGACTTGCAAGGGGTTAACATAAAGGATAATGAGTATACTGGTTTTTGAAGAGGGAATTTATTCTTCGCTTCTCGCTCGACGACGAGTACCGCGCTACAACTTGATGCGAGCTGCGATGTATAACAACATTGGTTCGCCCAAAGTTGGGCGAGCCAGACCGGATTTGTTGCCAATATGGCCTTTATTTCTTCGAACCGCGGTGGCAGCATCCGTCCACTGGTGTTCGTGCTACCGAGGAGGCGATAGAGGGGTAATGCCTTTTCTCCTGACGGAGATAAAGCGGCTTAGAGCCGCCATGCATCCGGTCAATTTTTGTATTTGCTTGAGGTCTTTTGGGATATCTAGCTGTGACAGAGCTCGGATCTTGGCTGGGTTTGCTTCAATTCCTCTACCGGATAATGATGAAGCCCAAGAGCTTTCCAAATGGTACCAAAACACATTTTTCCGGATTCAGCTTGATGTCATATGCTCGAGGTCAGTCGAATGTGAGCCTCAAGTCGCCTACTAGAGTTTCGACGGTTTGGTTTTGACGACTACGCCGCCCACATATGCCTCTACCGTTTTGCCGATCCGGTAGCCGACTTGTCTCGAATGCGCGATGATATGTTGCGCCGCTTTTAAGTCCGGAAGGGCATCGTGTTGAAGCGAATGGTCCATATGGAGTAATGAATGTTTATGCTTGATCCGCTTCGCCATCTTGATTTGATGATAGCCGAGTATGCGCCCGTGAAGCACAATGAATCGTGTTCGCGGTGGCATCGATGATTTGGTCGATGCGGGAGAGGGAAGGGATCCTTTGGGCAGGCCTTATTTAGGTCTTTGAAATCGGCACATAGGCGCCAGGATTTGTCCTTCTTGGTACCATCACCA